>JAACJK010000165.1:600000-1152087 GCA_013368325.1 Ephemerocybe angulata | reverse complement strand
TGAAATTGCTCCCGGAAACTGGAAGATCAGAACGGGTGCAGGCGTTCATGTCGAAGGTGACATGTTGCGCAATCAGCGGAGGCAAAAACATCGGAATCAGTGACGACTTCCGCCAGGAACCAGTAACTCCCCCGGCTCTTCGGCTAGCCATCTCTGGTCCCTCGGTCTCAGACGGCATAGGGCGAATCGCCCATCGGAGGTGGCTTGTGCCTCACCGATCTCGACGGATCACGAATTACTGACGGAAAAGCTTACATAACCTCAACCGCTTCCGAGCGACGCGTTGGCGCTGTCCCTTCTTGCCCCTGACCATGGCATCGACCACTGCATTCGCGGTGACGCCGCAGCTCATCAACAGGAGATGGCTCTCATTCTTCGAATTGAGGACGGGTCTCGCGGAGACGACGGAACGCTGACAGATATGTTCAGGCCCGCTGAACCAGTTTATGTGAGTGCCGCTTCCCTTGCACCTGGGCCTGCCCCATCCAATACTGCTGGCAGAATCTCGCCAAGAAACTCGGAAATCTGGAGCATGCCCACCTCAGAGGGTCGGAGGAGGTACTAGCCAGCACGATACTCCACGCAACCGGCGAAAGCCCCTGCCCATACGGGGTGACATTGTCCTCCAGACTGCCGACCCCGACAGATTCGGATAGGATGGCGCGGGTGTTAGCAGCGTACCTCGTTCTCGACTTTTGGTTGTTTGAAAAGGGTGTGGCGACTGTCCCTGCGGTGCGACGGATGGTCTCTCGCCCCCCCGGGCCGACGGCAGCTACCAGGGCATCCAGTCGTGGACGAAGGTCGTCGAGAACTTCATCAAGATTTCGCCACCACCACCAAGCCCTACCGCAACGCCGGTCCACGATGACGCCAGTCTGAGCATGTCCCCGGCCGCACAGCTCTTGAAGAATGTGGTTCGGCACGTTCAAAGTGCTGCTCTGCTCAAAGTGCACCGAAACGTCTACGGTGCGCCCTCTACATCCTTTACTTGTGCAGTTCTGCCGGGACCGAGGTGAGACCGTCAGCTTCTCTATATCTGTTCTTCATACTTACTCGGGTGTGCTAGGACCCCTTCGACCCCACCGGCGCCCAAGGTTTCTTTGCCAATCCAAGAGGCTTTCCTGGGCAAGTCCCTCCCGCGTTTTCGCGACTCACATTCTGACCTCCCGCCGCACCTAGGTATGAACTGCTTTCAGTGGAGGAGGTGTCTCTGCTCTCCCAATGCAAGATTCTCGGCACGACCGACAACGAGCGGTACCTGCAGGGGCCACTGCTTGGAGTCCGCTTTACTCGATTCAGCGGCCGATCTCGCTAAAAGGAAGTGGTCTAGAGGACGGATGGTGGAGGTTTGTGGCTAGCGTGGACCGTAACCCCAGGCGACTGACGCATTCCTAGATCGCGCTCCTCCGAAAAAACCGGCCAGGCGGCATCAGACAAGTTGAGAATGCTATCCAAAGCGCTCTATTCCGCGTGGCGTTCCAAGGGGAGAGCTGCTGGGTAGCACTAGAGGGGGCGCTCGTCGCTCTGAAGACCCTTGTGGGCCCCGACGGGCACAAGAATGACCCCGACGATGACTGGTTCGAGCGGCCTGTTGAAGGGAGCACTACCCCGGCCAAGCAACCGCAATACGACTCGTACCAGCCCGACAGCCCGCAGAGCGCCCCGCCCCCGCCTTACACTTCCTCCGTCTCCTCCCACGCTATGGCGGCGGCCCATGGCATCGCAGCGGCCGGCCTATACACGCGTATCGCGCCGAAGCAGGACCTAGCACTGGGGGTGTACTGGAACATGTACCCTGGGCCTTCCAGCTGGGGTCCCCATGCGTCGCCCGTAGTGATGACTTTCGATCGCTCTGCGTCTAGCTCGCACCTGAGCCACGGGGGTCTCTTGTCTCCGCAGGCACACAGTTCAAGGGCAGGGGAGCCCAGCGCGGCGGATAGTTTCACTGCTTGCTGGCGGGCGTATAGCAACGCCTACGGCGCCACGTCTACGCTGCAGGCCCTCCCCACGTCTTTCGTGCGCTCTGGATCGGGCTTCCGGACATCGTTGCACCACGGGAGTACCTTTGCTCGCGCGCTCAGTCCGAAGAGGCCGTTGGAGGGTGCTGGGTAGGGTTAGCTGGGAGAGATGTTGAGGTGGACGGGAGATGGTGAAGCGGATGCTGAGGAAAAGCGGAGGGCGAGGAGAGCACAACAAGCACTCGGTTGCTGGCGGCGGGGCCCATGCGTTCCCAGAGTCGGGCGGCAGAGAAGGGGGTGCAGGGCATGCAGGTCGATGAGCCTCAGATCCATTCCGGCGGGGATCCCCTTGACGATTCTGAGCTAGAGGGTGGCGGGACATGGAGGTGACCCCAGCCTGGACGCCGCCGCTGCGAAGAGCGCCGGCAGGGACTTTGACATGGAGGGCAGCGGGGAAGAGGACGGCACCGACCCGGAGGACGACGAAGACGAGGACAAGGAGGCGCCGGAGGGTAGGGAGAAACGGGAGGAGGAGAAGGGGCGGGACGCCGACGCTGCGGGAGAACGCCGGCAGTGACTTGACATGAGGGGCGGCGGGGAAGAGGACGGCGCCAACCCGGAGGACGACGAAGACGAGGACAAGGAGGCGCCGGAGGACGACGAAGACGAGGACAGGAGGTGCCGGAGGGCAGGAAGAAACGGGCTGGCGACGAGGAGGAGGAGGGGAGGACGCCGACGCTGCGAAGAGCGCCGGCAGGGACTTTGACATGAGGGGCACGGGGATGAGGACAGCACCGACCTGGAGGACGACGGAGACGGGGCAAGGAGACGCGGGAGGAGAGGAAGAAACGGGCTGGCGACGAGAGAGGAGGGGGGAGGACGCCGCCGCTGCGAAGAGCGCCGGCAGGGACTTTGACGTGAGGGCAGCGGGGAGGAGGACGGCACCGACCTGGAGGACGACGAGGACGGGGGCAAGGAGACGCGGGAAGAGAGGAAGAAACGGGCTCGGACGAGGAAAAGGAGGAGAGGAGGACACGGCCTCGTGACGAGGAAGAGAAGAGAGGAGGGCTCGCGAGGAGGAGGCGGGGAGGGTTCGCGAGGAGGAAGAGAGGAGGGCTCGCGAGGAGGAGAGGAAGAAACGGGCTCGCGACGAGGAAGAGAGGAGGGCTCGCGAGGAGGAGAGGAAGAAACGGGCTCGCGAGGAGGAGAGGAAGAAACGGGCTCGCGAGGAGGAGAGGAAGAAACGGGCTCGCGACGAGGAAGAGAGGAGGGCTCGCGAGGAGGGAGAGGCGGGGCTCAAGAGGAAAAGAGGAAGGTCGAGAGGATAGGAGGAAGGCTCAAGAGGAAGAGAGGAAGAAACAGGCTCGCGACAAGAATGAGGAGGAGAGGAGGAGGCCGGAAGAGGGGGCAAAGAGACGCGGGAGCGGAAGGAGAAGGATAAGAAGGCGGAAGCTGCTATAGAACGCCTACGGCGGATCCTTGAGGAGGCGGACATCCGTGCAGCACAGGTGGATACGGAATCCCCACCGTACGAGCCGTCTGCCGGCGTATCGGACTACCGGGAGGAGGGGAGACCGCGGATGACCTCTTTGATATCGACGGGGGCAAACGCGTCTACACGCCGAGTTGCAGTGTAAGTCGTCTATCAAACAGACTAGATAGCACGGCACTAACCGCTGTTTTTCTATAGGCTGAAGATATGGAGGCCTGGGAGAAACTCCGCCGCTTGGTCGTGGGGGGATACGTCGGCGGCAAACCCCCTCCATATCGCAAAGCCGGAGCTGTCCGCCTTTAGACGCTTCACGCGGGAAGAGTGGGACAAGGCGACGCGGGAGGAGAAGCGGGAGCCTTGTCCAAACAGGTCCTGGTGATTTCAGACCCCCGACCGCGGCAGTTCACCAGGGAGGGAATTGAGGAGTACACGTCGATCACTGCCGTTCGTGTCCTGCACGACTTCTCCCGCAAAGCCCAGCCTGACATGGAGGGCAACGATATCCACGTCTCAGGGACCCTGGAACAGCTCATCGCGGAGCACGAGAAGGGGGACGCGGGGGACATTCTCAACGCGCTCGACCTTGCCCTAGACTCGGAGGTGAAGCGCGACGCCCTCTACCTCGACGTGGAGGCATACTTTGAAACGATGCACGTGAAGCTTCCTGCTTTCGCGCTGGACTACCCTGTACGGGATGCCCGCTGGCGCTCTGCGCGACGAAGGACGCCAGGCACGACGGTCACATCGATTCTGACGGCACGGCGACCTGGGTTCAGCCCGTTGTCGGCGAAGAAAAGTTCTGGGCGGTGGCTACCCCCAGGAGACGCCAGAAGAACTGCAAGGCGGGGTACCTGCTCGGGGCGAACAACGACGTGAGAACGTGGATGGAGTTGGACCCGGGCAACCCGACTGCCCCTGCCGCGGGGGAGGAGCAGAGCCGCCGCAAGAATGGCGAATCCGAGCTCGTATGGGAAGGGGTGGTGGCACGGGGGGGGGACATAGTGTAAGCCAGGAGCTGTGGTGACAAAACCGTGCTGACGATTTCCTCTAGCATCATGCCACCCGACACGCTACACGCCGTCCAGACGCTGGGGAGCACCTTCTGCCGCGGTGGCCACTTCTACTGCAGCAGCACCCTGGCCCTGACAGCAGCCTCGCTGGTCCACAGCTTTTTGATGGAGAATTTTATCACCAACACTCGGCACCTCCGCCTCACGCCCGTCTGGCTGCGCATCGCCATCTACTACCACGACAGGATCGTCGTCAAGGGCGACGAGCTGAACAACGTGCGCGGCGTCGACATGGCCACCGACTGGGACGATTTCCACGGCTTCGTCATGCTGCACGTCGTGGTCGTCCTCGTCTTCGCGCTGGACCCTCGCAGCTACGGCGATTCGGAGGGCGAAATGACCCGAGATGACGTCCTGCTCCTCCTCCAGGCCCGGGGAGCGGCGATGTCAACCATGCTGTTCCTTGAAGACGTGCGCGTTCGCCAGTCTCGCATGGACGAGGTGAAAGACGTGCTGCAGTACTTTGAGGCGATGCTCGTCGAGCAGGCGATCAACCTTGTCAAGTGCACAGATGCGTTGAGGGAAGACGCCCTGGAGCGCAAGCCAAAGGGACAGGCCGAGCCGGCTTGGCCGGGCTGCGCGACGTCGCGGCCAGGGGCAGTGGTGACGCAGCTCAGGGATGCCCTGTCTTACAAGTCGGGCCTTGAGCGAGTTTTCCTCGACGGCATCGGACGCGGCAAGAAACGGACGGTGGACACAGAAAAGCCGATCGCGATTGTGCCACTGCCGCCTGCCGACGGAGATGTGAAGTACAGGTCTGCGAAAGGGAAAGAGAAGCATGTCGCCCAGCCCCACACTACAACCCCGCTCTACCTGATCACCTTCGCGAAAACTCCCCTGACGGAAAAGCTCCTCAATTCGCTCTCGTGTTGACTGCAGTCGTTTACATCTGTACATCCCTATGTAGCACCTTTCTTTGCGATACTGTCACTAACCTGTAATTCGGACACCCCCATCTTTCGGACACTTTCCAGTTTTACGGTTTCTGGGTCAAAATACGCCGTTCTTTTTGTACAAACATAGTTCTTATGGCTGTCTATACACAAATACCACTTTTTTTCCGGAGAATATGAGCAGGGGGTATAGTTAAGAAATCTGGGTTTTTGTCACGCTCTGTCACTCGCGCCGACCGGAAACGCAGCGGAGTTTGATTCAGTTTGATGTTGACGTCACTGATGTTCTTTGATGTTCTGAGCGCTAAGGGTCCAACGCGCGCTAAGTGGCGGTTCAAATTCAAGTGTGACATCCTTTCTCCCCTACCTGTCGAATAACCTCTCTGTCTATGGCTATACTACGAAGAAGAAGAGCTAGCGAGGAAGCTAACTATGAAAATCGAGTTCAAGCGGCGCTTGCCGGGCTTAAAGCTAAGAAATACAAGTCCAAGAGGCAAGCTGCCGAGAAAGAGAATGTAAGTCGTAGTAGTAGAAGTGCACTTGATACAAGTTAGGGATAATGCTATTATCTTTAGGTCGCCCTGAGCACGCTTTCTGACCGGGCCAATGGAAAGCACAAGGCTTGGGGTACTGCATTTGCATCAAGGCAGCTCCTAAAGCCAGCCCAGGAGACTGTTGTAGTCGATTGGGTGCGCCATAACGCGGAAACAGGGCGTCCCTTCCACTCTACCGACATTAAGAATATGGCGTACGAGATGACTGGTGAAGTACCGGGGAAGAACTGGATGAAACGCTTCGCCGGCCGTCACCCGGAACTCGTCAACAGCCGCCCAGCAAAACTCGACCCGAAGCGCGCAACCAATTTCAACAAATCGACGATTAACGACTACTTTCAGAAACTGGCATCGATTTTGAGGAGTACGGTGGCATTCCACCGGAGCAAATATGGAACATGGACGAGAAAGGGATTCAGCTGGGGGCGGACGGAATAAGGGGAAGAAGAAGTATGTATTCTTGAAGGATATGCGAGACAGGTTTCGTATTCAAAGCGACAACCTCGAACTTGCAACGGTAATTGAATGCGTCTCTGCGAGTGGGGACTCTATGCCTGGATCCTTCATCCTCTCGGAAGGTCCTAAGCCTAATCTCAATGACATTCCGATTGGAAAGATCGGGCTGTGCGTCGTCCATGGCTTCTCAGTAATTATTCATGCTAACTATCAGGATTTATAGCGTCGCTACATCACCATCTGGATGGACAGACAATTCCCTGGGGTTCGAATGGTTCAAAAAGGTTTTCGCTCCGCAGTCCCTGGCGCGCCGGGTCGATCCTAGCAAGCCTGTCGTCCTCATCTATGATGGACACGAGTCCCACGAGTCCTGGGAGCTGGTTAAATGGGTGTACGAGAACTACCCGGATGGCGCGTTTATTGTTATAGCCCTCCCATCCAAGACCACGCACAAGACGCAGCCACTCGACGTCGTAATATTCACGCATGTTCAGACCAAGTGGTCCGATCATTGCCAAACAAGCGCCATTATGAAGCGGCATATCGACCCGGTACAATGTCATTCATGAGTACCTCAAGGTGCGACCCCCATGCTTCACCACTGAACTCGTAGAAAAGGCATTTGAGAAGACGGGGATATATCCCCTGAACCCCGATGTCTTTACAGATGCGGATTTCGCACCAAGCAAGTCGTTTTCATCAAAGATGCACGTACCAGAGTCTTTCCCCGATGACATAGACCCACCATCCTCTGAGATCCCGACCAACCCGGAAGCTGGCGACGAAAGCGATACAGAGAACAGTCCTCAAGTCGAAGAGTTCAGTACCCAAACTGACGCCAACCCCGATGTGGACATGGAGGATGCCGGTGAAGGTGACGGATGCGAGTCGGATTCCGGCTCAGACAGTTCCTCAGATTGCGACTCTACTGTGTAAGTGATGATAACATCTTGCTTTGAACATTGCTAACTTGATAATAATTAAGGTCTACTACATTAGATGATGACGACACGGCACTCGACACCTCATTCTCCTCAGCTACGACTTCGCAATCCCAATCGACGGCTGAGTCGAACTTCCGCAGCCTAAAACCACCTGCAGTACGGTCAGCATACGAAGACGAGCGGCTTGCAGAAGATCCGGAAAGCATGAAGGCCGAAATCGAAAAGCTTCGCGACGAGCTACAGAAATACTGGGACGGACTTCAATTCTGGAAGTCTCGAGCCGAGGCATCAGCTGCTCACTGCACCATGATTAAGCGCGAGCTTGCTGAAGCCCGGGAACAGATTGCGAACTTGGAGAAGAAGAAACGCCGGGGGTCGAAGAAAACACTCGCACGTGTTCTTGTTCATCATGAGTACGTCGAGGAGTTTAAAAAGCAGGAGGCGGAGCGTCTGGAGAAGGAAAATGCAGAGGCGGAGAAGCGAGCACAGAAGGATGCAGCCGAAGCGGCGAGGGTATCACGAATGGCAGAAGAAACTCGTTCCCGGATATTCTCTGGATCGGTGTCCTCATACAAGCGAGACGACTGGGTGGTGCTTGCGAGGGCATTGGGAGTAAGTGATAGCGGGAACATGAAGGAGGTCAGCACTCGGGTTCGGGACTACATCAGCGAGCACAGGGAGGAGTTATCCGAGAATCCTCGATTCTCGGGACTCAACCTTGTATCCGGTGGGAGGAGGCAGCCAGTTACCCCAGAAGATCAGGGAGCATCTCAATCGACTATACCAGCTCCCTTAAATCCCTCTCACCATATAGCACCGTCAATTTCCGCGCCGCAGGGGCCGATGTAGTAGTACATAGACTTTTTGTCCTGTTCGTGTTCGCGGGACTGATCCGAGAAAATGCGTGTGTGATACCCGTCGTAGGGTTGGCAACAGCCGCCGATTGATGTTCCGCCTGCGGGACTGATTGAGTTCAAGCAGCTGCCTTAAAAGAGCTCTTTGCCAGCAGCCATCCCCAGCAACAGCCCCCATGAGCCGGCCTGTAAGTACTCTACTCGTCTGGGAGCCGGGCGACGCTAGCGCGGTGCGGAGCCACTTGCACTGCTGCATGCGCGGAACCTGGGCTCCCGCCGTACACACACACAGACGCTGACTGCACCCCAACAGGAGAGCCGCGAAGGAGTCGGGGGGATGAGCTGGCCTGTGAGTACTCTACTCGTCTGGGAGCCGGGCGACGCTAGCGCGGTGCGGAGCCACTTGCACTGCTGCACGCGCGGAACCTGGGCTCCCGCCGTACACACACACAGACGCTGACTGCACCCCAATAGGAGAGCCGCGAAGGAGTCGGGGGGTCCTCTGAGGTGAGTGACAGAGCCCCAGCCCCCCCGAAGGCGCGCACTCACCACGTTTCTAGGCGCAAGACACCGCAGACTTCTACACATGCCCTGTCCTCCTGAGGGAGCGCATTCAGCCAGGCGACGCCGCGGGAGGGCCCTCCCCAAGCGTTGCCGAGGACCTACCCCTGTTTCCTTCGCTCCTCTTCGACGGCCCCCCCCTGGAAGCTCTGTCGACGTACCAGTGGTTCAACAAAGACGGGGAGCTCTCGCCCGCGGGGATGTGCTGGGAGTAAGTGCCTCTACGCCGCAGCAGGACGTTGCTGACTGTCAGTTGCAGGGCCGCTGCGGGGCTGGCGACTCCGACGAAGGACCCACCGAAGGACGAGGGCCCGCCCTCCGAGACAGAGGAGGACGAGGTCCCCCCTCCCCGCCCGCCGAAGGACGAGGGCGCGCCGTCCGAGGGGAAGGAAGACGCGGTCCCCCCTCCCCTGGCCGGGACGAAGCGACCGAGGGGGCGCAGGGCGGGGAAGAAGAAATCCCGGGGGGGCGTCGACCACAGGGGCCCTGACCCTCAAGAGAGCAAGAGGCTGTCTCTCTACAAGCACCACACGAGCAGAGCCGACTACTACATCTCCGACCTGTTTTCTGCGGCCAGGGCGGGAAACAGGACTTACAGCGGGTGGATGGGGAGGAACCCCCCAGCTACAGCCAGAGACGAGATCAACAGACGCTACAAGAAAGGAACTCTTGGGGAGTGTATGGGGGAATTCCAGCTGATTCCTGCAGCGAGGTGAGTCCCCAGACCCTCGAGACGTATGCTACCGGCCCTGACACCCAGACGCAGGGGCCACAGATCCGCGACCATTCTCCTGGACCAGGAGGGCAGGGCGTTTCTGGTGAGAACTAGCCCAGCCACCTGGCTCGAGGCGAGGGCGGAGGCGTTTTGGAGCGCTGTGTCGGCGTTCATGAAGGCCCCCCTCGAGGCGGAGGAGGCGCAGGGGAAGGCTAGGTCCAGGGGGAAGCACCTACCTGTGATCCTTGGGTACTACCGCCCCTACACCCCGGTAGGTGGCCGCCCGCCATGCTGTAGCGTCGACGCTCACACAGCAGCAGGATATTAAGCTGGCGGAATTCCACAGCCGATACCCCAAAGAAGCGGATGTGTTCATCAGCACGCCCATTATTCGCCGCCTGGTGTGAGTCCCGCCCTGTGCCGCACCCCTCGAGCAGCGCTGATCCGCCTCACAGGGGCTGGGCCTCTTCCCTGGTCTGGCTGTACTTCCCGAACGTGGCTAAACGGTACCGCGCGTGCGGAGAGTGGCATAGAGAGCACTCAAAACAAGGCCCCCAGTTCGGGCTGTTTTGGAATCTCTGCATCAACGGGATCCTGGTCGGGGAAAGGCGGGTCCACTGCGAGCCCCATGCAGATTGGAAGAACATTGTAGGCGTCTGCATCGTCATTGTCTATCAAATCCCTGGTAAGCAGTGTCTCCTCTCACAAACCAGCCCCACTCAGTTGGAACAGGCACGGCGTTCGACCACACAAAGAAAAGCTGGCTGTGCATCTGGGAGGCAGGGGTGTGCCTTGAGCTCCCACCTTGGGTAGCGGTCGAGTACCCATCCTCCCTCTTCTACCACTTCAATGTGGACATTGACGGCGGGTGCTCGAAGTAATCACCTAGCGGGTTCTATGACTGACCCCCTCCATAGGCATCAAGATTGTCACGACCAGCGGGGAGCAGCCCACCCCCGGCGATGTGGACGAGTGCTACGGCCGCGGAAGTCTGGTGTTCTTCAACCAGGCCTCCATGTTTCAGTCCTCTGAGACAGGATTCCCCACACTCAAGGCTGCTAGGGAAGCTGGAGAGGACACTACGCGACCCTTTTCCGCTGACATCCGGGCTGCTTTCGAGACCCATGCAGTATACCGCGCCCTGCCCACGTAGGCATTTATATAGATTTTGTACCTCCTCTCTATCAGTGCTGCAATATGCATTCCGGATTGCGCATAACCATGTGACTGAGATAGGTACCTGCGAGCATAGATGAAACAATCGAGGAGCACTGACTATTCCTGTAGCACTCAGTATACACTAATTCACTTAGTTCGTCTATCACGATGCAGGTTCAAAAAAGTCAAGCCGTTCGCCAAAAAGTATGAGAATACACGACAACTAAATGAGTTTATTCGAACAGAATTTTCTTGAGCTCCACCATCAGCTCGTCTGTGCAGTAGGATATGAGCTCTGTGAGATCCGGGTGGGCGGACTGGAAGTGGTCCTGTATCGCGCTTCTCGGGGTGTTGGTTCTGAAGGCGGTATATATATCTTCTGCACTGTGAGCGGACGTCAGTGGGGAGACTCTGGTGCTAGCTGGGAGACCTACTCGCAAGCTCTGCATCCCAGAAGGTCGCCGTTGAATCGGTCAAAGTACAAGTCCAAGGCGGCTTCGGTCATCCACAGTGGTTCGTCTGCGGAGGTCGCTGAGGGTTTATACCAATAAGACATAAGATATAGCGTACTATCTCGGTTTGGTCCCGCGTCGGCAGGCAGCTGTGCTTCTGACTCTTGAGGAGAGGCTGGACCAGGCGCGTCGGGAGCGTCGAGAGGAAGAGACTCTGGAGGAGTTGTCACCATGCCTGCGTTCGCTGTGGCTTGGGGAGAGGTCTCTGCGCAGTCCATCGCTAGAGGGCAGAGCTCTCAACATGATGTCGGGAATAAAAGAAAGACCATACCTCGGTACGAACTCGGAGGAACAGACTGAGGGAGGGGATATATATATATATATATATGAGAGCAGTCGCTGTGAAAAGGAAGCGCAGCACCGCCGCGTTGTCCGCTTCCAGATGAAAAGTATAGTTCCATCGCAGATCCTCCACCTCTTCTCAAAGTTGCACAGCTGTCATCGAAAAGAACCTGTTGATAGAAGCCCCAGCCGAGGACGGAGCAGGGGCAGAGCCCGCCGCACTCTCATGTCTACCGCCATGTCTAAAGCAACCCTCGAGGCCGCGAAAACCTTGAAAAAGCTGTCCCGAAATCTGGAGACCGAATTCGATGAAGACGCCCCTCCGGACCAGAGGTTGCTGAAAAAAACGAAACAAGAGATTGAAAAGGCCATGCGGGTAGTCGATCGGTTGTGTGTGCAGTACGACGCTCTCCCATCGACGCAGGGCAGCCAGCAGCCAACTTCTCAGACATCCGCTCCTGAGAGCTCTCAGCCGGTAGCCAGTGAGTGGGTTGCCCGTACTAGTATCCAACACCGAGTGAAATTGCCCAGGCGCTGCTGCCGAGAAGGCGCCCAAGAAAAAGAAACCCGAGGATGTGAGCCTCTCCTAGTAGCCATCAGGCGCGCCTCCGCTCACCCAGCCAGACCAAGGAAAGGCTCCTGGGCATGATCAGGGCCATCGAAGATGCCCCCATCGGCCTTGAGGAGACCCTGCTTGATGTGACGAGCCTGCGCAACAGCCGAGCCGCCAAAGACGAAGTCAAAAGAGCATTTCAGACCCTATTTCGACTTCCCAGACTGAACAGAGCCAGGACTATCGCGGTGACCCTGGCCGAACTTGGTGTTACCGAGTCGCTCTGGGCTGAGATGGCAGAAGAATATCGGGCAATAGACCTGGGCCAGGGACCCTCGGGTGACAAGATGGCGGCGCTGGGCGAAGTAAGTGACCATCTCTTCCCTACGGATAGCACTCACGAGCCTCCCTAAGGCGCTCTACCGCAGCGACTCACGCAATGATCTGAGCTCATGGATCAACAGTATTGTGGGAGCCGTCGCGGGCATTCGGTTTGCCATACTGTGGAATAGTCGCAACCGGGGTGAACGCGGATGGAAGAACAAGTTCCATCGGGATCTATTTCACACCACACACAGCAAGTTCATTGAACTGAACAAGCGCCGCTACACGAACCCGACGCGGGCCATTGGACGACGTATGACGCCCTTTGTAAAGTCTCAGAGGAAAGCTGTCAGCCAGCGCAACGCCCTCCTCCGTCTGTGGAAGAAGGTGAGTGCAAGACCCGCGCATACTCCCATTCTCGTGTTGACAGTATGACTAGTTTGGAGCTGTCGCACTTCTGCCACGCCTTTTCCATCCACACAACACTGGAGGCGGGCCCATGAGTACCACCGCGACTGCCTCCTTGATCAGGCACGTAACAAAACACCAGCACACCTTGGTGGAGCAGAGCGGTTACCTCGACAAGCTTAGGGAGAAATACGACACAGTTAGCGACGCAGAAGACACCGCTGGCGCGGTCAGGGCTTGGGTGGAGACTTCGGACGAGAAGTGCATCCGTCTGATCTATCGGCTCTGCAAGCACGCGTGCGGAAAAGAGACAGCCAAATGGGTAAAAGACGTGCTTGATAGCAGACCTGACCTGGAACACTTGGCGGTCGAAGACGACGGCGAAGTTGAGAACGGGACTGACAATGACGAGGACGACGAAGACCAGGAAGAGGAAAAAGAGGACGAGGAGGACGGAGAGGATGAAGAATATGAGGAGGACGAGAGCAACTAGAATTAGACGTAGACATATTGTTCCAAATGCGAGAAAGTTTGGACTACCTCCTGCAAAACCGCACCCGCAATGGGTTCAGGTGCATATAGTCTCCCTGGTTGACGGGTCAGTCGAGGACTGTAAACCACACAGCGGTAGTATACTCACAGTGTCCTCTCCATACACTACAAGGTTGCTGTATTCATCCCTTTTCACCATCCATCCGCGCATCTCCTCGCCATCTACTGAAAATACCACACGGTCCATAGCCTGGGGGGACGCTTGAAGATAGTGCACCGGAATTCCCACCGCACTTTTTCCGTCAATCGTTCCGGGTATGGGCCCTGAGGGAGGGATCTGAAGCACTGTCATGACATGGCCCATCAAAGGGCCATCTACGATTTTCACCCTGCCTCCTTCAACGAATGAGCGCCGTGTAAAGTGGTGCAAATTGCTTTGGGCTTGGACCCATGCAATATTGGACCCCTTGTAGCGAAAATAGGTGATGAACATCTCCATCTCCTCGTCCATTGGCTGCGATCGCCATCGACGAACGGATTTGACGTCCACCCAAACCTTCTGGATGGTCCCCGTTCCTAGTACAACTCCCGTAACTTCGACCTGTTCCTGAACATCAGTCGTGCCCGTTACAAAGCCCCGAATGCCAGGCGGCGGCGATGACGGTGTGCACACCCAGCAACCCAGTTGTACCTGTGGATAATTGAGCACTTCGTCCAGCAGAGGAAGCAGTTCCAAATTCATCGAGGGGCATTTCGAAGGATGCTGTCCAACAATTCGGGCAACACTCAGGCAGCTCTGCGCCGTGAAAAAGAGGCCAGTGGGGTGGCGGCGGGACACGAGTATGGACGCCACATCTGCACAGTCTTGTGGACGAGCAGTTGCACGCGTCAGAACGCTGACGATATCAGACTACCTCAATGTCAGAATCATGGAATCGGGCAGACCCTAAGCACGCACGCCAGTCTCTGCATAGACCAAGCAACACGTTCCGAGGCCGGTGGACATGACCACCCTCAAGTTCTCGTGTGCGGGTGTTGCGTCGCATATCGCCTGGATTTCGGCCCTAGTCTGTGACTGCATTAGCCCAAGCCACAACCTGATTACACGGACCACTCACTGCCTTTGGATCAAACAGCCATTCACGCATTGCGATCCCTGAGGTGGGTGCCAGAGGTGGGCTGGTATATAGCACGCTGCGTTGTGCGTACGAGCCCGTCTGTGTGACGGCGGGAATAGCATCTACAAAATAACGTCATTAGCGAGATCTACGCATAGCATCTTGTACATAAACGTGCCAAAGAATATCGCAGACTTGCAGACGGGGTAGGCGCCGAGGATACTGACAGTGGAATTAGAGCAGGCTGCGCAGACCGGATCTGGGAGAACATCTTCCCTCTTCTCATCTCGATGTGCACTCTTCCAACGGAAGCCTGCGCCACGTAAAAACCGGGAAGTCGGAGACCAGCAGGGCATGTCAAAGAATTTATATTAACATCATTTGGTCTCCATTAGGGCAAGGAGGATGAGTTCTGCTTCTAGTTCTGTTGCTTTCCCGTCCGACTTTGCCAGGCACTTGTCCAGCAGCCTGGATATGGCGTGCTCTGGGAGCCGTTTGACCCTGGCGAGGTCGTCCTCCCCTCTAACGCCGCAGTCGCTCAAGACTCCAACCCAATGCTCAAGCTTGTCATCCACCGACTGCAAAAAGTCGAGAACAGGCGCCTGAAACTCGGGGTATTCGAGCTCATCAGGACACCGCGCGTCCGACGTAACCGGGGCAGGCTCGGGGCCTTGGTCCTCCAAGAATTTCTCTCGGTGATGGTGGCCCACTAAAAGAGAAACAATCTTCTTGTGCGTTTCGCAGTCAGACAGGGCTTCTGGGTGCTTCTCTATGACCTGGAACAGCGTCTGAGCTGGGAGGCTTCCAAATTGAGCTATTACATACCCATTTCGTGACATGTCCGAGGATATACCCCACAGCCTCTCCCATTTCAGGGATGCCCATCGTCGAGCACTCTTCAGCAATGGTGCCCTGCAGAAATTTGAGTGGGTAAATTTACAGCATAGAGAGGCAACACACCAGTATCTTTTTCACCACTGCAGGTCGACAATCCAGCTGGGCACAGACGTCATCTAGAACTGTTCAGTATGCCTACAGAGGTTGTATGTGGACACACACCAATATTCACACGGATATCCATGGACTGGGGCATTTTCGTCCTGGGCATGGGCGATATCCAGTTGCAATATATATATATATATACCCAGGACACGACGTGAAATTGAACGGCTTCCTGAGACCACCCAAATGCTTTGGGAGATATAGCTACTGAATATGGGCCCCAACCTTTTCTGGCCAAAAGAGGTGCCTGATCTTGAGATTTGCCATAAACTTTGCACACCCAGAACATGCCTACCTTGCCTCTACTCCACAACCATGATAGATCGCAAGATAGGCGAAGATGGGGTGAGTCTCCCTGCCCCTAGCTCGAACGCATGTGCTGAAATAAGGCAGGCCTCCAGCAACCCTTTACCTTGGATGGATTCTGGCGCGGCTAGTAGAGAAAATCTGCGTCTACAATTTCCAGGAGAAGCGGATGCAGATGTAGAAACCTACTATGCCGAGGGCTGGGTGAGAATGGGCAGCTGGGGTACGAGTGTCCTGCTGATGACGTCAAGTTTTGTCCAACATCCTCCAAGTTCTTGCTCGAGCTCGAATCACAGGCCCTAAAGAAGCCCAGCACGTACAGCTGCTTCTTCTCGGTCTTGGCTTCACCCCGGCATCCGAACGGCCTATTTATAGCAACATCAAACAAGAAAAAGGCAGCCCGACTTTTGGGAACAAACTCGACAAACATGTACCGAATTGACCAGTCTCTCCGCCTGAACGAAGACCTCAACTACACGCGTGTGTCGGTTGGGAGCTGGATTCATGTCCTCCAGATGAGAAGGGAAGGTATCGTCCCCATCCCCGGAGTTGTAACTCGTGGGCTCGACGAACAGAAGACGGTTGCAGTGCTTGTTGTAGAGGAAGGGGGAGTCGTACAGCCCACTGTTATAAACATCAAGCAGGCCTTCCGTGGCGCAGTGGCCATCAGCACGAGTGACCGCGATCGGCTGCTCGAGGCCCTGGAGGACCATGTTATCCTCGCACAGGCACAGCTAAACCTGGAGCAATTCGAGGCACCCAGCGACGGTGTGATGCGAAAGATAAAGCTGCTGGAAGGCAGTTTTGTTGGGCACGTCGGATACCATCGTAGGTCAGGCCTACCAGGTCGTGTTCTAGTCGAAATCGCAGAGGAGAACAGTGGAAAATTTGTGGAGGTGGACGTGCCAGTGAACCATGTACAATGGTGCCCAATGTACATGGACAGGGTGGTGCTGTCTGAGAGCAGAGAGCGGGGGTGGGTTGTTGGCTATGATGTGTACGGGAATGTGCTTGTTTCACGAGAGGAAACGGTGAGCGCTTGCTAGAGCTCCGTCCAATGTGCGCTGCTTACATGCCTTTTTTGCAGACACAGCAGCTCCGCTTACGCCCAGAAGACATTGATTTCGCTGATTCCCTATATGGTGTCATGTCCACATGAATATTTCAAGGCGTCTCGTATAGTATGGTGGGAGACAGTTCAAGCTCCTCCTCCCGCAGATAAAATTTGTCGCTCTATAATTGCGTGGGTATTTTGCTGCAAAATGAGGAGGATAGACTCACCATGGTTTCGGATGTGACTTCAAACCTGCCACTAATACTGAGCATGGTAATCCAGCCCGTGCAAAGCTTCCCACCATGGTGGTAACTGACCCGATCGCCTTCTACAGGCCGGTGGCGCAGGAAGGCGCGGGAAACCACAATATTCCTCTCATAATGTCCACGGTGTATGTTGTGAGCTTGCTGGATAGCCAGAACACTCCCAGCTGGGCAGGTTTGAGCATTGGCGTCTGCTCCGAGTCGGACAACATGTCCTGCCCAGGGACCTGCGATGAGCTTGGCCCAGGTGCTGGCTGGGCTGGGGTCGGAGTAGACGGATAGTGCTTTGTGCGCTTCGTGGCTCGTGAAATTGGGAAGAGAAGAGGAGAAGAGCTCAAGCTGGGCAGGGCTTGGCCCAGTCTGAGAGACCGTAATCTGCTTGATGTTGACTGAGATTAGCTCTATCTGGTGATAGAAGGACCGACACCCATGGGGTGTTTGACTGGCAAAAGCACCTGCACCTCCAGGGGGGTGGGCAGTCAGCCGGTAGGGTAGGAAAGGGGGTGAGTGAAACGGTAGAGAGGCAACGAGCTCTGGAGTGGCTGGGGTTCCGGCGGGAAAACCATGAAACACAGGGACCACGTAGAGGGTACGGTACCTCCAGGATACACTCAATTGTCGAACAACAAACCCCACTGATCTCACGACCTTCTTCTGTCCCAGGCGTCCTGTTTGTGAGTAGAACACGTCCACCCATTGTCCCGGCCCAAGCCGGCTGTAGTTTCGTCTTTCATGAAGGGCTCCTTTCAGGTTGGAGGGGACCATGCAGATAGACATGCAGTTTCCACTGAACAGAGCACTGACATGCTCCGAGGATTTTCCTGTAATAAAAAGGCGGTGCGGGTGCTGTGCGGACATAAAGATGGATCCAATTTCGCCTCGAGGTCTTGCAAGTGCTGCTGAGACTATTGCTGTGACCGCCACCAGCAATTTGGAGGGAAGCTATAATGCATCAGCAGGGTATAGTACGACGCACGATACACATACCAGAACCTCAGCGCAGTAGATTGAAAGCCCACGCTCGTCTTGCAAAAGGCACGCAAGAATGTTCTCCCTCTGGGGAACTAGATAAAAGTCAGCAGATGGTCACGAAGGCCGCCTGTTACACCCACGGGCTGGGACAGAGCAAGGGTTGTCCGAAATCCACTGGATCTCGGGGAGCTTTTGGACGACTAGGGAGAGCATGGCTGGTGGGGTGTTGTTCTCCACTTTACTTTATTAAGGGTGGGACTCCTGGGTTCTTGGATCGATTTTCATATGGAGGCTTCGGGCAAGAAGCCAAGCAGTCGGATATCTCCAAGAAGTCCACAATGCCGTTTTCTGGCCCGCGCCAGCACGCAATGCGTCGAGAATATATAACCAAGACTTGCCAACCCTCCACTGACATGGTAATAAAACTGTGTCCCGCTGGCGGGACACATAGGCGTAACATTACAGAGCATGGAAGAATACAAGTACAGTAACGGCGACGGCCTTCCAGTTGTACATCGTTACCTTTGCAAGACAGGGGGCCGGCAATGTCCGAGATCAAAGCCATCAGAGAATTGCTTATGTAAGTTGATGGCTGTCGGTCAGGCGCTAATCTAGTATTCAGGACCAGGAAGCTCGAGCGATGACAGGGAAGGCGCTTGAATAATGACAGGGAAGGCACTTGAGCTGACCTACATCTATAAAAGAAAACAGGCATGGGTATTCCCCTTGTCCCCTCTCTTCACATTTGCGACGATGGACGGCAACAGCACTCGACCCAAACCACAGGTGTGTGTTGGAGATAGTTTGGCACCAGAGACACATATTAAAACGTGAAGCAAGGGCATATCTGTGGCAACCAAAAAGGTGCAGACCCTCCTCCCTGTTCAAAGAGCTCTATGTGTAACGTGCTAGAAGCATGAGCGGTTGTGCCAGGAGATCATCAAGACAGTCACAGTTTTGAAGGAAGGAGTCAAGGCGTGGGGTGGGGGTGAGCCATTCAGGGTTATGCTGGCGGATCTGCGAGAGTTAGCCAGGCTTGACGCGCCAGACCATGTCATGGAGAGGGTGTACGGTGCAATCGCGGGAGGCTGGGACGCCATCATCCAGCGGGCCACCGATCTGGCGGACGTGGACGTGGCGACGCAGTATGCGGCGGAATTGCTGCGAGCCGTCTACGAAAACCGAACCGGTAGCCAAGTACCGAGCGCTCTGATGCTTCGGAAGGATTCCATTACCTTGGTCATACACTGGCTTTACACCAGTGCCAAAAGAGGAGAAGAGACCGAGGGGGTCTACATTCGCGGGCATCTGCGATCCCGAGCTGTCGTGGTCCTTGTGCAGGTGTATCTCGTCGATTCTCATGCGTACTGGTTCCTCGAATGCCTCCATGCCAGGGTTGGCATGAGGCGGGGCGAATGGGCAGACGCCATGAGCAGGCTGGTTAGGGAGGTCTGCCCAAGGATCGGGCTGGAAACCCAAAATCTACGGGACTTCACTTGTGGTGGAGGATTGGTCGAGCTCGTCATCAGGCTGACATGTGCTGTGCTGGGCGGGAGGCGATTGCCCTGGGATGCAAGAGCAGTGAAGCTTTTCATGTGGATGGGTACTGTTCTGACTAGCCTTCTCAACTCTGTCTGCCAGTATAGCCCCGACGAGGAGGTATGGTGTTTGATAGCTGCAGGATTGGCGCAGGTAGTGGGGCTTGCTTGTGCAACAAGGCCCAGGAAGATGGTGCGACCTCTAGTCCAGACGGGCCTTTTCCTTGCGCTGGCCCGGGCTTATCGTAGCACCTCCGGCGACGGGACGCACCATCTGGTGATCCTTTCCCTTGAAGGGTCCTTGGGACACCTCATTCCGTATATCCCTTTCTCTCCAAACTCTGTCAGGGGGCACCCCTGCGTACCCCTAAGCAATGATCCTGTCGTCAGATTGGCTTGGGAGGTCCTCCATATTGGCTGGTCTATGACAGGCCTGCCCTCAATTAGTCCAGACATTCTGTGCAGTAACTCAAAGGTATGGGTGTGCTCTCTCAGATGTGTATCCTAAGCTGATGGCGAATTCAAAGCACGTTAGTAGGGTTGGGGGCGACTGTGATGTTCAGCGCTGCTCGGGCTGCCAGGAGGTCGTGTACTGCTCGGGGAAGTGTCAGCAAGAAGATTGGCAGAGGTACCACTCCAAAGAGTGCAAGGCAGCTCTGGGAAAGACTCTCTGTACGTTGCATCTCAACTATGGCTTCTACTCTCTCTAAACCCCACTTAGACCGTGCTTCGGACTCGGGAGAATCGTTCAAGTGCGAGCAACTCAAGTTGATTCAGTACCTCGTAAACGTGAAGCTCCCCAGGCTGCCGACATTCTTTGATCTCACTTACACAAGCACCATGCCTGTTGAAAGGAACGAGGCACCGAGTTGGATTGACCGAGATTCGATCGACGATGCACGCGTTACAAATTGGGAGAGAGACATGGGCGAAGGGACTCATAGGGTCCAAGTTTTATTCCGGGTCAACAGGGATCTGGTCAGTGAGGTCTACGCCTTTCTAACTGGCTCCCCAAGCGGCGATGGTTACAAAGTCACCCATGCGATTTTCCGTTACCAGTAAGCATTTTCTCCCTCATAGTTGGCTCTGCTAATGGGTAAGCAGTGCTATAAGTCTCCCCACACTGATGCGTTCTCCGGGTCCAGAGGAGCTGGCTCAGATGATGAGCGCCCTTGATGCCAAGTAGCGAGCGTTCCTTAGTGACTCGTCCCCATGTAATTCGCCCTCCCTCACCCCACATTCAATCCATTTCTATTCGCCCTCCCTATCTACGAGTCAGGCAGCCGGCGACTAGCCGAATTCCCACGTGCTTGATGCCGCTACATCAGACGCGCGCCTAAGCCCACAGCGCCCTTTTTCCTGAACCACTACGACCACTGACACCCAGAATGCGAGCCATAAACTTTAGCATGTATCCAAACCTTATGGCGGTAGGTGCTGCCTTCCTGAGCGACGCTCTTTCTCAGACATTGTGCCCTCAGCAGTCTACAAACCCCTTCACCCCGCTGGATGAAGACGAGGACAGCTTCAGTATCAGTAAGAGTCCCGCCTTTGCCGAAATGCATCTCGCCCTTATCCATATTGTTTTATTTCCCCCCGCCTTGGTGCAGTACCCAGCCTTGAGGTGCAAAAGTACACACTGGGCCCGCCCAATGACCAGCGGGCGGGAATCGTATACGAGGTGGCCGTCCCTGTGGTGGGTGGGACTTCAAAGCAAGTTTGGCGCCTCTAACTTTGCAACGTAGGGCCGGAGGGCATGCAAGTTCGCGCATGAACTCGCCAGAACGGCAGCTGTCCAGCGCCAAGCGCATGGCAACATCATTGCCGTGGTGTACAACCCGGGGATGCAGTTCTCGGTCTTTATCGAGGCAGTCGGCGTCAATGACGTGAAAAGGCTGGTTCCCAGTGCTGGAAATCCACTTCCAACCCCAAAGTGCTCTGGCTACGATAGTGATCGCATGTCCTTTCGCGCCATATCAGTCGGGTCCATCTTGGGCGTGGTCACACTGGACACCAGGGCGCGCTGGGAGCCGACAGTAGGCATTGTCACGAACCCAAGCCCAAATCGGAACAAGGTCAAGCTCCTCGTACTTCCGATTCATCAGGGGTCTCCTACGTTGGTCGATGCAGACAACGCACATGACTGCTTGGGTATCCCTTCCAACTCTGACGACTACCTCGAAGAGGGGGACAGTGTCCACTACCTTCCTGATGGAAAGCCTGCGCGCCACTTTTCTGGTGGTCTAGAGGTGGTCACTGCCAACATCAAGCAGCTCTTTCTTCTGAGCCGCCCCCCCTCCCATGAACAGCAGCGGCTAATCCGAAGGGCGCTTCGAGGTCCCCAGCCGGATATTCTGCAGGCTGTCAAACGGAACATTGCTCAGATGAGCCCAGGTCATCACACCCCACAGGGAGACGGTAGAGTTATTGGGGGGAGGTATGCTGGGGTTAGTGTCACGTACGACCAGGTTCAGCGAGGGGTGGATGAGGGAAAGGTGAGGGTCTGGTTCACTCGGGACGACTGCCAGTACGAGCTGGTGGTGTGGGCACCGTGGGTTAGGGAGGCATTGTGTGCGGGAGATTCAGTCTGTGGGATATCTCCGAACGGCAGACAGGTCGAGGGCTGGCTGGAAAGGGTTGGGGAGCCCATCATGCGTGTCTTTGACGTCCACAAGGTGGGCCTGTTATTATAGACAGAGTATTTATTACTGATGGACTCCAAGGGCACCTCCAGATTTTCTACCGCAGAGTCCACAACGTTTTACAACCTTGCCTTCTAAACGGCGTGCAAGAAAGCGTCCCGTCAGCGGGACAAGTTGGCGCGCTAGTCACTGCCTACTACAACCCCCTTGTGCTCGTCGAATTTGTCAAAAAAGTCCTTTGCCCAGTCCTTCATAGCGAGACCACCTGCTTCTTCAAAGATAGTGAGAACAAGTTTGGTTGCGCTGCTGTGAACCTTCTGAAAGTGGGAGTCGATGAGCTCCTCGGCGTCCATCTCCGGATCGGCGTCGTGAAGATTGGCGAGGAGTGTTGACTGCCCAATGAAGTCCCGGTTGCGCGTGGAAATGAGGTCGAGAAGCGCGCGGTTAGAATGTACAGAGCCCTTCCCTTCAGGGGAGACGTATAGGATGGGCTGCAGAACGGCATTCGCACCGAACTGTCGTCAAAGTGAGTAATGTAATTTGATTGAGTCGCATTGTCAAACTCACCACTTGATACAGGCGCAAAACAGTGTTGCGCGACGTCCTCGCCTTGTCGAACTGGCCATCGAATTTCTTGGCATCTGAGGGTACCCTACCGCGTTTCATTTGTTCCTTGAACTTTTTCTTCCATCCACGAGGTTCATTGTTAGTGTTCCACCAAATTGCAAACTTGAGCTGTGCAATGAGATTCACGATGCCGAGTATGTACTGGAATATCTTCCCTCCTTGAAAGGTCTGGCCTAGCGCCTGCGAGGGTTCAGTATGGTGCCACTACCTGGTGTTGGTACTCACAAGTTCCAGACCACACAACTTGGCCACCATTGTGCTTTGCGACTCTGCCGACGTGTACGAAGCCATGACGTCCGTAAACGCCATGCTACCAAGCTGCTTGCTTTGTAGATACTCCTGGACTTTCTTGGTACGGACTCCTCGGATTTTGACGAACATTTGCTTAAGCGCCGTGTCGACTTCCGAAGGGCTCATCCGGTCAGGCGGCGAAAGACGGCTGTCCAGAAGATCACTGAACCGGATCTCGTTGGTGTCGATGTTCTTGACGATTCTATTGGCCCGTTTGGTCATTTCCTGCAGAAACCGTCAGCAAAGAAGACGTCGTTGTGCAAAATACTCACCTGCTCACGGCTAAGCGGGGCAACTGGATCGTCTTCCTGTGAACCAGTGGACCCTGAGATAACATTATGAGACATTCGCACTCTCGGAAACGAGACTGACCTGCAGCAGGGGATGCAGCCCTGGGCTGTGTCTGCAGCGGCGGACACGGACGCGCATTCGTGATGTGTTCTACGTGGTGTAAAAAGGGACATCTCCGCGGAAAAGATTCATAAAGCTTACCCTCCAGGTCTCTCTGCTCCTCATAGTCCATCACAGCCTCGGGAGGGTTCCGGTCAACGTCCCACTCGGTAGCAAGAGTCTGGACCTTTTGCTGCAGGTTCGCCATCTCCTGCCTCAGCAGTACAATGAGATGGCGCTTGAGTCCAAACTCGTGTGTGTCCTGCTCCAAGTCAACAGGGTTAGAGAGATCCGAACTGATATGCGTATTAAGGGTCTTGATAGAATCGAGTATCATGAACGACATTGGTGCCAGCGGGGGTGTGGATTAGACAGAGGACAGGCCGTACTTATAGAAACATGGGCACAGAAGAGAGGTATAAGCGAACGTAAAAGTACAGGTCAAAGTATAAGCTAACGTAAAGGTGCAGGTGAGAAGTGAATCGAAATGAAAAGGGGACAATACAGGAAGGCTGATGTAAAAGTACAGGCGAGCAGTGAATCGAAATGAGAAGGAGACAATACAGGAAGGTACAAGCTGATGTAAAAGTACAGGCGAGCAGTGAATCGAAATGAAAAGTTCGGTCCGTCTAAACAAGGGCTTGGAGATTGGCAGGGTAGGGATGGGGAGGGAGGACCGATCGCTTGGTGAACCTGGCAGTGTAGTATCGTCCGAGCTCGTTGAGGACGAGGGCGCTAGGGTAGTCGTTCCGCGTGGCGGGGTCCTGTGACTTGATATAAGCTGCGAGGTAATCAGCTTCGAGAACGGCGGGACCGAGGCGTGAGGAAAGATATTTGATGAATTCTGTGTTCTTCTGGAGGGTGAAGAGCGTCGAGATACTCGTGTCGATGTACGGGCAGTGACCTGGCCCCATGTCGCCAGGGTGCCACTCTAGGCACGTAGTCCTGGTGGGAAGGCAGCAGGTGTAGCAGATGCCAATGCTACGAGGTATCGGCTGTTTACGCCAGGCGATGAAGGCGGGATTCTCTCCATTGGCGCGCAGTGGAGTCGAAATTGTGCACGAGTTGTTGTGGTGACCCATGTCTTTTTCGAGGATATTTCCGAGTCCGTAACAGCCTGCGCAAACGGCTCCTTTCGTCTGGAGGTTTAGCACCTCCATAAGCCACCTCCACTGTATCGCGTCTTCGCTCCGGTCCGTTGACGGTCGGCGTGCCGATGGTCCAGCAAGCGGTTCAGGTGCTGGTCGCTTGAGGGAGGGACTTGGGGCGGGATTGGGGACAGGCCTGGAGAAGTTATATGCAGGATTGGTAGAGTGGCGGTTCGAATACGGCACGGAGGCATTACTACTGCCTGTCGATGGAGTTTGGGGCGGTGGAAAGTAGGAGGGGGTGGTGCCCGACACTGGGGTAGCCGGGCGCGCACCCGACTTCGCGCGCCAGGTTTTGCTGCAGAGAACAACATGGTTGACCTTGCATACCGTCAGCGTTTCAGAAAATGTGTGCGAAAGATGTGTCGTACAAAGTAATCCGCCCGCTCCACTCGAGCCATGTCCTTGAAGGGACACTTGAAGAAGCCATCGGCGTGGCGGGATAGGTGAAGTTTCTGAATTCGAGTGTCGACCTCGATGACGACGGTGTCAGTGATGCAAGTTTCCAAGTGAGTTTTTGAGTCGAAAAACGAATTGCATCGGGAGCATCTGCAGATTTGTGAATGCGTGATAATGGAGACACTGAGCTGCACTTACTGAACTGGAAACGTCGACATTTTACGCGACACGGCTTGCTGCGGGCTGGGATGCAGACGACAGAGTGGAAAAGGACGGAGGGTAGAAGAGAGGACTGGGAGTGGACGGGTATATATAGCGTGCCGGACCGATGATCAGGCACGACATCAAAGTGACCTTCTAACACACATGAAGCAAAATCTGTCAGAATCGAGGCGCTTCCTAGCTGTTAAAGTAGAACATGAAGCAAAATCTGTCAGAATCGAAGCGCTTCCTAGTTGTTAAAGTAGACTACGTCACATTGAGTCGTAGACTTGGCTGCAGAGGGTCCAAGGAATCGCCATCTCGCGCAAGGTAGGAGTGCGAATTCATATTCACAGAGCTGGCAGGGCTTCTAACGCAACAACAGTGTCTGTCAGAATCGAAGCGCTACACTACGTCACATTGAGTCGTAGACTTGGCTGCAGAGGGTCCAAGGAATCGCCATCTCGCGCAAGGTAGGAGTGCGAATTCATATTCACAGAGCTGGCAGGGCTTCTAACGCAACAACAGTGTCTGTCAGAATCGAAGCGCTACACTACGTCACATTGAGTCGCGGATGTTTGAAAAACTTTTCAATCCCCAAGACAAGTCTCGATGCAGGAGCTGCTCCCGAGACCTCGACTGATGGCAAGGCAGACGCCAGCCAGGCTTCGAGACTTGGCTCCGGGTTGAGAGGTGTAAGAAGGGTGGCCAAGGAATCATTGCCTTGCGCAAGGTAAAAGAAGGGAAGGAATGCGAATTCAAATTCGCAGTGACGCTGGTTATCGTCCATCCAGTCGTGCAGGTAGAAAACCCTGTTGTCGAGTCCGCTGTATTTTATCTAAAAAAATAGTTAGCAGGGAGTTCAAAACAAAGAGCGAGGACGTACCCCTTGTAGCAGCCCACATGAATGGCAAACCGCTGACGGCATGGAAGAGAATAACTTTGACTTCCATTGAGCGTAGTCTTTCTGATCGATTTCGCTGCATTGGTTAAACGAATGGCTTGCCGGCAGTTGTTGAAGGGTGCAGTGCGCGCATTGTGTCGAATACTGTTGCCCAAACTTCTGCAAGCGCCGGTGAAGTATTGAATGGGGTAACCACTTGCGCCCATCTGCCTGGACAAGTCCAGAGACTCGTGCAGGTATTGTGAGAATTGCCTTGGATCCCGAGGGGAGTGGTGGAAGTACTGGAGGGGGATTCGCCCTTGGTAATGCCTTGAGTGCTGGCGTGGGCTTGTTTGGGATATCCGCCAGCGTATGCTGTGATTGATGTTCGCAGACATCACATAGATGCGCTTCCGGAGTGAGAAGCGCGCAGGGAAGACCCGCACCATCGAGGTAGGTCCAGGGAACGATTCTACGGCACGTCTGATCATCCAGTATGAACGCCTTCAAGGCTTCAAGCCCAAACTCGTCCTTGTCCTTCTTCGCCGGCATGTTCCTATCTACAATGATGTAGGACCATGCAGGCGAAAATTGCTTGCTCCTCCCCGCTCGTCCGGCTTCTTGGGCATAGCTGAGGAGATCCCAGGGCAAGCCGGCATGAATAACAAAGCTGACATCCGGTACGTCGAACCCAACTCCGAGACAGGTAGTACAAGACAAGGCGAGTTCAGTACCGTCTCGGAAGGACTGGAGGATGGACTGCATGACGTCCTGCTCAAGGCTTCCATGTACGCTGGGGATCTTGAGACTCGTAGCGAGTGACTCAACCTCGGATTTCGACCGGGAGAAAATAAGAATGCGATGGGTGGGGTGGCTCTCCCGTGCTTTTTGGAAGCGGGAAATGACCTCTTCCCGAACGGCAGAGCTACCGTCTAGGACGGAGACATTTATAGAGATGTTGCGCCGCTCGGTCGTCATGCGTAGGACAATGGGCGCCACTAGGCCGGTAGCCTCGAATAGTCGCTCGACGAGATTGACAGGCAGGGTAGCGGTGAGAAGGACGACCTGTACAGACTTCTGACCTGCCCAGGAGAGCGTGTTCATAATGGGGCGAAAGCTCTCGTGGGTGAGCAAAAGGTGGGCCTCGTCGAGAACAAACCGAGCTATGCTCTGAGTAGCACAGAGCTGTTCAAGGTATCGAGTAAATTCCTCCTTTGCCGTCGACTCGATGGATACGATGAGATTGGAAGGGGCGTTGAGCGGTGTGGATGGCGTGTCGTACAGCTCAAAGGAAAGCCCCTGCTCCTTACAGCGCTTCATGAGCTGCTCGCGCATGGAAAGCATTGGCAACAGCCAGACGGTTGTCGATCCCTTGTCATACCACCGCGATGCGATCAGCGGAGGGTACGTTTTCCCCGATCCTGTTGGAGTAACAAGAAGGAATGAGCGCTCCTTTTCGATACAGAGCTGTGTAGCCTGTGCCTGGTGGATGTTGCTGAACGTAACGTGCGGGTCACGAATTACTTGGCGCACTCGGGGGATGAGGGAGGGATGAACATTGACGACTGCAGATGGGAGAACATGGGTGCTGTCTGCGCGGATGCGATCGGGTGCAAAGAGATGGACGATCGCAGCATTGGCCCGTTCCACTGTCTCCTTCATCTGTTGATTGAGGAAGGGGGCGAGTTGCTGAGTGACGGACCGGGCGATGGATCTAGGGTTTCCACTCGCGATAGATTGCGAGTCGTTCGAATTTCCAGGGTGTCCACTCGCCTCACCTGACGGTCCGTGATCGCGCCTGCCCGCCCGAATCGAGTCCAGATCATGCACGAGGTCCTGGACGTGAGCTTGCTGCGCATAAACCGAATGAAGGAGCACGGTATCACCCAAGAGGATCTTGTGAAAGATGCCGCTGACTTCCAACGATGTGAGGAGCGAGTCATGGTCCATCTGACCCGGAATGCTCGCATCGAGGCCATAGTGCTTCCTGTCAACGGCCTCAGAATGGCCGAGTTGCTCGTCCGTCGCGCTGGAGACCGTTCCGGCGGGGAACGCTCGGCGATATCGACTTGTAATGAAGGCCATGATCTGTCGATGGAGTGAGATGGGGATGGCGATGTGCAGTTTGGCCAGCGTAATCTTTGACATGGCTTTTGAAAGGTCGACGCTTGTGACGGGGCGGTGGAGACCACAGAAAAGGAAGTAGTAGCTGTTGTGGTGCATGTGGGGACGCAGAAGGAGCTGGAACTCGGAGAAGAGGGGTCGAACATAGGCAAGGAAGTATATGAAAAGGAGGGAGATGGAAGGAAGCGGTGCTCGGGCGATGACGCGATCCTTTCCTGTGAAGAACGACGTCTTGTTGTAGGAGCCTCGGAGGAAGAGTGTGTTGAAAGCAGAGAAGATATTTCGTATCGACCCACCAGGGTAATTCCTGAGCAGGTGGGTAGTGAGCTCAGTCCCCCGTGCTGGCTCCCCATAGCTGAGAGAAACGGCGACCATGATTTTCTCCTGAAGCGCATAGACTTGGGACATCCACTCGCTGATGCGTCCCGTGTGCCAGCGGATTTTGCACTCTTCACGATTCACTGAACCAAACTCCTTGAATAGGGAAGGGGTGCGGAGGATGTGGTCCATGAGGGTTGGGATTTTGTGCCATGGGTTTTCCTCATGGTCAATGAACGAGAATCCAGGAGCCGCGCGGCGAGGCTGGTCCAGGATTTCCACATCGGCAAACTGGGTGTGAGCGTCGCTATTGAACAGCACATCACGGAGCTCAACCTCGATTTCTTCGTTTAGCGAAGTGATGATCTCTCCGATCTGGGTGAAGAAGACAGTCGACTCGCCAATGGTAACTGCATCAACATCCCATGACGGCGAGCTCAGCACGGTTCCGCTCTCCTCAGCAGATGCGATGGAACTCAGACCGCGGTGGAGGATATATAGACTTGGCATGACGGCCTCACTTCGCTCCAAGAAGTATCGCTCATAGTTGTTGAAGGCTCTACAAGTGCTCGTTAGAACAGTGCTAGAATCACATTAATATACACGTACTCGTGTGTCGTTATATCGCCTTTGATGGAGGTTTGGGTAATGAGGTGGGCAAAGGTAAGTCTCCCAACAAAGGTCGATGCGGCAATCTTCTGCGTGATACTCGTGGTGGTGGCCCAAGCTCCAGAGTCGCGCACGGAAGATAAAAGCAAGAATTGCATCACGGGTGAGTGCATGTGAGCCCCCTTAGCCGTCGTCGGGGTCGAGGTGTAGATAAGCTCGAGGAGGTTGATGAGCGCGCACTCGGCTGACGTTTCCGAGCGGTTCGGAGCTCCTATCAGATTGTCGGGCTCCAGTGGCATTGGCGAATCGTCCAGGGGCTCGCCATCCTCGTCGAGAACAAGATCCGCCAGCGGAACGTCCTCAGCTTCGTCGAATCCCTCCAACGGTTCGGTATCGGCCTGGGAGACCAGAGCAAACAAGTCCTGTGCGCTTTTCAGAATAGCCTCTGGAACCTTGAAAGGATAAGCGTCGGCGCTTGAACGACGAATGAGCTCAATGAATCCAACGGCTGTTCTCGCATATCTCTTGAGCGTAGGATCCGACACGCTCGAGTGATGCCTCATGAACGTGCGCTCGTGCTCGGATGCAGGACGGAGACCAACCAGACGCCGAAGTGCGGTGTGGAGGAGCGTGTCTTGTACGCGCTTGAGAAATTTGTAGACGACACTCGAGAGCTTCAGGAGAACGGGGTCCTTGGGCTCTAACCGCGCGTAGCGGATAAGCGAGGATCGAGGGAGACCAGTGGTATCGATTGCTGAAATCCACCCTTCTTTGTACAGGAACTGATGGAGTATGCGAACCTCGTCAATCTGCGAGCCATCTAGCACCGTCGGGTGATGTGAGCGGCTATTCTGGTAGATCTGCAGTGGTGTCGCCACAGTCATATCAAACGGGGTAGGAGCACTTTTCTTGAGGGGAAACCAGGGGCTGCTGGTATTCGGGATGTACCGCTGACAGTCGTAGGTGATGGGGTCCGCGTGTCGTCCACCTAGAGTGCATGCGTGGTTGTTGAACGAACCTGGGCTGTTGTAGCATCGGTTGCACGAGACACATCGAATGTACGCAAACTTGGTTTCGAGGTAGGGTATCTTTTCGACAGGCTCAAGAGGGTGCTCCGGTTTCGAGATGAGGTTCGGATAGCGACTGAGAACAATGGTGTCAAAGTCTGTCTTTAGGGACTTTGGGATATCGAGTTCGCCGTGGTTAGCGTTGATGTGTCTTCGTATGTCGGTGTGCTCAACCACAGTCTTGCACTCGGGACAGATGAGCAGGTCTCTGTGCACCACAAGACCAAGGTTTCTTAGAAAGTGGTCGCACTCTTCCTCGCCTGGTGTAGGCGAGCGCCCACTGTCTGACATGGGGACCTGAGCCTCGTTTCCCATCTCAGGCGAGCGCCCACTGTCTGACATGGGGACCTGAGCCTCGTTTCCCATCTCAGGCGAGCGCCCACTGTCTGACATGGGGACCTGCGCCTCGTTTCCCATCTCAGGCGAGCGCCCACTGTCTGACATGGGGACCTGCGCCTCGTTTCCCATCTCAGGCGAGCGCCCACTGTCTAACATGGGGACCTGCGCCTCGTTTCCCATCTCTATGTCGTGTGGGGCGCCCGCAGATGCTTTGGCGTGACTCTGTGTTACGTGCGTCTGTTGCTATACATCGAGCTCTGCTTCCGCCAGTGGTTGGGAAGGCGCTCACCTTGAAGTCGACACGGTTGGCAGACCTGTACTCGCAAGTCTTGCAGTGAAAGTGGCCGTCCGCCTGCCTGTTGTACCTGGGTTCGTCTACATCTTGAATCACCAGTATGTTGCGTGTGCATCTTGTGTGCTGGTTAAGGATACCTTCCTCGAGGTCTTCGTTACAAAGTATACATTTATCGGGCTTGTTGCGCTTGGTAGGACTGGCAGGATTGAGCTGTATGCGTTGCGCTGGCATAGGTGGACTTACAGGTCGGACTGCTTCTCAGAGCCTACGCGCTTCATGCCTGCTTGCTGGCGTACTCGATGGCAGTGGGAGAACGGTTTCTTACTGATGGGGAGTGCTTTGTTCTTAAGGCATAAAGCGACGCGGCGCTTCTTCTTCTAAACGCGCAGTTGCCCCGGTGAGGAACGTGGCCCGCGGGACATGGCAGGCTGTCCTGCTGGCGGGACAGAGGGCTCCGCATGCCATGGAACACCGTTACGTATGAGGTCTAATTCACGTAATGGATTCTCAAAGTGTCTACCAACTACGTAGACAACGGGTGGTGTCCGCGGGTGCCTGGATGCGACTTCTACCATAACAGGGGTGTGCGGTGAGGGGACGTCGTCGGGACGGCGGTAGGTACAACGCCTCCCAATGACTCTTGTCCCACCCACCGCCTTCATAGGTGCAATGGCAGCGTCGGAACGGCAGTGGGTGCGATGCCGCCCGACTCCTTCCACAGCCGCAAAGGCTCGGTACACGGCAGAGAGGGAGGAAGAGAGACAGCGGCGACAGGCGCCTATACGTACCGCTCCAAAAATGGTGTCCGATTGAGGGTTGCACGCCGGCGCCAGTCTTGTCCATCGTGTACGCGGTCTGCCCCATCCACCGACCAACTCCCGAACAGCGGTGCCGTCAAAGCCTCGGAGAGTGACTAACCCTCCACAGCGATGCGGAACGCCGGACGGGGGCGATGCGGTGCGTGCGCCCGCCCACTTGCAGCCCTCTCGTGACAGATGCGATGAGCCGGAGAGAGACGATCTCTCCAGCTCTCGTCGCGGTCCGCATTCGGGGAGAAGGGGCGGCAGAGCGTCGGTCCCTCAGACGCGTCGCCTCAGACTGGGACTACCAGTCCGTAGCGATGGGCCCTCGGTCGCGACAAAGCCATCGACGCCCCGCCTCGAACGGATACCAGCCGTCCGTAGCGGGTGTCGTGGAGTTGGGCTCCGTGCACGGGAAGGGGTACGCGGCTGGGCGGAGCACGATGGTCGTTGGGCTTTCCTGAGGTGGGCGTCAGTATCGGTGCATGGGAGGGAGTGACAAGGCGAGCTAACCTGGGGCGCGCGGCGCGCTGGCGTTCCTGGCGATGAGCGTCGACGGCGGTGGACCATGGGGAGGAGATGATGGGGGAACGGAGGAAAGAAGCGAAAGGCCCCACACGCGCGTCCGAAAATCCCCGAGCCGTTTCAATCTCCGCTTGAAAACGTTTCGCGCGCACGGGCCCATCCCAAAACGGGACCCCTCCGCCGCCTGTCCGACTCCCCCTTCGCCCCTCCGTCTCCGTCTTCCCTCTTCTCTCCCCTTCCTTTTCTCTCACCTTGCTCCAATTTAGTACCTACTCGTGGGGTTCGGCGTTGTTGTATACTGGGCGCGCGGGCAACTTCCGAGAATCAAGCCATCAGGGAATTGCTTAGGTAATTTTCCCGCGCGCGGGTCGGCTTGTCCGGGCGCTAAACTCGACTCGCTGGGGGCGCACAGAGGAAAGTCACCGACGAGACCTAGCGCGAACTTGTTTCTGCAGGTGTTGGCTTCGGTGGTGCGTCGCAGGCTGGGGCGGGTTCACAGGGGAATACAGTGGTTGCCGGAGGTGTATATGGTGGTGCTGGGGTGCTCGATTTGGGGTGGTGTGCAACCGTGTCTTGGGGGAACGAGACCCAGAGAGGGAGGTTGTATTGCGGATAGGAGTAGGTACTAAATAAAGACGGACGTTGAAAGTACCCTGTTAGTCTCTGAACACTCACCGAGGTACTATCAGCGGCTAGCCAACGGGGAGACCCTCACATCCTCGACTGCTGTGGTCCATTTATGACGGTCCAACACCATAGACAACCATAAGCAGCTAACGGGGGACGGTGTCCCCAAAACCCCCTCTGATTTCGACACTACGCAGCCTAACATGATCCTAACGGCTGTACTCGGGGTTATATATTATCATCGCCTCTACTGCGAATGGCTGAACAAGTTGAGTGCTTCTGGAGAGGACGTAGGATACGCTCGGGGGAAACCGTAGCTACAGAGCGTCCTTATACACCTACCAGATCACATCACAGCAGCCGATGTCAGAAGTGTCCCGCTGGCGGGACATGGAAAGAAAAGAAAAACTGTGTCTGGTTTATATTCGACTTTAAGCTACATTTCAGAGGAAGCGAAAGAGAGAAACGGGCTAGAGAAAGAGTAGGTATGTACGAGCAAGGCCTGGTAATATGTTAGCTTTGAAGCGCAGCAGAAAGGAGGGCAACGCACAGGTGGAGAACTTAGTAAGACTGATGCAACGTGGGCTGGAGACGAAGTTCATTGTGGCCAAGCGTCCAGGTAATAGGCTAGAGATATTTCAGCGCACGGAAAGACTGCAAAAATGAAAGGACTCACCGAACTCCTGCTGACAGCAGTGTACTGAAACAGGGAGGTGTCAAAGCCCGTTATCCACCCAACATGTTCCTTGCCGTCTTCATTCCAGCACACGGTGTCCATGATATCAAACCCCATCTTGACATGGGATGTAGGGATAGTGACCCTCCGAGTGCGACCCTCCGTGAGGGGATGATGCTGCAGAAGCAATACCACCTGGTCACCAGGCATATCCTCCGTTTCTTTGCACAAGACAAAAGTGTGGCCATAGTGCAATCCTTCCAGGACCTTGACGGCGAATGGTAGAGAGTGGAGAACCTCATGGTCAAACATGCGCTGGGTGCGCTCCGCGATGTGGGCGAGCTCGGGGCGACCTATGGCCACAAGAGCCTTCCAGATGATGGCACGGGTGGCACAAGTGGGCGTTGCCTTGGGGATGGTGAGGCGCGCGATGTTGACGCGAATGATCTCGGCTTCAGGAGGAGGCGGTTCGAAGGACAAGATTTCCTGTGCATGCAAAGGCGGAGGGGTACAAGCGGTAGGCACGGGGACCAGAAGTTCCACCTCCCTCCAGTCATTGCTGCCAGGCACGCGCCCTAGGACGCACGCGGTGACAACGATCTCTCCGGCCTCTGGATGGTCGTAAGGAGTCCTGACCCAGAATCCTGGGTCGGTGCACGGGTAGTTGGTCCTCTCCTGAAGCAGGGAGAACCCGTCGAATGGGACGGCTGTGAGGTCCTGAAAGTTAGGGAGCCCGAACAGCCTTTCGGCTTCTAACCTCTGGATGACGTCCGGGGAGTCGACTGTAAAGAACAGGACATTTCTGTGAACACGGGAAGCTGCAATGGAGCAAACTCCATCGAAAGCAGCTAAACCGTGGTCCTGGATGTATTGGAGGCACATTTCCAGGAGCAACTCAGAGCTGTGTGTACCCTACTTGCTGTGAGGTTTTGTTCTGGGAATAGGGAGTAGCAGGACATACAGGGAAGGTAGCTAGACAGTTGACGGCGTTGGCCGGGGCAAATGTAAGGGTAAACATTATATTCTCCCGGTAATGCCCTGGAAATGCGCCATGTAGCGGGGTCAATGAGGATACATGAGTGTACGCACTGCAGAAATCGTCAGGGATCACGAGTTTCCTTGCTGCAGGGTTGTCTTCGGAGAACTGGGCAGCATATGTGTCAGTGGTGCAGGAGAACGGAGGGGACAGGAGGAATACCAAGGTGAATTGGCCTCTCAGATGTGTAATGGTGAGCATGGCTGTTGGGAAGGGGTGTCGTTCTGTGCTCTTCGCCGCCTGGTTTTGTGAGCGGCGCGTCATCCGAGCTTTTCGTTGGCATGCTTGCAGGCCCGAGCTCCGAACAGGCAATTTATTAAAGAAGCCATTCTTTGGTTGCTAATGGAAGCGAGAAGCCACTCCAACGGAGATTCAGGGCTGATCAGGCACAAAGTGAAAAGCCAAAATTTTATTTTACCTCCGCTGCTCGGGACCTTGGATCTGCAATCAGCCAAAATCTGATTTTACGTCTGTTACTCGGGACCGCGCAATGGTTGAGCCTAGCTCTCCCACCTAGATGACGCTGACGGCTGTCCTGCTGGCGGGACATGTCGCCGTCCTTGCTCAATCGGGCGCTAGACCTGGCGCTCCATTCACAGCTGCTCTGCCCCTTTGCCGTCGGTTGACACCTCCCCCCGGTACACGAGTCGGCATCGCAAATATCATAGGAGAGAACAAATACATAATTCTTGTGTTCATTGTACAGGTTCCAGCCTGGGGCGAGGTCAGATTTAAAGCGGGGAGCAGGATCAGATGACCGGACGCACAAAACAGGGGTAGACGAACGAGATCGGGCGCTGGGCTCGAAGTAGTACTTTAGGAGATCGAGAAGGTCGTCGACGGATTCCTGCTTCGCCAGTCGCCTGAAGTCGTACGGGTTAATGCGAGTCGCTGCAGATGGACGGTCAGGCGGTGTAAAAGAGAAGAAAAGCGAGGATGCGCACACCACTTCGCAAGGAGGAGTTGGGGTTGGGGGGGAATTCCTCCGAGCCCCTCCCTGATCGCAGTCAACTCAGCCTCGAATTGAGCCAGTCGCTTGAGCTTATCCTTTGCACCCCAGCACTTGATATCCTTCCGCCAGTCATGGAGGAGGTTGACGAAATTTGCCGTGGCTGTCTCCGTGGGCGAACCACCAACAAGATCTAGAGCTCAAGTCAGAAATATTGAGATAAGTGAAGGCTATTACCGGCTTACCCTCCAGAACCTTGTTGATCGCCAGTTCTGTCTTTTCAGCCCGCTTTACGATGCGCTTAGCGCTGCAGAGAAGGTTCCGCGAAGTACAAGAAGCGATGGCCATGACGGTTCCGCGGAGGAGGGGCTTCACCCTGCCGTTGTGTAGACCTTGGGCACCAAAGAGAACGCCCGCGATTTCGTCGCAAGCTCTATGGACTGGAAGGTCTGTTGGAAGGGTTAGAAGGTTCTCCGCCTGGACGACCTGAAAGGGAAGACAATGCACTGCACCGAGAGACACCTCGATGATGGCTGCTATTTTCTGGTGGGACCACATCGTCGTAACCCACGTCTCCCAAATAGCAGAACCGGGAAGGTATTCTTTGCGCAGGAACACCTCGCGTTCGGAATCGGTCGAGAGGGCAGCATAAGCTTCGAAGTACAAGCGAATGGCTGCTGCGTCGGACCGGGTCAAACCAGGGGGCAGGTTGGCGTCTTCCTCAGGGAAGAGACCCGAGCGAACGTCAGTGATATCCTTCCATCGGTCCCAACACCAGGGAGCATTGACAGAGGGCAAGGTATAGTAGAGGCGTAGTAATGCGCCTGGGATTCCAATGTAGGGCATGGATGAAGGGCAAAGGGCTGAGGACGAATGGGCGGGGGTCGAAGAGGTAAATCGAGAACACCGTCGATATTTTGGGCGCAAGCGTGGTGAATATTCGCTCGTATGTAAATCGAGATCACTGTGGACCTTTGGAGATACACCGAGGGTGCATATCGGCACCCACAGTCTTCGAGAACCCTCCCACCATCGGATAGATGTGTCTTCCCAGTAATCAGGTGTGACTTCACTTTGTCCGATGTATTACCTTTGTATAGTCGGAAGCACCGCGTCGCGACTTCTGAAGCCCTTCTACGCCCTCAGCGCTGAGTTCCAGCTTAAGATAGGTTGATCTGATGATAATAACAGATATTGATTCAGTATAGGGTGGTCGCGAGGGGTGAGATCTGCTGGAAGGTTAGAAAAAGAGATAAATTACAGCCGCACAGCTCATACAATGCCTCCTAAATTCACTCCGACACGACTCTTGGCTTTGCAGCTTGGTGTGCGAACAAGACCAACCCGATTGTGGCATGTACCAATAATTTCAAGGTGGGTGTGCGTCATTGAAAAGGCGTGTATGAAGATGTACCGAAACTTGGCTGAAATCGTTCCTCATGTACTGAGTTTATGCATGGGACGTGGGGATGTTAGTGACAGGGTCGGGAGGCAGAGGGTAGACGCCGCTAACCCTGAGCCGTTTTGATGCGCTGGTTAGGGTGCTGGAACTGTTGAAGGGACTTATGGTGATTGGGTTTGGCTCGCCATAACTGGACCTTGCCTGAAGTTAGGAGTTGTTTGTGATGCGCTCTACGCGTGAGCACGGACTTGGGTACAAGTAAGGTCTATGTGAATTGCCTTTTAGATTCGTCTTTCTGAGGTTCTGAATATTTCAATGAATTCTCAAGATTTTATTGGATTTATTCCGACCTAAGGGGTATCCGCCGGGATTCAGCTGGCCGAAAACGGGCAGTCTCGCGTAACTAGTCGCTCGCGAAAGGTCTCAGGTTTTTGTAAAGTCGGTTTCAGAGGTTATTAATATTTCTAAGAATTTACATGAATTTATCTGATTTTCTGCGTAGAGGGAATGCCCTCAGAAACGGGTTCGTGGAAACGGGCGCTTAGGTGAGCGGTAGGCGCGCGCGGGGCTGACAAAAGTCTCGGTAGGTTCTGGGGACTCAGGTAGTACGCTAATACACAACTGTAGGACGTGTACGATACGACGAGGAAGGCCGAGGAGAGGTAGGAGGCGCGAGACAAAGTGCGCAATCGGGTCGTCGATGCAAGATCGACAGGTGGCGACAGAAACGCGAAGTAAATCGCGCACGGTCAAGACGGGGACTAGGGGAATTGGGGAAATTCACACAAGGTAAGCCTTGATCTGCTGGGTACTAACTCATGCTCTATCCTAGGTACAATCGTTTGGTATATACAAAATTCTACAAAACACCAAGCACGGGAAACTGGGTGGATGCGGAGTGCCATCTGGTACTCCGATCTGCTTCTTCCAGGTCAAGATGACCTTATAGATGCCCAGGGCGTGGAAGAAAAAGTCCTCCGGTGGTTTTGAGGAGCTCATGTGCCATGGAAGCGGGGTGCCCCTTGGGTCTCAGTCGCGCGCCGTTGATTTGGGTTGGCTCAGCGCGCCTTGCGTACGCTTGCCAGGCCTACGCACTGCTACTTATCTTTTAGAGGTGCGCCAAATTAGCTAGATACATAATATATATCTTTTTACTTGACGATTAAAGTGCGGGGGCAGGCGCTTATCTAGGCGCCGCGCGCCTGCTACTCGCATCTCCCTGGCCGCACGTCCAGGTAAGTTAGTGCTGCACCTTGCCAGCTCTCGCATCTTGAGCGGGATGCGAGACGTTGGTAGGGACTCTGGGTATTTACCCAGAGACTTAATCACTGAGAGTGGGTGTAGACTTTCTGCGCTAAACGCGCGAAATTCGGCGTATTTCAACACCGGTCGTCGCTTTGCCTGAAGTGACAGTTGATTTTCCTACCAGCCTGTGTGGGCCGTCGGCGTGTATGTTTACTGCTGCACTGGGAGTACAGTGCGACTGCAGCATTGACCGTCATCCTCTATCCAGTATGAGCAAACAGTGATGATTGTCCCGCTGGCGGGACACAAGATGCTGTCGTCTGGGCACTGTGCGTCCATGCCATCCTGCTGGTCACCGTGCGCCAGAGGTGCCAATCCATGGAACTCACCATGTCATTGACAGTGTGTATGTCGATTTTTTGAGGGTGGACAGTGGGATACACACAGGGGTCGACGATGAATTGCACTGTACTGCGCGAGGCTGTATACCCACTGTCTACGGAGACGTGTGCTTTTAATGGGCATATCTACACATGCACGCGCCGTACAGTACGGGTGCAAGTGTAACGACTTCACACCCATGTTATGCCGTTTACCCCACCTCAACCACCTCTTGATTGGTCGAAGCCGTGCGACTTATTCTCGGTCCTCCTCCTCCGTTGTACTTACATACTCTGTAGTCGTCCTTCACTGTGTGAGTACAGCGTTCTTTCAATCATCCTCCATTTCACCTACCTATTTTGTAGCCGTCCTTCAGGTGAGCACACATAAGTTTTTTTTCCCTCTCGATAACCCTAAGCCATCGGGGAATGCTGATGGTTGGCTGATGGCTGTCCCGCTGGCGGGACACGGAAGGCTGTCGTCTCGGCACTGTGCACTGAAAGGTTTGTGCCCTCCTAGTCACCATACCATAAATGTGTCAAGCCGTGCGGCTCACCGTGTCGTTCGTGTGTGCGGAAATGCTTGCAATGAAAATCTGTATGTCGAATTGTCGAGGGTGTGTGTGTGTGTGTCCAGGTGCATATCTGCATGGGCGTGGCGTGTCGGTGGAAACACGACGAAGGCGTCAGCCCACTGACTTGAGCATTTGTGCTGACAGATAGTAGTGAACTCAATCGAGTTCGTAGAATTAGCCTATGAATGATATGGCGAATTGATTTGATTTGAGTACCGGGTTGGGGCCCGAGTGCGCTATGGCCTTTGTACAGTCTCGGCGTGGGCTGGAAACCAACGCGGATTAAGCTTATTTGTGGTAAGTATTTACGAGTCCTGGGGGCAGGTCAATAGAAAGGGGGAGGGCGAATGTGATGTATGCACCAGTATTACATCGGAGAGTATTGGGTTCACGTACCCTATCGAGGACTGCATCTCCGATTTTGCTCACGTACTCTCCACGCAGTCGTGCGTGGTGGGTGCAGAGATTCACACACAAACATACGCGAGTCTACGAGTCTGACTTTCCGTCGGTGGGCTTGTTTACCATGCACTCGCACGTGGAGAATATCCGACGGTACACACAAGTTCAACATGAACTCGCATGCCATCGCAGGCCACGCATGTATATGCGCGGTCGGAGACACGGTAACATATGCACGTAGTGCAGTTTGAGTACTGTGCGTGGGCGACGAGCAATGTCCAAAAAGCGGACTTGGGTATTTCGAGCGCGAGGCCGCAGATCGACGCCTTTTGGCGAAACAAACGCTCAGCGTTGAAGGAACAGGTAGATGCAAAGGCAGCAAAAAGGAATCACGCCGAACGGCGCCCGGATGACCGAGATATGGGCGGGCGGGTGATGGGGGAGCGGGGTGGAAGAGGTGCGCCGATATCTCGGCGAGAAGTTAACGGAGAGACAAAAAAACCTCGTATTCGTGTTTAGCTCGTAATAAAACGTCGGGTGACACCAAGAATGTATCGCGAAGGCCACCGACCGTTGCGCGAACGGGGGGACTGAACATTTGGGGAGATATGGCAATATACGAGCAATTGCATACCTTTGGGGTGACTTCCAGGCATATGTCCAAGCTCAAAATGTTTGGAGCAATGGTGGGTATACATAGCAGGTTGAGTTGGACACAGAGGGTGCGAAGAAAACTCACCGGGTGAAAAGAGCTGGATGCCCAGAAAGTGGACTTGGGTACGACGGGCCCAAGACTCCAATTCAACACTTTCCGGCCCATGCGACGCTTTGCTTTCGCAGTCCACGTAAATGCAAAGGCATCGCCGAAGAGATCTCGCCGAACGGAGCAGGGGTGATGGAGATATGGGCGGGTTGGTGATGGGGGAGGGGGGAGGGGAAGGCGCGGATATAGCTCTACAGCAACGCCCCCTACCATCGAAAGGGCTTCGAATTTGTGTCCAGCGGTATAACGCGCGCCCGGAGGAATCCTAATTGTGAGCATGAGGTCCCTGGGTAAGCCGCGCATCGGGGGATTTGGATGGGAGGTACATCCGGGATTGCGGGAGAACATACTCGGCCTCCGCACGACTGACAGGCGTAAATTTCTCAAGAACGCGCGAAACGAACTCACCGCATGTGAATAGGTGAATGTCAAAAAAGCGAAACCCGCGCTAAGGACTGGATTGGCCCTGTACCGCCGAGTATGTCCTGCTGGCGGGACACAGAAGACTATGCACTTGACCCTAAATTGGGATTGGCACGCCGGCAGAGTCCAAGCCATTGGCCGTGAGCGCGACATTTGTGCAGAATTGCCCTTGTAAATATTGAGGAGTAATATGGTTTAAATGGGGGCGAGGCTGGGGATATGGCGTGTATTGGAAAGAATTCCACCCATATTTGGCACGGGGAACCAGAGGTGAGCGCCAGTGGAGGGCGGACGCGGTGGGCCACGCAGAGTCCGGCCGCCATATATAGCACAAAAACCCATGTCCTTCAAAAGGCGTTCTGGCTCAACGGCTGGAGTGCTGGCGCTTTGTCAAGCGATCAAGGGTTCGATTCTCTTGGCTGACAAAACTTTTGTTTCTCCACATGTTGCGGGCACCTGTGGCGAAGGGTTCCGCGGGGTAGGGTGGAGGGAGTTTAGGTTCCCTGGGGAACCCAAACTCCCCTCTGCGGCAGGGGCGACGTGTATGCGTTTGTTCAGTTGCTTATATTGTAGTAGTGTATGGGCTCGATTGAATACATTGTTTGTAATGAAATTTCGAGCCGAGAGAGCAGTTGCAACATAAGCGCCGAGTGGAGAGGGCTGACGTAAGCGAGTTACTATATATGGCGACACTGGCGCCGGGCGGTGGGGGATGGCCTGGGGGCGGGGGCGGGGGTGGTGGGCTGGCGGGGAAAAATGCCGGGCCCTACGAAAACTGGCAAGGATCTAGAAGACATGCTGAAATAGCCCCCCTAGTGGGGGGAGGAATAAGGATAGGAATTCTCAGGGTTGGATCACCCTGAGGTCAAAAAATCGAGCCAACAACCCGAGCGCTCACCCCACCCCACCCAAGCTCACCCGACCCACCCCAGCCTACCCGACCCACCCAGGCCCAACCCCGGGCCCTACCCCAGAAAATCCACCCACCCCATAAAAAAAATCCACCCCTGTCCCCTAACGAAGGCCCCATAACCTCATATCTGACAGTGGTGGACTTGTCGTTTGGCAGGTGGGCGATATGAGATGCTCATATCACGGATATGGATGTTAGGTCCCCCATATCGTATGCGCCCCTCTCGAATGCCCCACCCAAAGCACTTCATCCACTAGGACGACGATGGATATGTTCTATACGAGAGTCGTGCAATCTGTCGCTACATCGAGGAGAAATATGCCGACAAAGGCATCTAGAAGCTCATTCCAAACCATAGTATCGAGGCGAAAGGTTTGTTCGAGCAGGCGGTGTCTGTGAGACCACGAACCCCTATATCCCTATGCTTCTCATGCAGCTTACGAGGTTCTCCTAAGCTACTCAACCCTTCAGGTACAATGGGAAGGAGACAGACACTGAAGCGCTCGCGTCCTGCATTTCCGAACTTGAGACAACGTTTAACGTATATGATGGAATTTTATCAAAGAAAGCATATCTTGCAGGAGATGAAGTAACCCTTGCCGACTTGTTTCACGTCGCCTCTGGCGTACGGCTGCAGCTGGCTGGGATAGGCGCCATGGAGACTAGGCCGAATGTCTGCAGGTGCATAATTTAATTTTTTAATATTACTTCTAACGGCACCGGAGGCCAGAGATTCTTTGCTCGTGGATATGGTGGTTCACTAGCTTGACAGACCGGTCATCCCGGAAGGCTAGTCAGACATCGTCGGGCTGCGCAACCCTTGATCACTGCCCCCCTATAAGCACGAGCAAGTCCACTAGTTCATGTACGTACCACGATGTTCAACATCGATTCATTCGCGTTCCTTCGCCCATCAGTCATCCACCACAGCTATTTAATACGGTCTCACGTACGGTATATACGCCAGGACGCCAATGTAATAAATCTATAAAAGGCTTCACGTCGCATCCTACAATAACAGACACCATAAATCCCACCCCCAAGAAGCCCACTATCCACCCCTCGAAACCTACCCCTCATCCTCATACCCCTCACCCACTCTCCGCTTCCCCCTCCCCTTCAACCCATCCCTCCCATCCCCCCCCTCCCCTCTGAGTACCCCATCCCCTCTGAGTACCCCATCCCCTCTGAGTACCCCATCCCCTCTGAGTACCCCATCCCCTCTGAGTACCCCCTCCCCAAGCACCTCCACCAACCTCCCCAACAAACGCCCCTGCCTCCCCACCTCCTCCGCCAACTCCGCGATCTGCCGACTCAGCTCCGTCTGGTTCTGCGCGAGCTTCAAATTACTTAAATCCCTCGCTATGGCTGTGGACGGCGCGGGGGCGGGGGTGGCGAGGAAGGGGTCGTAGGACGAAGCGCGCGTGTGGTGCGGGTGTGATGTGGATGATGATGGTGGATGGGTTGAGGTGTGCGGCCGCCGGGAGGAGGAGGAGGAGGGGCCGAGGGGTTGGGGTGCGGGTGGGTATGTCGTGCCTGGGAGGTCGTCGGTTGAGTTTGGGGAGGTGTGGTTGTCCTGTTATGCGTAGATGTTAGGGATAGTCAGGTCGAAGCGTGCAAACGAGTGAACCAAGTGAACGAAAGGAACAAAGAACGTCAAAGAAATATACGTAGCAACAAAGACGAAACCAGGAGAGTATACATGGGTTTACGCGCCCATAAAAGTACCTCCCCGCTTCACAGCTATCGGTAAACGAGAGGACCCTCACGGTTCGCTGAAAAGAGAGTCCATGATGCACACGAAAAGCTCGAAAGGACCATCCGCGTTACGCCCCTTGAATCAGCTGACATCCAGAACCGTGTCCACGTTACCATCGCGCGGCAAACGAGGAGAACACTCGTGCAAATATGGAGAAGAGAGCAAAGAGAAGACAAGCCCGAGACCGCTAAGAAACAACCCACCCCCGCCACCACCCACAACCCTTGAACCAAACAACCGCCAGTACTAGCCGAGTGGGCCACAGAAGTGAACGAGCACCAGTCGTACGTTGACGCTGACGCTCAAGGCACACATCGAAGCACAGGGCGCAGGACGGGCGGTCGTAGCTGGGAAGGCGCGGCGGATATGTTGGAGAAAGGAGGAAAGAGCGAAGGAGGTCCAAAATACCGAAAACGAAGATGAACGGTAGATCGAAAAGCACGAAAAGCCGAAAGTACCAAACGGACGGGGTAAGATCGAGCACACAACAGAACATAACCGAACGAACAGAGGCACGGCCGACCCATCGTACCCCTCCCAACCGACCACCCGTATGCTGCAGCCTTGGACCACAACATGGAACAAGCAGCAGACATCTCAGAACACCCATGCTTAAGACACATACTGAGATACAGGGCGCAGGACGGGCGGACGCAAGGGGGTGCTCAACTTGATGGGAACGATCCGTTGGAGCTAGTGCCTTACAGGCTCGGGCTCAAAGCCGCGAGCCGGGCCTAGCCGGGCCCTTACAGGCCGAGCCGAGCCGGGCCTTACTCGATTTGGCAGTAGGGCCGGGCTGGGCTCAAGGCCGGGCCCAGACCAAAAAGCCGGGGCTTAGGCCTTGAGTACGTATCATATATCATAAGACCTTATGGTGCAGTGGTTGATTGCCCGAAAATTCTCTCAAGAGGCCTCCGGTTCAAATCCCGGGCATAGCAAGAGTAATTTTGAGTGAAAATATTAGTCCTGAATACATACACTAATGGTACTAGTAATTCAATACAAAAATTTAGTGACCTAGAACGAATTTCATTAGAAAAAAATCGTATAGAAAAGCCGCGGCCTAAGCCGTGAGCCGAGCCGGGCCTGACCACTTCGGGGGCTCAAGGCTGGGCCCACGATTCCGGTGGGCCTTGGCCGCCCAAAGCCGGGCCTTAGCCGCGGCTTTTGGGCCGGGCCTGGGCCTGTAAGGCACTAGTTGGAGCACGGACGGAAGAGAAAGGGATGAGGCTAGGGAGAAGACAACGAGCGACTGAGCGAAGGAAGGATATCGTCGACGATGGTGAACGCCGAGGCGTCCCACGATCTCGAATGGTCGAAAGCCCGCACGACTTGCGCACGACCGAACGCACCTCCGAGTATGACAAAGACAACCGAACGAAGGGGTGAACGAAGGAACGATCCCAAGGAACAGACCATACCCCGCCCAAACCGACCACCCCTGATTAGTCCTCTTCCACAACACGAGTTGATCAGCAAGAATCGATCCCACCTAGCGCTCAAGACACATGATGAACGGAAGGGTTCTCAATGGGCGGGCGCAAGCGGGTGAGGGGTTCGATGGGTTCGATGGGTTTGATGGAGGCACCTCGAAGAAAGGGTAGATGAACGGGAAGAGAGAACGAGGCGAATGTGTGGGCGAGCGAAGGAAAGCGATTACTTATCATGGATCGCGGAGGGTGCCGAACCAAGTCCCACGACCTCGAATGCCCGAAAGACCGAACGCCCGAACGCCCGAGCATAAGAGGAACGAACAAACAAATATCGAAAGAAGCGACAAAACGAACCAACATCGAAAGAAGTGACGAAACGAACGGCCATCGAAAGAAGTCACAAAGTCGAACAAGAGAGGTACCAAAGCAAAGAAGAGAAACAACAAAGTCCAACCCAAATCCAAGAAAACAACGCACCTTATCCGCAGTCATAGCCGTCCACACAAGACTAAACTCCCTTCCAAGCACAGGAACCCAAACACGAGTATAGGGAGAGTGATGAGGCGTCCGAGGAACGAGCGCGGTGTGATCTCCCCGTAGCCGACCGTCGTTATCGCTAAAGGGGAGAGCGTCAGCACGTTGCTATTTGTGAAGATTGGGAGAGGGGGTAGGAACAGGGGGAGAGTGTGGGGAGAGAAGGGGGTACGGAGGAGGGCGTAGCCTGTACTTGAGTTGAGTGGACAGGTGGGTGATCTGGAGGACGGTCGAAGCGATCTAGAGGGTACACGGCGTGAGTTCGGAACTTAGCGCGAAGGACTAGCGTTGGGCGAGTAGCGTTCCAATGCGAGGTCGAGGCGGGACGATGTCGACGTCGGTGTGGTCGGTGTGGACGGTGGTGGGTCGAGCGGCGCGGCGTGCCGGCTGTTGAGCTGGGTGTCGATGGTCGGCGCGGGTGGGAGGCTAGGGCAGACGGGATGTCGGGTCGTTTAGGGGAGGCTATGACCTTGGAGGTAGGATAGGTCGGTCGTCGGTTCCGAGGAGGCCGAAAGGGCTCATCCGACATCGAGTGTGCCAAGTCGGTCGGTGTCAAGGAAGACGTCGAGCGCGATGTAGAGTGCGGGGAGAAGCGCGAGGATGGTAGTACGAAGGCGGGCGGAAGATGAAAAGAGGGGGAGTGGAGAAAAGTACTCACTGACGATAACGAACCAAGCTGCGGCAGGGATGAATGCGAATTGTGTCGGGTCGCCGTCGGAGTTGATGAAGGTATCCATGACCTCGTCCCACGTACCGCGTTCGGCGAAGTATCTGTGGAACGAGCGACGCAACGAGATCAGGAGTGAGTCGAGAAGGGGGAGGTAAGAGGACGACGTACAGAAGGGTGCTGAAGAGCGTCAATATCATGACGACAAAGAAGCCGATCGCGAGGAATGCGTGCTGCGACCTGCGCACAGACAAGTACATCACTTCGATCTTGCTACGTCTCCATCAGCGTTCGAGTATAGGAAGGGAGGGGGCAACGGACCCCCTTCTTCCTTCCCCATCTCCGACTCCTCTTTCAACGCCTTGACGGCGACGCCCAGCATCGAGTATCTCGGTGTATGGGCTAGCGGCCTCTCGTGTGTTTCATGCCTGCGACGCCCAGCATCGAGTATCTCGATGTATGGGCTAGCGGCCTCTCGTGTGTTTCATGCCTGCGACGCCCAGCATCGAGTATCTCGATGTATGGGCTAGCGGCTTCTCGTTGCCTTTCCTACCCATGACGCCCAGCATCGTGTACCTCGGTGTGTGGGCTAATGGTCTCTCGTTTGGTGCGGCGTTCAGCGTCGAGGTCGTTGTTGGGTCGTTGGATGCTGTTGGGCGCTGCGCGAAATGTGTGGTGGATGGCTGGGGTCTGGGGCTCAGTCAGTCTCGGGATCGCAGTGCAGGGTGCTGTATGTCATGTCTGGGGTGGTCTGAGAACGGTCTCAAGGTGCCGGCGGCGCCATTGCCTCGAGACACAGGGCGCAGAGGTGATCGGAGACAGTCTGTCATGTCAATGGAACGGGGGTGCGCACTACAAGGTGTGCAGGCGCCAAGTCTGTCGTATTATTGCCCTATGGTGGGCACCGGGCACCTGTGAGTCCAGCGTTGGTCCGGCGCGGGTCCGTGCGTTAGCCTTTGGGCCCAAAATAATTTCTCTGGTCCGTGCGGGAGTCTTGGAGCACAAAAATAATTTTTCGGGTCCGTGCGCAGTGGCTGGTGATCGGCGTTCCATCGGCAGGGCTCGGCAGGGGTTCGGCAGTGACATCGGCGCACTGCGCTTGAACCCACGGCAGTGTGGCTCCCCAAGGATGGACAATTAGACGGCTTGCCGGACTTTTCAGTCGCCTTGGGTCCTGCATCTGTTCCAGGCCTGCAGGAGTTTCCACGGGTTCTCTCCACATGCTCCCTGGGGGGCGGTATGCCTTAAATGGCGAGTGCTCTCTCTTCGGGGAGTGTATTGCCGTCCTTTGAACTATACACACACACACACACGGACGCACAGGAGGATGGTGTGGTTGTATCGGAAGGGACGAAAGACGCGGAGGAGGCGGAACATGGGCAGGATGGAGAAGCGGAATAGCACCGAGGTGTCCTGCCCGAGCATGAGCTCGATGTAGTACGGGAGGACCGACAGCAGGTCGATGATCCCGTAGAACGCTACCCACACCGTCAGTCCAACCCGCAAGATAGAGATAGAGATATAAAGACGCACACAGCACCCATCTAAACAAGCTCGACCAGCTGAAGCTCCAACACACAACCCTCGCAACATACTCCACAGTAAACACCAGCACCAACCCCGCCTCCATCCCAAACCACACCCGATTGCTAACCCGATGGAACGTCGGCACCGTCTCGAGCACCGTGATCACCGCACTCAACACGATGAGCGCCGTGCTCACCATGTGCACCAGAAACGCACTCCGACTGCTCGCAGGCTTCTCCAACAATTCATGGAGACGCCGTTTCCATAAGGGGCGGATGGTGAGGACGTCGTCGTCTGCGAGGCCTTGGTTGGGCGGGAAGAGCGAGTAGAGGTCGCGCGGGGTGGGGCGGGGCGACTCGGTTGTGAACTTGGAGGTGTCGTGGGGCACGGGGCGGCGGTGGGGTCGAGGAGGAGGGCGAGCCCACCGCCATGCGAACGGCGACGATCGGTGTGGGGAAGAAAGGGTGCGTGGGAAGGGAGTGCCGTGTTCGATGGGTCATTTGAATAGGGTGCGCCGCCGTTGGGCTTGGCGTCAGCGTGATCCATCGTGGATATGCCACCTGCCAGAATAATCCTCGTAGCTGGTCATGAAGAGCGCTCCTGTGCTCTGTAGGAAACGTTCAGCTCCACCAGAATAATCCCCGCGAAAAGGCCAGTCTGTGCGGTGCCCGTTGGGCTCGTTCGACCCGCGAGGTGTTTTTCACCACTTTTCAAGCTGACCGTCCACGCAGTGTAACATTTACGGTCAGTCTTTAAGCACCCAATCTTGAGCTCAAAAAGAATCGGCCAACTTACCTCGATGCGCATGACGACGGTGAGCGGCTCGGGCACGCTACTTGAGCTCCCGGCTGCATTTCTTTCGAGTACCCTGTACGTGGTGGGCTCGATAACAACGCTGCCTCTATGATGTGAGACCACCGTGATGGTGATAAGCACCTTGACTGTCGCAGCTTAGGTGAATCAATGTTCAGAGAAACACATTCAGCGGGCTGGGATCCGCTCGATACATGTGATACATGTTGCGTAACAAATGTGTTGAGCGTCTTCGTGGTATACTTACTAGTGTATCTCCAATACTGGGGAACAGCCTGGTCACTCAAACTCGATCGCCCGCAGCAGTCTAAAACCCGATAGATTTGAAAAATAAGCAAAGGGATATTCGCAAACGAGCCAATATATGGAGGATTAATGGGATAGAGTCCGAAATAGAAGGAGTGGTGTAGCTAAACAGTAACAGTTCTAAGCGTGGTGACTCCCCCTCTGATAAAACCAGATTGCGTTCCCAGCGGGGACCGGCTCCTTCTGGGCATTCAAAGGCTTATTCTCATCCAAGTAAAAAATAATGCGAGTGGGCAGATTGATGTAAAGCCTTCCCCAAGACAAAGTCGTGGCGTCCGCGAGCGTGGTCAATCGTGGTTTGATATCCTTGACAAGCTCATTCCCGTTCAACATTATCCGTTGCTGCCTGCCATCCGCGGACTTGAAAGTATACCAAGTAGACCGGGCTTCGAGACTCTCCGATTCGTCGAGATGGCGACGGTACGCGTCAACAGCCTCTTCAAGGAAGTCACGCAGGACGGGCTGGAAAGGAACTTCAATCCCTGACCCGTAGCGCGCGTCTAGGGTGTTTGAGCTGGGGTCGATGATGGAACGAGCGTCCAAGTTATCATGGTTCTATTCAAGGGGTAATGTTAGTCTAGTCGCAGCAGATTAAAAATGCAGTGGCTCACAGCATAGGCGTACGCCGTAGTGAATGTGGAAGCGATGCCGAGGGCGAGTGCAGTCAGAGCAGGAACGAATGTGAGCCTCATAATAGCGAGGTAGTCGAGATCAGGCGATAGTTTTGATGTGAGAAGTAGTGGGTGTATTGGTGTTGGTTGTGTAAAAATTGCTGCAGACCGCCCGCCTTTTAAGTGTACCTGCGATAAGACCCTGAGAGCATAACTACAACGCCACTCCGTTCGGAGTGAGCCAAGTCGCAGTTTCGGAATTATGTTCACAATATTTAGAAGCTGTGAATACACGGTACCTTCGATAGGACCCTGCATGACTGCGACCCCACACCGTTCAGAGTGAGCCGATTCACAGTTTCGGAATTATGTTCACATTATTTGGAACCGGTGAACGCACTGGCCAGGGTCTGATAATCATGGAGCTCATGGAGGCCAAGATACGGTTGCGAGTTTCGGAGCTGAGGCTTCACCGAACAGGCCCCAAAAAGGAAATAAAGCCTTTAATCGTGCTTTCAGCACAACGAGTTCAATGTTTCTCATCATGAGGGAGAATAAGATGCTGGGTTCACTCCGACGAGCCCTAATCTATTATTAATAACGCATGGAACCCGCCAATTTGGAAATACCGGCTGCCATTTTCGATTATAGAACGCGCAAAGTTGAAGTATGCTCTAAGCCGGTACATGAGGACTCCCGGACTCCCAGTACATATGAGGTCCACCGTGGGCTGAGGAAGGTTCTGAAACAAAGAAACATGTGCTCTCACCGCAGTTATATCAACGCGCCAACGGTAAGAATATCGAAAGTGACACGCGGAGATTGATCTCTTGGTCATTAATCACTCCTTGTAAATTTCACTTGTTGCGCGAGATAGATGTACATACATATCTATACTAATCTAGAACCTCCTCAAACCCCGTCGCGGCCACAACAAGCGGGCGTCCGACCTCGACGCGCCACGGAAACAGAGAAAACCAATGCATGATCTCATCGAGGATGATGTCTGTCCCATCAATTGGATTCGCGATACCATGCCTGCGAAATAACCCGTGTCAGAACGGGAGAGACAAGTTGATAAAGGAAGGTAGTACGCACTGCGATATTACATGGGCTGTAACGTTCTGCTTCACATCCCACCCCAAGCGGTAGACCCCGATGCAATGATTGCACCGCCAGACCCTCTTCGTGGGGAGGACATCACGCTGTGCCATGGCCAGGCACTCGTCCGCTTGGCCCTTGAACGAGGGGTGTATGCACGTTAAGAGGCGGAACGAGAATTTGTGCTTGCTACAACCCTCTCGGATATCGCAAACATGTTTGATCTGGATAGAAAAAAGATATCGCGTCAGGATATTGAGCTTCAGAAGGAAAGTAAAGGATGCGTACCGCGGATCTCCATGAAAAGGCCTTGATATAGACTTTGTCCGCCGGCCTAGGACCTGATGTGCGCACCAACTCGATGTACGTGCACCGGTTGCAGATAAAGCACTCGCCCCGCTGATCCATCTCAGTCGCCAGCGTCGTCTCAGGATCCAGCCCACACATAGAGACGAGGGAGCACGCAGCCACCGCCAACGGATAGGAGAAGGTCGGTAGGTCGTCGAAGTTCGGCCATAGCAGGTGGGCGTCCCGTGTGACGACGAATGCTGAGACTCCATACCCCTCGTATAGTTCAACGGGGAAGATGGCTGCCGCGAGATCCAGAGGTTCGATACCTTCCTTCTCGCATCGCAGACGCATCTCTACAGGCAAGCTCGCATGTAAGCGACGGAACCTCTGCGCTTCCAAGTCGTGGAGTATAGTGGGGAACTGGGTGACGAGATCGTTGTAGCGCTCAGGGCCGATGTCAAGTTCTGCGTCGATGTCTTGCAGCTCCGCAACTAGGGGATGCGGCACGTCGCGCTTTGTTGGGAATACGGCAGGGACTCGCAGTGCTTTCCATGTGTTACCCTTGAAGGTCTCGTTTCTCCACATATTCCACTTGAGACAGATATTCAGAGTACGAATATCGCGGATACCCTTGTGCCGTAAATCCCGCGCTTTAATGACGGCGGGCTCGAAGGTAGTGCGATATGTCGCCCATGCTGTCGTAGTATTGAAGGTGAGATATAGATCATGGCGAGAAATGAGAGGGAGGCGTACCTTTGTCAGTGAGCTTCGCCGCCTTGGAGAACTTCAACTCCGACACCTGAACTGCAGCGTCTACATCAATTTTGTTGTATATAGCAAGATCGTAGAACCGCTGTTGAATACTATGAAAAGTGTCAGTACAATATCGGAGTCTCCGATTCGGTGATAAGAAACAACATACAGCTGAACGCGAGCTTCTTTCGCAGACTGAGCCCTTTCCTTCTTCATTGCCTCTTCAAGGCTGATCCATTGACTCAGCTTCGTATAAATCTGTTAAGCTGTTAGCTTTCACTCCACATGTCTGAGATAGAGTAGGCTCACGAGTTGACAATCGACGACGAGGGTGATGCGTTGGGCTTTGAACTCGTCGAGAAGCTTCTGAGCGTCTGGTTTGCCGTCACGCACGGCGCAGTTGAGGACTGTGAGTCGTTTCTCAACGGCTTCAAGCTCCGGGAGAAAATATTGGTCTTCGAATTTCCCCCGGAGCATGGTCGGGACGTAGTTGATGGCTTCAGTCCTGAGAGTCGATTGGGGAGGAGTGGGGGGCGAAGCGATAGTCGACTGGATGCAGCTATACATATGCGTCAGTTCTAGAGGTATCCGATACTACAAGGTCTAAAACATACCTTGAAAGCATGCACTCCCGACATATTCTGCGTAGGACGTGTGTGTTTATTTTGACATTCGACTTTCCGCACGACTGGCGTAGGGAGAAGGTCAGCTCATAGAAATTGTGAGGAATTCCGTGAGAAGGGACTTACGCAGCAATTAGTGGTGGCGAGCATTCTCAGCCATACATGCTGAGGGACACCTCTAGGCGGCTCTGGGGCGCCTATTTCTTTCAACTTGGCCAGCCAGAGCGCCTTCATGGGGACGAGCGTGTTGCGAAAGAACTTATTCGTACGAGCCACATTCAAGATCGTCTTGGGGTCAAGACCTTGCATAATCAGACTTATGAGCTCCGCAGGCAGGGTCGTAATGGTTTTGAGGTTCCTCTTCTTTCGACCTTTCTTGGCTTCAGTCGAAACAGAAGGGGTGCTTGTCGAAGCGGAGGACTTGGCCATTTTTCGAGGGGGCATGATAGCAGCGAGGTCTTCGGGGAGGCGAGTAGTGAGAGGACTGGAAGGGAAAGGCAATGGACCTTTCGATGCCCAATGCTCGATTCAATCTTCCCGATTATATGCACCCGGATTGTGATACCAAAGCAACTTCTCATGGGCAACCTTTCTTTCCTTAGAGTGCTTTGCTCGAGCATGCATGCAGCACTGCCTCTCGCATCACGGGCGCCGGTGTACGGGCTTTGCTGTGTCCATAGACTAAATCGTGACTTCGGAAAAAGACAATAAGGTAGGTTTGATGGTCTTTGATCTTCAACTTTCTTACATAGCGAGGCTCAAATGAAATAAAGAGTCGCCTTGTCAGCGTTCCTGTTTAGGAAAACTGCACACTGTGACCTTGGCCTGCGAATCGTCAAACTAGGCCTGGGCGCTAAACTAGACGCCTACGCGCTTCGACTCGGTCGGTCATTTCAAACCCGCTTTACTGCCTTTCCTTTGGGATCTCTCCTTCTCCACATGCGATTCCAATGAAACCGATGGATCGTACCCATCGTTCGAACGTTGTTGCATATTACTTAATGCAACTAGCTGCCAATCTCAGACTTCTTTCACTGGGACCCCGTTTAGACTTCTCTTTAAATACACTCTATATCCGCCAGATCTGAAGGAACCTCGACTCCAGTCCAGTTGGTTGATATGAAGAATCGGGCGCGCTCGAGGTTCGTGCAGCACCTGATAATGAACTTCCACCGGGTGATGGAGATGCCCGTGGGGCTGTCACCCATATCGATGTTGGTGAGGTTGCTCCACTTGACTGGGAAGAGGAATGGGGCAGAGATTCTCAGCCGCTAATGGGAGATCTGCACTATGGAGCGGAATAGTCAAGAGAGTCAAGTACCCATCAAAAGGTTCTGATCATCGTCGTGCATGCATCCTCTCAAGCAACAAGAGCTTTATCATCGAGCAAAACTCAGCGCTTGAGCCCTCGGTGCCATAGAACGAAGCATCCAGACTCACTCACACTGCTACCATATGTGTTGTACTCAATACTCGTGAATATATGCTTGTGCATGACAGCCAAGATGAGCCCATTAAGAGGCGTATACAACAATCATCGAATACACGCTAGGCCACCCGAATTCACAACCGACGCTCAAGTCAAACCCACCCAATACATATGTACATGCAAAGTCACCCAAACATCGCCCCGAGTCTCAATTACATCACCTGTTTGACGAACCTGAAGGCACTGCGCGCAGCGCCTATCGGGCGGTAAGCCAAACTCGGAAGCGCACACACCCATGTATGCGCTCCAAGGAGTCATAAAGGCATTCAATTGAACATCCAGAGTCGATACCACAGCATGCTAATTATCTACCTGTATGGTTCACTAGTCCACCCGTATTCACAGCCAATGATCACTCTCTCAAATCCTCCTCCCTAACCACAATGGCGTCTCCTACGGCTCGACGAACCTACTCTAACCACAACCGCATACTCAGCACTAAACCAACTTGAAGCTCGGAGGCGCATACATGCACTCATGTAAACACCCTCTCTCTACCACAAGACACGTCGAAGCATGATTCAACATGACCCTCTCCGAACCACTTCATCCAAATCGTCACACGACATCACACACCTTCCTCTAGCAATGCAGAACACATACGATCGATATTATCAACTAACATATACGAAAAACCACACTCAATCCACACAAACTCAGAATCAGAAAGAACAGAGGCGCGCCGAACGTCTATAGCCCACCCCTCCTATCTAATAAAACCTCTTCCCCTCCTCCCTCTCCCTCCCCCTCAAAAACTGCGGCTCCGTGCCCTTAAAGTACACATCCTTCCACAGATCCTCGAGGGGCGGCTCAGGCGACTCCTTGGCCTCCGCCACGGCCTGGTCGACGGTCGCCTTGGCCTCCTTGTCGATTGCCTTGAGCTCTTGTTCGGTGGCGACGCCCCATTCTTCGAGGTACCTGGGGAGGGGGTTAGCGATCGCGGTTCTTCTTCCATATATGGGGAGGAGAGGGAAGGAGAGAGGGGTTGTCGACCGAGCGAACGAACCAACGTCGAACGAGTAAGAACGAACGAACGAACGAGCAACGATCGAACAACCCCGACCCCCAGAAGCCCAAAGAACCGAAACGCACCTTTGCAACCCCCGAATAGGATCCTGCGTACTCCTCATACGCTGCACCTCCTCCCTCGTACGGTACGTAGTTCCGGGGTCGCTCATCGAGTGTCCACCTAACGAGCGCAGCGAGTTTCGTTCGAGCGAAGCGAGTTTAGAACGAAGTGAGTGTAGAACGAAGTGAGCTTGGGGTACTTGAACGAATGGAGAGGAACGCACCGTAGCGGTAGGTCACGAACTCGAGGACGAGGGGGCCGTTCTGGTCGTCCACGGCCCACTTGCGGGCGTAGGCGACGGCCTGCTTGGCGGCGATGATGTCCATGCCGTTGACCTGCGAGCATCGCGAGGCGAAGAGCGAGCGAGCGATGCGAAGAGCGATACGAAGAGCGAGCGACAGAGCGGGCGGTGCGAAGAGCGAGTGAGCGATACGAAGAGCGGGCGCCAGAGCGAGAAGGGAGAGAGAGGAGGGAAAGAGAGTCAGTCAGTCAGTCGGAATACAACGTGAACGGGGAGAAAGAACGCACCTGGAGCCCAGGAATCTTATCACCCCTCGTGAAATACGCCGTATTACTCGAACTCCTCTCCGCCGGCGTACCCATCCCATACTTATTATTCTCACACACAAAGATCGTCGGCAAATTCCACAGCTTCGCCTACATCCCCACCAATCCCAATCAGCCTTCCCTTCCCCACCCAAAGTAACTTCAAGAAGAAAGACATACCATGTTATAAGCCTCAAACACCTGCCCCTGATTACTCGCCCCATCGCCATACATCGCAAACGTACAATTCTTCTCTCCCTTATACTGCTGAGCGAAAGCAGCTCCTGCGCCGACGGGGACCTGGGCGCCGACGATGCCGTTGCCGCCGAAGAAGGAGGGGGTGAAGATGTGCATGGAGCCGCCCTTGCCTTGGGACATGCCGCCCTTGCGGCCGAGGAGCTCGGCGATGACGCCTGGCGGTGAGCGCAGCGAGCAGAGCGAGCACATTCGTTCGTGCGTTGATTCGAAGGGGTCGGGGAAGGGGTCGGATGGAGGAGGAGGAGGCGAGCGGAGGGATGGAGAGGGAGGGAGGAGAAAGCGAGAGTTAGTAGATGTTGGAAGGGACATGGGGGAGAGGCGTACCCTTGATGGAACCGCCACGGAGGACGGCGAAGGGGTGGCAGCGGTATCCGGTGATGACACGGTCGTTCTTGTCAATACCGTGCTCCATACCGACAGAGACGGCTTCCTATACAGACGAACGGGAGAGAACGGGATCGTCAGCACCGAGTAACACCTCCGCTCAAACCAACACCGCACAAACCCGAGCTCATACGAGCTCAAGCCCACGACCGCACACAGAAAGGAAAGAGAAGAGAAAGAGAAGCGAACCCGAACGCACCTGCCCAATAGCCAAATGACAGAACCCCCTAATCATCTTCGCCTTATACAACGCGTCCGCGGCCATCTCCATGCGGCGCATCGTCGTCATCTGCTGGTACATCTCCAACAGCTCGCTCTTCGTCACCTGCACCTCCAGATCCGGTTTGGGGCAGTTGTACGTCTGGAAGGAGTCTTCGTGCAGCTTGAGGGTGAAGGGCTCCGAGGCGTCTGAGGGGGCTTGGTGCAGCTGGGTCGTGTCGGCGGTGGTTTGGACGCCGCGGGCTCCGAGAGGCTGTATAGGATGAGCGAATTAGTTATGCGTTCTTATGGGGGACGGGGGAGGGAGAGGGAGGGTAGTGCACCCGCGCGGGCGTATGTGGTTGTGTTCTGGGGGCAAGGAAAGACGACTTACGAGCCTACGGCCGAGAAGGCGCACGCGAGCAAGCGAAGCCATTTTCTTCCTCTGTCTACAGCTAAAAATCAAACTAAGCCCTTCTAGAGCGAAAAGCGGGCGGAGAGGGGGGAGGAGGAGACGGGGACGACGGGTAGTGGTGGTGACGGAGCAAAATGAAGATTTGGCGGCGCGCTTTGGGGCTTGGGGCTGCCGTGGGTGTTGACTGCCGTTTTTGGGTGGGGTGTGATGCGGTGCGGCCGGGGATGCCGTGCGGTGCGGGTGTGGTGTGTGGTGTGCGGTGGGGAGGGGTGAGGAACGAAAGATATATTGGAGTGGTAGGTGGTTTTTACGCTGTGCCTGCATCGAATTTAAGTCTCTGGGAGGGAGGGGGCTGAGCTCGGGGTGGAGGGTGGTGTGCGGCGTCGGACCGGGGGAAGGGACGGGCCGTCGGGGTTTGAACGGTCGGGCGTATCCGACGTGGACCCTGCGCCATCGCTCTTTCGTCCTTCCCCTCTCTTCCTCTCTAAGCTGCTCGAGCCACAATTTCCTCATCCCCCCGACTCTCTTCGTGATGGAATCACCGATCTGCATGAATCTTCGATAGAGATACATGAAAGGAATGGGCCGCATCGATTCACGCACGGACGCTCTAACAGGTGTCCTGGAGGAGATATCGCCTTCACCCCTCGTCCGTCTCCAGGATCGATCGCCCTTCTGAATATCCCTCTGGGCCTCCGGATCTCTCTTCCGAGTTATAATCCCTGGAATAACTGACGTTACGTCCAGATCGTCGCCCTCTAGACGCACACACCTCGAGTACGTATTGCCTGATATCCCATCTCCGATTTCCCTCTGTCTACCCACCTGTCCGTCGGGAGGATGTAGCATGCTACACCTCGCTTCAGCACATATTTCGGCAACGCCCATACATATACCAAGGAAGATGTTTGGTCTCCCTTGGTACAGGTATGGGCGTTGATGGAATCAAGCCGAAGCGAATGTTAGCTCGCCCTCTCTCTCAGCTCACCACACTACAGACTCATCTTAGCCGCCCATCGCTCATCGAGGCCGTCACGAAGATTCGCTCTCCTGCAACCCTGGGTTCGCCCGTACATGTCCCATAACAGATCGCGCTCTTTTCTGGTGCACGTATCGGCGATTCTGGTGTTGCAGCAGAGCCAATCTACGCATCGAACGTTCTTTACGATTGGAAACGTAGCACAGAAACTTTCATCGACTCGAGTATCCACGATCGACTCTGATCTTCAAATCCTGGACGCGCTCAGCTCCGTGTCGTCCAGAGGTTCGCCCGTGCACGAATCGCAGAAGGTGTCCTTCCTCGATTGGTGTACAGACAGGCTTCGGGGCGTTGCTGAGCGAGTCCCCTTCGAGGATCGCACTTAACTTTCACCCGATCCGATCCTTCAGCTTATCCTTCATGACCCCACGCATCCTTTTACGGTGCCCTGCTCGACCATTTTCTTCGAGGCCGCCCGTGCACGAATCGAAGCAGACGTTCTTCCTCGATTGGTATACAGGCGGGTGTAGAGATGTTGTTGAGCAGATCCCCCTTGCGGATCGCACTCAACGTCAGCTTTAACGGACCTCCCTCCCTCCACGCGGCGCACACTTGTATAGGCTACTCAGATGGTGAGTCGTCGCAGTACATCTCCCACGCTCATCACCTCTGGTCTTCCACCTCCCAGGCCATCGCCCCATCCCAAAGCCCAGCTACGCGATGCCACTCCACGCATCCTTTTACGGTGTTTCGCTCGACAGTTGATTCTTCACCGCCCGTGCACGAATCGAAGAAGCAGTCTCCTTCCTCGAGTCGTATACAGGCGGATGGAGGGACGCTGTTGAGCGAGTCGGTCTCGAGGATCGCTCAACCTTCAGGCTCGAACGCACCTCCTCCTCGCTATGCGACGAACGCTTGTGTGTAGGGTACCTACTCCACTCCTCGTCCGCCTCGGATGTCATATTCGAGTTCACGCTTTGATTCTAGGTTCGATCTACGTGCCCGCTCTCGGTCGCGAAGTTCAGTTGTGAGTAAATAGTATACTTCAATTCGTTTCGCTGAGACGCCATCCCTCGTCTGCCTGTGCATGAATCAAAGAAGGATGACCTTCCTCGATTGGTATACAGGCGGGCTTGGGGGACGTTCCTAAGCGAGTCGCTCTCGGGGACTCATCGCACTCGACCTTTAGGCTTCAACTGGCCTCTCTCTCTCTCGCGGACGCGACGAACGCTTGTGTGTAGGCTATGTACTTCTCTTTGGCCTCGGATGACATATTCGAGTTCACGCTTTGATTCTAGGTTCGATCTGCATGCCCGCTCTGCCGTGAAGTTTGGTATGTGAGTCGTATACTTCGATTCATTTTGTGGGTGGGCTTGGCATGGAGGTCTGGTATACTCGCTTTGCCAGCCTACAGCGTCGGTTCTGTACGAGCAGATCAGGGGTTTACGCTTCTGGATGATGTCCAGCCTCAGGCAGAGTCGTATACGCTGATTCCGATACTGAAGGGGGTGCTGTACCTATATCACGCATTGAAGTTAGAAATCGGGTAGCGACTTTGTAATAGTCATGACCGTGTTCTATATCGTCCGTCGTCCACCTTGATGATACCCGTGTTCTTTCGAGTTAAATGTCCACAGCACAATTAGTTTTAAAGTTTGAGTACAGTATATCCGCAACGATATCATGGTTTCCCTCGATTAATCGTGCATTAGTTACTCATAGTTTCGTTCTGGAGTCTGGACAAATCAAACGTTACTCTGAACTCAGCTGATAGTCGCAGGTCGATCTCTATTCCTGACATAGTCAAAGACTGCCTGTATACCGATCCCTAGACTAGGTATGCACACATCTACTTCTTCGACTCCTGCCCAATATCAACTCCTGAATCCGACGCCGACATGTCAGGGAAGCCTGGGCGCATGACCGCAATCCCCTCCGCATTCTTAAAGAAAACAACATCGCCCTCGTCCTCGACGAACTTGCACTCCCTCAAGACTCGGTAGAACTCGCTCCACCCGACGGGGCGTCCCTCATGCGGAATTCCGTATCCCTTAATAACCTTGCTCAAGGCAGCAGACGCCTCCCACCTATGCGACCATAACACACAGATTAGCCATCATCATCACACCCAGACAGGAGGACGTACGCATGGTAGTGAGGAATTTTGCTGCACACATGGTGTACAACGTGCGTCTCGGCAATCCCGTTCGTGGCATGGGCGCCAATCCAGGCCATAACCTTTCCACAGTCGCCCATCAAGCTGCGATCAAGTGTAGAGAGCGCTCCACGGGGAAAGGTAAACTCGGCGGCGCGGTAATGAGGAAGAATGGGATCAGTATGTTGTAGGAAGGTGATGAGAACGAGCCAGTGGTGAATCCAGAGGTAAGGCACAATGTAGATAATCGCCACAGTCACGAACCCCTTGTAGTATATGGCCGCGGCGATACACGATGCCCACGCGACGATCCCAATGGTCGAAACTACGACCTGGTTGTAGTGGTGTGCGGCATACATCGGCGAGCTGGGGTTAAAGTGGCTCGTGCCTTTGGGGTACCGTTTTTGACCAGAGGTGTTGAACAGGATGTAGGCCGGCCATCCCCCGAGAAGGTAGCACGCGGTGTTGATAACGGCGCCAATCGGCGAGTCGCCGAGGGCGTCGTATAACTCGCGGCGGACCTGTTCACTCACCCGCGATCCGAGTAGGTCCTCCTGTCCTTCTTTCAGCGGCGGGAGACCTAACTCAGAGCGCGTGTGTGGAACGAAGACCTGGTCCTGCGTCATGTGGCTCGTGGACGCATGATGCTTTGCATGGCTGACTCGCCACGAGTGGTATGGCACTCCGACACTGGATTCGACGGTCTCGGTAAGTTTGTGTACCTTCACGCAGCGGTTCTAAAATGACTAGGGACGTACGAGGTGTGGAGGATAAACCCGACAATGTCATTCAGCATCTTCGACTCCGAGAAGGCTTGATGCCCACACTCATGGCCGAGTACCCAGATTCCGGTGCCAAACAGACCTGTTCCGAAGGTGTAAAGAGACCAGAGGGCAAAGCGGAGCGCGGTGTACGCCTGAGGGTGTGGGAGTTGAATATGTGTAGGGTCGATGAGCGGGTCGAGCGTGGCTGCTGCTTTATAGATGCACCCAATTACGAAGAGGTCCCAGATACTATTTAAGTTCAGCGTTGTTCGCCCTACACTTGAAGTGATACCGACTTACATGTAAGTTGAGCTTCTCAAGGCCGACCTCTCAAAGCAGTGGGACCTGGGGGGCGTCAGAGGCGGTCTGCCGAGGAGTGAGAGCTATGAGGACTCACGGAATAGCTCCAAGAAGCTCCTTCATGGGAATGTTAGGAACAGGATATACACCCTGCTCGACGCTTGTAACGCCGTCATTCTTCTGGACCATGGCGCGGTGAAGGGGTAAGGTCAAGAGCAGGCTGTATCGACGAGCCGTATCCTATATAATTACATCAAATGCATGCGTCCCACGACTTCAAACTATTGGGGAGGCTTCATTATGAGACGATAACCTGATGACATTTGCATTAAAGTCGCACCCAGGCGGCTCTGGATGGGTCGGGTATGAGGGGCGACAGTTTACGGATCTTTTGGGGTGGGCTGATCCTGGCTTCAACGTGCTCAGTTTCATGACAATATCCAAACAATATCGCAGCTTCTTGCAGCTCCCGTGGAAGAAATCCCGTAATATCTCTGCACAGCAAAGCTAAATTAAGTATTTGTTGGACCGGGATTGGGATAAATTCTTCAAAATCACGGTCCTTCCAAGTCATGGGGATCTTACGGCAGAGCGCTCGGGATTCGGGGGTGTGATATACACGAAGTCCAATGTAACGATACTTACCTCGAGGACGCCAGTTGAGCCTCCCGCGTACGGAAGCAGCTGCAAGCGACCAAGTGGCCCCCTGCACGGTGCACTATATGTACCCACCGAGTGTGCTCTAGATAGCTAGTAACAATGATTCAATTTTGAGAAACATGATAATCATCTATGTCACTGCGTGTTCGCGACGACGACCTCAGGCGCCGTGGACATATAATATAAGATCCTGCCCTATTGCGTGCTCGAACAGACAAAGCTCAGACACACGCGAGACACTTTAACGCGTAAAAATATCGACTGAGGCTCTCACTTGCAAGACTACCGTATCATTCGCGAAAGGCTGAGGACTGCGGAGAAGAAGAGTGACAGTAGAATTTGGGCTGCAACAGTAGGTCGCGTACTACATGAAGCCGGTACTTTCTCGTGAACCTTGACTTACGGCGAAGGCGACAGAGTGGGAGTTACGAGGCTTCCAACGGTGGTCGAGACCGCAGAACACCCTTCTACTGTCGTGGCCGGTTCAGGCCCATACTGCTCAGGATTACAACCGGGGAGTGCGGATAGATCTGTTTTGGATAGCGCGTCAGAATACCAGCTAGTAAACGCGAAGCGCGAGTCACATACATTCACCCTCAACGACCTCAGGTACTTGGGCCTGCTTCCTGCACTGATTCATCTCTTCGTCGGTTTGGAGTGTCAGTTCGTGACATTCCTCGGGGTAGCCGAATTGATCCTTGCAGTTATCCATGGCGCGCTGAAGCGAGTCACCCTTCCAGCCGAAAACGTAGTCGGCGTGCTGTCCGACACCAGTCCTAAACGAAGTTCATCAGCATCGAACGATCAGACGATATCGCGTAGTACTCATGGTATTACGCACGGGTCACCCATACTCATAATCAAGGGTTGACGACCATCGGTAGGCCAGACATCCTTGAAACTACCAGTATCCCATGCAATCTCGTAGAGGATGGTGGGAAGTTTGACGGGATGAGTAGCGGGGCATGCACCCTCATGCCAAATGACCCCGAGGCGCTCATCAACTGGCCCAGTTGGGTACCGTACGTGCGACTAGCAATAGCTCTTAGCTGGACCCAAATAGTCTCTGATAGATATGGGATACGTACGGCGTGGTCAGGTGGATCCAGATTGATTCCATCCCAGCAAGTTGGGAAGAAAATATTCGAACGGATACCTCCTGGACAGAACTTGCTCGGGAGTCCCACTGTATCGTACTCGCCCACTCCAGGAGCGTGTTGATTTGAGCCAACCCACGGGCTTTCGAGCTGGTCAGTCTCCCAGCACCTGAAAGTTATCGCATAAGTCTCGGCACTGGTGAGATCGCGATCGCCCTTTGAGCGGAGCATGGGATCGCCGGTAATCATGCGGAAGCCCTAGGTAGTTCGATGGGTGGACTTTAAGTTGTATTGAGTCATGTGGAGCATGTTGGCTTACCTTGGCGAAAGCTGTGACCGGTTGAAAGGGTGGGTATCCAGCGATATAATACACCGTAAACCCGCCGTTCGTCTCACCAACCCAATGATTCGCTTTCTGGGGGACCTATTGGGGCATTTTGCTCTTAAGCATCGAGAATAGTTGGCATGGGTGCGTTGGCTTACACGACTGTATGTCCCGTTATCGTGCTTGAAGTAAAGAACGGCGGTCCAATAGTTTGATGTATCCTCCTTGAAGCGACATGTCGTGCAAGTGGCCAGTTCAGAGTAGTCATCCGTGGGGCGCATTGTCAGGTTAAAGCTGGAAAGATGAGTTATAAGCCAAACCCAGCAGGGATGTGCCCAATGACTCACGCGTTCTATGTATGGTATGTATCGTAGTGGTATAGGTTAGTGAAGGCAGTATAGATTTAAGGGATATTCATACCCCTCCAATAATTTGGTGAACATGAGGCGACACAACCCCTGGAGTAACGAGGCTGTCAATAGTAGAGCAAGTAAGTGTGCAACGCAGGATGAGAGGGATGCTGATGGGCGTACGGATCGAAGCGCTCGGTAACCAATTGGGAGCACCCAAATCGAATTGTCGCTCTCGCAGAGCTGATCGCCAAAGCAAAGACTAACAGTGCCCTTGGGTGCAGCATGTTGAGGTGTTCTGCAGATGAGAGTCCTATCGTCATGAATTTCGAAATATATACCTCAAAAACAGGCCTACGCTTCCTGAAAAACCCCTTGAGGCCATGGGAATATCACACAGAAGAGAAGACGACTCTTTTAACGCGGTCAGAACCATCGGAGACGCCCATAGAATAGAAGGGAACCTATCTTCTCCCGAGGTTCTGGCTGAAAGCTCTGCCCACCTGAAAGTGCTAGAACACATCTAAGTCAACCGACGTTTGGTCTGAGCTGAAATTTCGTTCGCCTTTCGTACCTCGTGGTACAAATCTACATTTCTTGTACAATTTATATGCGCTCGTAACTAGGTCCCAATTATTGCCTATTATTCTATGTCAATATCTGCGCACTAAAGTCGTACAGATAATAAGTCCCTGCAATAGACTATATCTATGCGTGTGCTGTGGTATGCTCAGCTCGATAACACAGCTGGGTCAAGGTACGATTACGTCTAACCAGATTCGGATAATTAAGCGCCCATTTCGTAAGTGGCGATTGCTTGCCAGAAGTGCGCACCTCTTGTCGCTCAGAGGCGTGAAAGGTAAGTACAAGCTGTTACTGACCTATCAGTGTCGGGCATTGATGATGATAATGATGATCGTGCGTTACCTCCCTAACCACTCTCGAAGCTGTCAATGGCGATTCCTATTACCCAATCGAATCACATCACCTTACTCAAGTTTCGTTACAGAGATTTCTACTACTAACAGCGTGGCGGGGTGCTAATATAAGCACTCAATTGAGAGGATGCATAAGTATGGAAAATAACACAGGATAGCTCAGTAACCAAAGTGAACGAATGGAGCCCAGGTAAGTAACGAATGCTCTGAGTCGTCAAGGCGATGTCTGAGATTCTGGATCGCATAATGCAGGGCATATGCAGAGAGTGTCCCATCGAAAATACTGTCCATGCCACGCTCCCTATGGCTCCCGAGGTACTCGTAGAAGTCATTGGCAACCTCTTGCGCGCGCTTATCGCTTATGGACCACATTGTCGCCACCACGCAACGGTATCCTGCAGCGAGCATCCCGGCGGCAAGATGAACGGCTTCATTGGAGAGCTTCGCCTCACCAGTGCTTGTCTGGCACGCAGATAGGAAAGCGAGATCGGCGTGTTTGAGATCCGATTTCATGATGGTCGCAAGATCCAAGGATCCGGTGTGAAATAGGAATCGACTGTGCAATGGCTCAGCCGCATTCTGTGATGCATGACACGCCAGGTGGATGCTGCTGAACTCTTGCATATACTTGAGACATTCACCGACATCGAGCGCGCTCCCTTCAACCTTCAGCGCTCGCACCCCACCTCTCGTGACCATATCGAAGATTGACTGCACCTCCTTCGTCGTCCCAGAGATTGAGCCAGCGCCAGGTGGGTTTGGCTGATTTGTAAGGAGAGCCCCGACGCGTTCTTGTTAACTGAGTGACCTTCGTCGTTCTTGACTCGGTCGGTGATAGCGGTGACGGTTGGAGTGTATGATGAGATCGCGTAATCAAGAACACTCTCCGAGTTCGATACTCCGTATATCCCTGCTAGGAGGTCGTCCCATCGCCGTGCAAGCTGAAAACGGGAACGATATTCATCCTCCGCCGATATTTTCTCTGAGAGCGACATGCCGGTACGCGATACTGCACGAGAGAACCCAGCGTGTTCGAGCTGCTTGGAGATATCCGCAATGCTTTGTGCGAGCTCGTTATTGTAGACGCGTAATTCGTCGAGCGGTATACGAAGGCTGTTGAGCTGGCTCCAAACAACACACCGGCCCTGTTCGAGCCACTCCAAGGCCTTATCGGCTCGGTCCAGTCTACTGGCACTGGCGGCAGCCTCGGAAGCGAGGGATGATAGGACTTGAAGCTGGGTATGTCGACCGCGCACCGTCCGCTCAAGACCGCCCATCAACGCGAGCAAACCCAAGGCGGTGTCGTAGGCGTCCAGTATCGCGGGTGATTTGGGATTCGATTGAGTCGAAAACCGGGCCCAAACGACAGCGGCATCCAGCCTCCTCTGCGGAGGGCCAAACTTGCAGGTCGCTGCCGCCTTGTACAGGGATATACTTTCGTCCAAATCTGTGGTATCTCCGAAGGCGGTGAAGCGGAGGTGCAAGCTCTTTCCGAGGTTACATGTAAATTGAGGTACGTCTGCATGTCCTTCGGGAATGAGATCCAATGCTTTCCGCTGTGCCTTGATAGCTTCGTCGATGTTCGAGAGATCACCGGTCCGTCGAAATCGAGATTGGAATATTAACGCAAAATTGTTGAGCATACCGGGAAGTTTCGCAGTGTCGTCGCCGGTGAGACGCAATGCTTCCTGCTGCGCTGATATTGCCCTGGCAATGTCCTCTGGATTATGAGGTTGAAGCTCGTAGCGACGCCCCAGCGAGTTCGCAAGGTTGCCCAGCCGGTCAGGGAGACTTTCATGACCATCGGGGGTGAGATCCACCGCCTTCTGCTGGAAAAAGATAGATTTATGAATGTCTGCGACATTCGGGTCTCGCTTGGAACGAGAAGTGAGCGATATTCCGAGGTTGGTGAGGTGGTTGGGTAGGTGCGGATGATCCAGAGGGGCGAGATTTACAGCATCCTCCAGGGCTGAAATGGCTTGAGTGATGTCACCGAGCTCGTTCGTCAATTTGAAGCGTGTCATGAACGAGGCGCCAAGGTTTCCTTTGAAGCCATGCAAATCCGCATGCCCGTCCGGCATGCGCTCCACAATTTCCAGCACTCTCTGGTGTATGGATATGGCGTTATTAATGTGCGAGTGATCACCAGTATGTTGAAAGAGACGCAGATACATGCTTCCGATGTTGCTTAGCAGAGGGGGGAGTAGGGTATGGCCTTCGGGAATGAGCACCAGCGCGCCTTCCTGGTCGGAGATGGCTTTTTTTAGATCAAGTACGTTGCCAGTATGTTCGAAGCGAGCCAAGTGTACCACCCCGCTACGCTGAGTTGATATAGCTCCATCGATGTCCGACAGGCTGGGAGTCCGTTCGTTTGAACGTGGAGAAACGGCTTCAAAGACGCATTTAGAGAATGTCTGTGTCAGAGAGAGGAATTCACTTACAGTCTGCTCCTGCAGCTGTCGTTGGGGACTCGTCTCGACAAACATCCTCGGTAACGCCGGTTGGGCTTTGTTAAAGCAGTCAGTCCTAGATCCCTCAATAAGGATTAAACGTACTTTATATGAACCATTGCCTGTTCTGCGAAGGCGGGATGGAAGATTGCGTACGCTGTGGAAGAGCTGGCTAATCGATATTGTGAGTTTATATCGATGGAACATGGAGGTGCTTTTAAGCAATTTGGATGCCACAGCCTCGGCTCGCATCATGGGGCCGGATAGCTGATAAGTAGTAAATTTAAAAGCGTTTCGTTCAAGCCGGCTGTCGTTGAAGTACACAGCGCTACCGATTAGGCCCACGTAGCCTTTCCACCAATCTACGGAATTTGAAACCACTCAATGTGGCCCGATCCCCTTACATGGCCGACTGCACCTGAATACAAGTTCACGACCCCGACATACCCTATAATGTGAGACTAAGAATTTTACAACATTCGAGGAAGTTAAATTTAAGGGTACTCTCGTCCAGATTAGGGTTGCAAAACCCGCGTAAAATGTGACCGATTTTGGGAATGCCGAGTGACCTCCTGAGTACCTACCACCAGGAGAGAGAACCTCAGATTCTCTTTTCTATTCAGCTTGAATGACAGGAGGTCACCCCTCGAGGAATGCTTGAACTCAGTTCTCGAGCACCGGATATTATGGCCAATGCGAACACCTTTCGACTCGGAGCGATAGGGCTGTGTCACCGTCAAACCAATATGGGCGTCTATTGTATAGGATAGGAAGAATGAGCTGTGTTGCGATAGGTGCTATGAACATTGTACCTGTACCACCTCACGCTGCTCACTGCTATTGAGCGACTCGCGCCTTATGCGTCGAGGGGTACGAGCAAGTATCACAGCCGCCACCCCCTCCTTCGACGCCGCTTCATGATTAGACGCCCAGAGGCTATTCCACGAGGCTACGTTCTCACTCCGCCCGATCACCCCTTTCGGGTAATTTTTTGGGTTGTGGAATTTCGTCATATTTTTGGGGCCAGTGGAGGAAAGCATGTTCTTGACTCATTTACCTGTCCTGTCAACTATTGAGCTCTAGTATGGATTGTACTCAATCTTCGCGCATTGCTTCTATCGGCTTTATGGATGAAACCGGTTTGAATGTCTTTTGCAACTCTTTGCAAGGCTCGGAAGGGCCGATCAGGGACGGAAGTACAGTCCAGGACGAAGGCGAAGAATGGCGCGCGCACCGTATGCCTACGAACCTCGGCTTTGGCCGGCGGCATCATTTCGGCATCTCGTTGTTTGACTTGTTTGGCAAATCCCTTCGAGAGCGCTTGCTCCACCTTGGTCCTACCCACTACCGTGCCGCTCTCGTTCCCTCTACTTCTACCTCCATGAATACCCGCTCTTTCATTGAATGGAATCGCCCTCAGTGACTCCAGTCCTAGCGGAGAGTTGTGGATAGACCGAGTCCATCGGCGTGCGCTGAGGACGAGTAGTCGGCGATGGCGCACCAACCTCCGTTCTCCGTTCGATCGGTGGGTCTGTGTGCCCACGTCGCTTCAACACCCCGCTTAGAGATATACTCACGTCTATCCCCAAAGCGCGCCGCCAAATCTTCATTTTGCTCCCTCACCACCACCACCCGTCGTCCCCGTCTCCTCCTCCCCCCTCCCCGCCCGCTCTTTGCTAGAGAAGGGCTTAGTTTCTTTTTAGTTGTAGACAGAGGACAGAGGAAGAAAATGGCTCGCTTGCATGCGTGCGCCTCCTCCGCAGGCTCGTAAGTAGTCTCGTCCTTGCCCCGAGAACGCAACCACATACGCCCTCGCCGGTGCACTACCCTCCCCCCTCTCCTCCTCGCCCCCACAACGAACGAAATACACAACTAACCACTCATCTTGTCCAGCCTCTCGGAGCCCGCGGCGTCCAAACCACCGCCGACACGACGCAGCTGCACCAAGCCCCCTCAGACGCCTCGGAGCCCTTCACCCTCAAGCTGCACGAAGACTCCTTCCAGACGTACAACTGCCCCAAACCCGACCTGGAGGTGCAGGTGACGAAGAGCGAGCTGCTGGAGATGTACCAGCAGATGACGACGATGCGCCGCATGGAGATGGCCGCGGACGCGTTGTATAAGGCGAAGATGATTAGGGGGTTCTGTCATTTGGCTATTGGGCAGGTGCGTGCGGTTTCTCTTCATTCTCTTCTCTTTTCTTTCTGTGTTCCGTCGTGGGCTTGAGCTCGTGTGAGCTCGGGTTCATGGTTTGAACGGAGGTGTGAGGTGTTACTCGGTGCTGACGATCCCGTTCTCTCCCGTTCGTCTGTATAGGAAGCTGTCTCTGTCGGTATGGAGCACGGTATTGAGAAGGACGACCGTGTCATCACCGGATACCGCTGCCACCCCTTCGCCGTCCTCCGCGGCGGCTCCATCAAGGGTGCGCTCTCCCCCCTCTCCTCCTATCATCCACTAACTCTCTTCCTTCTCCCTCCCACCCCTTCCTTAACCACCTCGAATCAACGCACGAACGAATGTGCTCGCTCGCTATCGCTCGCTCGCTCGCAGGCGTCATCGCCGAGCTCCTCGGCCGCAAGGGCGGCATGTCCCAAGGCAAGGGCGGCTCCATGCACATCTTCACCCCCTCCTTCTTCGGCGGCAACGGCATCGTCGGCGCCCAGGTCCCCGTCGGCGCTGGGGCCGCGTTCGCTCAACAGTATAAGGGCGAGAAGAATTGCACGTTTGCGATGTATGGCGATGGGGCGAGTAATCAGGGGCAAGTGTTCGAAGCCTATAATATGGCGAAGCTCTGGAATCTTCCGACGATCTTTGTTTGTGAGAATAATAAGTATGGGATGGGGACGCCGGCGGAGAGGAGTTCGAGTAATACGGCGTACTTTACGAGGGGTGATAAGATTCCTGGCCTCCAGGTGCGTTCTCTCTTTCTCCTCCTTCTTTCTCCATTCCAGCTGACTGACTCTCTCTTTCCCTCCACCCTCTCTCCCTTCTCGCTCTGGCGCCCGCTCTTCGTATCGCACGCCCGCTCTTCGCATCGCACGCCCGCTCGCTCCCTCGCCCGCTCGCTCCCTCGCTCGCGATGCTCGCAGGTCAACGGCATGGACATCATCGCCGCCAAGCAGGCCGTCGCCTACGCCCGCAAGTGGGCCGTGGACGACCAGAACGGCCCGCTCGTCCTCGAGTTCGTGACTTACCGCTACGGTGCGTTCCTCCCCATTCGTTTAAGTAACGCAAACTCACTTCGTTCTATTCTAAACTCTCTTTGTCACTCTCACTGCGCTCGAACTCGCTACGCTCGAAACTCACTGCGTTCGTAACTCGCTCCGCTCGATACTCGCTGTGCTCGTTAGGTGGACACTCGATGAGCGACCCCGGAACCACGTACCGTACGAGGGAGGAGGTGCAGCGTATGAGGAGTACGCAGGATCCTATTCGGGGGTTGCAGAGGTGCGTTTCTTCTCTATCTTTGTTGTGGGGTCTGGGTTGTTCCACTCAATCGGTCGTTCGTTCGTTCGTTCGACATCCGTTCGTTGTCCGTTCGTGCGTTCGTTCGTTCGCTCGGTCGACAGACGACTCTCCACCCCCCTCCCCTCTCCTCCCTATATAGAAGAACCACAATCACTAACCCCCTCCGCAGGTACCTCGAAGAATGGGGCGTCGCCACCGAACAAGAGCTCAAGGCGATCGACAAGGAGGCCAAGGCGACCGTCGACGCGGCCGTGGCGGAGGCCAAGGAGTCGCCCGAGCCGCCCGTCGAGGATCTGTGGAAGGATGTGTACTTCAAGGGCACGGAGCCGCAGTTTTTGAGGGGGAGGGAGAGGGAGGAGGGGAAGAGGTTTTATTAGATAGGAGGGGTGGGCTATAGACTTTTGGCGCGCTCCTCGATGGTTTCTTCTGAGTTTGTTGTGATTGGTGATAGTACTTGGTAGTTGTTAGTTGTTAATCGTATTCGTCGTATGTGTTTTGCATTCAGGGAAGAGTGGTGTTGTGTGTGACGATTTTGAGGGGTGGGTGAGGGATCGTGCTGGGCATGCGCGTCGCGTCGATGTGTCTTGAGATAGATAGGGCTGGGAGTGGGCGGGCGTTGACATGGGTGTATGCGCCTCCGGGTTATCCTTTCTGCAGTATGGTTCGAGGGGGCTGGTGAAGCCGTCGAGCGAGAGGTTGAGAGAGCGTTTATATGGGTGTATGCGCCTCTAAGTCCTGTTTAAAGCCCGGTCGGTCAAGCTGTCGATGAAACTGAGTCTCGGGGGACCCTTGGGCGCATATGTATGGATATCATGGTTGGGTTTAGCTTCAAGGGTCGATGTAGCGTAGGACTGGGCTGGGGTGGTAGCTCTGGAAGGGTGAGAGAGCCGAGAGCGCATACATGGGTGTGTGCGCTTCCGAGTTTGGCTTAGCGCCCGGTAGGCGCTTGTTTGCGGTGTGGTTGGTTAGTACGGTTCGTCGAGGACTGAGTTTCGGGAGGGGTATTTGAGGGACTATGTATTTGAGGGACTATGTACTTAGATCTTGTGTCAATGATTCTGGGGACTTTGGGGTTGAGAATCACGGGGTTCTATCGCATATATTCGACTGTTATGACGTACAGAGGACGGAGTCTGGTCTTAGCTTGAATGTGCTAGCATGCAATTACGACTGGTGAGGCATAAAGAGGTCTGGAGCGCTAGTGAATGACTCTACATGGATGTTCTATTCGGTGCCTTATGTGTCGATGGGCCTCATGTCGGGCGGGGAGAGGGAGGGATGGTGGGAGTATGCAGGTATATGTGCCTTTGAGTGCTGTTCAGCGCCCCGTATGCGGCTCTGTAGCGTGGCTAGGCCGATAGGGTGGGTTTATGACCCATTGAGAGAGAATTGACAGAGAGCGTTTACATCGGTGTAAACCGTTGATATAACTATCGCATATTCGACCATCGACGCGTCCGGGTAGAGGTCTCCTCCTACATATCTTTCAGGTGCTAGCACATATTCCCGACTATGAGGGACATTCGATGGCTACAACTCCTAGATTATGTCGAGAATATCCGTCGATGTGCCTTCGATCCTGGGTTGAGAGGGTAGAGCCACAAGAGGGAGAGAGAGAGAGTTGACACTGTCGTATACGCCGGTGGAGGTCGCACCATGGCTGTCATGCACCCGCATATATTCACGACTATTGGAGAGCACGCAGATCCGCGTAGTAGTGCAAGGGAGTCTGGTGTCTCGGTGCTTCGTTCGATGGAACCCCAAACGCTCGGTTTTCCTTGATGATAATGCTCTTGTTGCTTGGGAGGATGATCGCGAACGAGGATGAGAACCTCCTAACGGGAACTTGACTCAGCTCTCTCGACGGTTAGACTACATGAGTATAGCTCTCATTAGCGACTAATCTCCTGCAGCGGATAGAGAGTGAAAATAAAGGAAAAATGGGGCCGTGTGCCAGCTGAACAGAGGCTCAACCAAGCGCCGTAGGTGATTCAAACGGGATGATCATGATGTGATGCTGGCAGGGAATTGATAGAGGAACAGCCTCAGGGGATATCCACCTCCCAGATGAAGCCAAGGTGGGATGTACGTTGGCTCGATCGGCGGACCACCCTTGTTTGGGACAGTGACCGTAGATCGTACGCTTAATCCTACCTGTTTCTTGATATAGCTATAGGATTAAGGATTCCTCAAATCCTTTCCTCTCAATATATGAGTGAGAAGGCAGGTAAGGTATAGCCTATAATTAGAAATCCTACTTAATCCTACTATTCGCCATACAATCCTATCGTACTACGAGAAGAATGTATCGTGCAACTAAACCAGGGGAATCCTATGAATCATAAAACAAGCCTACTGTTACATAACTACACTTGAATCCTATGCAAGTATTCCATCGAATCCCAGACTCCAAACCAGTCGTCTGTGGACACCCAGCAGGTAGAGGTACTTTTGCCGAGGATAATCCGAACAATTGCAAAAGTTGTGTCCACAGACGACTGGCAACAAACATGTGTATTGCTTTGTTTGTCTGTGCCCTCCCATTTCTCGCGCGAATCCAGTCTGGGGCTTCGAGCGTCGCAATGCACAACAAATGCGATATAAGATGAATTTGACACGGAAGGCTTCGTTAATATATAGTATAGGTACTTATCCTCCCGTTCAGCGCCTCTAAACCAATTTAGCAGGCTTCTGATGCAGGAGGAATAGAGATTGACTGTTTCCTTCAGTGTGGACTCCTTTTCTGAGCCTCGATGGGCCACAGGGTATGTTAGCTCCAATTTCCAAATGTGAACTGAGTAACAGACATATACAGAAGGACACTGGCGCTTTTATATGCGTTAAAAGGGCTTTACGATGCCTCTAGAGCCTTCATCTTGGATTCCTCTCGATGATTGAAGCTCCGCTAACGAATCAAGGGCGCAGGTAAACACGACAATACACGTGTTTGTTGCCAGTCGTCTGTGGTCGTAACTTTTGCATTTATTCGGTTAAACCTCGGCAAAAGTTATAGGTCCTTGACCTCGACCACAGACGACTGGTTTGGAGTCTGATCGAATCCTAACCGTATCCGAGTCTCTCGAAAAAAGGAAACATTACAAGCCTAACATTGAATATGGAATCGGGTTTCCAGCCGCGTCCGTTGGGATAAACCCTTTCCAGCCAGGAGGCGGTGTCCCGAGGTCCAGTGATGTGGACGTCCCCAACTTCTCGGCGTCGGATGGCTTGATACGTGAGCGAAGTGCGCGCCTGGGTGGACTGGGTGGTGCTGGCTCTTCCGACTTCTCCCTTTGCCGCTTCAAATTACGCTTCACCTCGGCGACAGGCGTTGTCGGTGTGGGTGAGCGCGAGGGTTTCGCAACCTTACCACCACGTCCGCGCCCGCGCCCGCGGCGCCCGCGCCCTCGTCCACCACTCCGCGCCCGTGCGCCTCCACGACCACGAATGGAGTCTTGGAGGGCCTTGGAACTGCCGGAACGACTACCAGGATCATCGTCACTGCTGTCCTTGGGGTCTGGGGTTGGACTGCGCTTTCGCTTCTGCGGGTTCAGATCTGAGAAAGAGGATTACGAACTGCACATATTCTCTTACGATCTGAAATCACTCACCATCTATGACCTCGTCATCGCTCATCTCGATATCTTCAGGTGGTTGTTCTACCTGCGTCATGGGGTTGGGCTGTGAAAAGACTGTAACGAGAGGTAAGTGAGGTTTCGTTGTACCAGTGACGCTCACTCACACTTTTCCAATTCGTCCTCTTCCAAGGGCTTCTCCCCGTGAACTTGGGCCAGTGCAGCAACAGCGGCTGGTATAGCGTCTGGCGAGAAGTCGATCGGGGATGGTGGAGTATCTGGGAGACTCTTCGGAGCTGCTTCCACCTGTTTGCCTCCTCCAGCCTGTGGCGATGTTGCGATGACCGTCTTGGACTTTGGAAGAGGGAGCATGGGTGGGGTGTACCCTCGCTTCTGGCCTCGTTCAGGAAGCTCGACGATGTCACTGTCATAGTCTGAGTCATCCCCGGCCAGGCTCTCGAATAAACCATGTTTGGCGTTGATTGTGATGCCTCGTTGGCCGTTCTTCTGGCATTGCAAGAGGTGTCCGTGCAACCGGAAGACGTCGGCCAGGGACATATCACCGCTAGAGGCGTCGAGGGTTGAGAGAGAGGGGGTCAGACCACCTGCGATCACCAAAACAGTCTTATGGCGGCGCGAATCAATGATATGCCATGGGACTTTGAGACGTGACCACTCCTCAGGACAACATGACTCTGTGACGTGCGCTCGTGAGTATTGGATAGACTGAAGTATGGCTCAACGCACCCCAAACAGCACCAATGAACTCGCGCAGCAAGGCCCTAAGCTCCCTTGGAACCATTGACTCGGGGTCAATGTCGGATAGGAGCGGGTAGCGGTCGACTCCAAACATCAGTCCATTGACGGCGGGCTGGGTCGGCGGTGGTTTACGAGCTGAATGTTGTGAAGAGATCTCTGTTAGTCACTGTGATAACCTCCAGTTGCGTGTAGACTCACGAACGGGGATGGTCTCGAGAAACGCCTTAAAAGGTGACCGGATGGTCGATAGGTATGCTTCCTCGCCTAAATGTTTTCGAAAATCTTGCTTGACTTTGATGCCCTTTGGGCATATGGTGTTACTGCCACATATTCAGCCTACCAAGTATCGACAGGGAATGATCGGACATACCTGAACGTCATCCACTTATCGTTCTTCGAGAGATAGGCACCTTGAACAAAATAGACGACATCTCCGCATTGCCCTCGCTTGAAGCCAATGAGCTCGCTCAATGCTTCAAGCGTCTTGCCGCCAATATTCTGTTGGTTCCTGCGATACAAGCTGTGAGCATGTGTACGATGGTGAACTGATATGGCAGCTTACTCGAATATCTCGTCTGCCGTTGGGGGCGCATGGGCATTCCTGTTTTTCTCGGCTGCCTTCTCTTCGTACATCTTCCGCTTTTCTGAATCGAGTTCATCGTACGCCTCCTGTCGAGCACTGTGGTAGTATCCAATGGGTCGCTTCGAACCATCCTCCTGATGTTTGATGTACATTCGGCCCTTGACCATTTCGGGATTCTCAGCAGCGAATAGGTCCTTGGCGTTCGACACCTTAGGCTTCTTGGCGCCAGCAAGGCTCTCGACGTGCGCCCCGGTCTTTGCTGGCTTCTTCGTTCCATTGTTGTAATACCACTTCTGGATCGACTTCAATCGCAAAGCTCAGTCACTCCAATCAGAAGACCCATGAACCCAACATATTACTCACATCTCTGACGACGGCTAACGGTGGTCCATCCGCAGCGTCTAATGAAAACTTGTCGATAAACTTGGGGGCAATGTTCTTGTGTATCCAGTCCTTCTTCCTTCCCTTCTTCCCTTTTAACCCACGTTCCCCCTGAGCATCGGCCTGGAGAGTAGTCAAAAGAGCGTTATAAGCAGGGAGGCCCGCTTTGAGGTATGAGATCTCGTCGTCATTGAAAGTGTACCAGACTTTCTTTTTCTTCGCCTTCTTCTCGTTTATCTTCGAGTGGGCCTTAGGGTTTATGTTGGGCTCGGAGCCAGTGGCGTTCTAACTTCTCGTCGTCAGAGCTATCAACAATGAAGGGCTATGCCCAGGTCAGTCATGAGCACAATATCAGAATAGCAAGTCAGCTCACCTCCCCCTGTCTCCCTCCTTTCTCCGTCGCATGACGAGCTTCAGTACCGGCGCTGCTGGACATGGTGAATAATAACGTTTTCGAAGTTGTGGTCGAATTGGGTATGGCTCCAACCCTGCATGGGGTGCGCCGTATATCTAGCAGGCTCCATGCAGACAAGGAATTCGTCATGAAAGTCCCGGAGCTCACTCGACTGTTCTTCATGCGTGAAGAACTCCAGCCTAACACTCCGAATGCAAACATCGGGCGGGTCACAATCTGCCAGTCACCGGAGTATGCAACGCAGTTCGAAAGGTTTTATGTGGATAAAGAAACGGCAGCCGGTAATTACCATCTTCGTCCGACTCTGGAATTGACCTGACCAGCAAACAACAGGCGCCCATAATGAGAATGACTCGGATAACATCCAATTTTCGGACCTTCCCCCACTCCCATCAGCATCACGACAACCATCCCCTCCACTCATTCTATCGCCGAGCCCAGAGGTGCCTTCATCGCTCACGGAGATGATTTCCAAACGCGCGACGGAGGCGCCTATTATGGTGCTTGACAGCTCGGACTCTGAATCCGACTCAGTCGACATCCCACCACGCCCAGTGCTTCTCGTGGTATGGCTAGAGGTGAGAAGCTTTTCTACGTTCATGTAGTCGTGACTCGTACCTGACATATCCTATGTAGGATGACACTCGTTTCACTGAAGTTCTTTTGATTACTGACGAGAGCCGTACCTTGAAGCTTGATGACTACAAAGTCGAGCTTGGGGCCCGCGGGATCGAGAAGTCCACCAGTCTCGAAATCTTCGATGTGCGCACTAATCAGTGGTGCGCACTGCGGTGGAGCACCAAGATGGGCCCTTTTGTGTCGGATATGAACACTGTTTTTCTCCGATCGAAAGGTGTCACTCACCTTCGTGGGTATAGAGCATTGAAGGACATGGCCCGTGATGTTCCTCGTACTTCTCTCAAGGGGAAAGAACGTGCATACTAAGTATTGTTCGGATTGTGTTCGGAATACTATTTACGCTGGTATCAAGGTTGAGATTGGATAGGGCACCCCATGTTTAAAGGCCATAACTTGTGTAGACTTCAAAAATGTCGTAGGATTTAATAGGATTCAGTTAGAATTCCGTACACTTCGATAGACTTTGGTAATCATACAGTAGACCTCCGAGCTCCAGGCCTATGCGAATACAGTACGACGTAGTCACCATAGACTTTGGTAGGATTTTTATAGACTTGCGTAGGCTTCAAATAGGCTTGTACAATATTCTATGCGCTAATTATTGACAATGTAGGCTTAAGCCTATGGCTATATCAAGATACACGTAGGATTAAGCGTACGACCTGCGACAGGTGTTTGGGAAAACTATATGGTACTGTTCATTATCTGGGTACAGGTGCACCAAAGCGCTGGGGTACAGTCCTAACGTATAATAGCATGTATTTTAAGCGGTCTCGAGAACATGGGGCAGCTTTGCGTTTTTGCCCCGAGCGTCACATTCCGTGTCCCAAATTACGGGCTGAATTTCGCTCAGCGTGAGTTTGACATCGATGTAGAGTGCAAGGAAAGGATACGTACGATGCGTGTGCTTTTGAAGGTCCGCCCACAATATTTGCACTTCTTTTGCTTCTTCTCGTCTGCACGACGCTCCAACCGCTCGGAGAGCTCTTGGATAAGCTCGCGAGTTGAGATGTCGGTCATAATCTCGCGGCGCTCTAGGGCCTCTGTGTACGCGTCTCCGCGTGCGGCGAGCTCGTCGGTGTACTCCCTGGCGTAGAAAGAGGGCTGGAAGGACAGATCAGCGTGTCATTTTAGTAAACTGTGACATTGCATCTCGACAGACGGAAGAAGACGAACGTCAGAGTGTGCTTTGACATACGACGCCAAGGCCGCAACGATGGGAATGAGGGCGAGGGAGACACGCATTTCTTTAAGAGTGGGCTGAAGAGGTGGATGCTGAAATATGTTGGTATTGGATCGTGAAGAACTGGGGACCGCACCCCCCCCCTTTTATACCTTCCAAATCCTGTGTTTCCCGGGAAACCGCGATTTCCGGGACGCTAATTTGGGAAGGACCCTTAAGTCTGACTCCACAAGCCATGGTCAACCGTCATTGGTCAATCTAAGTTGGGTATGAAACGTGCAGAAATAGCCAAGGCTCAACCCGCGGTCAGACCTTCTTCTACGTAGCGAACCAAGGGGGTCTCAACCGAGCAGCCCGAGCTACCGCACCTGCCCAGGGACCCGGAAAAGTCACAATCGGGGTCCTTCACCTGCAACGGCACCGGCATTGTGCGAAAGGCTTGTATGGTGCAAGTACGGTGGGCGCACGCTGTCGTCTGCCATGCCTTTGAAGTTCTCCGCCCAGTTTTTCATCGTAGAGCATATCTCAACTCAACTCTAGTCACCAGTGTATTGACGAACCCGAAAGGGATACCTGACATACAAATATCAGTAATACTACAAGCTGATTCGCTGCCTCTACACTTAGGCGCCCAAGTTCTTGCCGAAATTTATTTGGCTGAGTAGCGTGGCCCCCACGCCGTTGATAGCACCGTGGCGGGTGAGGTCGCCATACTCGGGCTGCTCGGCTGAAACCCCCTTGTAGCGAACAATACAAAGTGGATTCGACTGTAGCACCGCGCTACCCGAGACGCTCAAACGCGGGGTGGGATATACAGGACTACTCGGTAGTTCACGGGTATGAAGGCTGAACCCCTTCCCCTTCCGTTCGGTTAGATGGCTGATCCGGAAAATGCATCTCTCCAGAGTCCAGACTGTCAAGGTCCCAAATTTACGAAATAATTACCAGTTTTATAACCGTTCCTCTGTCTTAAAAGGATCCCTTCGGTGCTCCATTGTCCACATCAACCCCCTCATTTTTAGTATTCCACCGGAATTTGAAACCGCTCAATCTGGCCCGGTCAAACGAAATTGAGATGCTCGTTAACGCCTGTGGTGCTGTGAGCCTCAGGTGTATCTTATCAATCTATGCAGCTTCTCTGCGTTGAGCCGAAAATGGGTAGATTTTATTTACAATGATGGCGCATTAGACCTATTGAAATGGCTCATGGGTACAGCCCGCTTCATCACGACACGGGCGTCTATTGTATAGGATAGGAAGAACGAGCTTCGTTGCGATATGTGCTATGAACATTGTACCTGTACCGCCTCACGCTGCTCACTGCTATTGAGAGGCTCGCGCCTCATGCGTCGAGGTCTACGAGCAAGTATCACAGTCGCCACCCCCTCCTTCGACGCCGCTTCATGATTAGACGCCCAGAGGCTATTCCATGAGGCTACGTTCTCACTCCGCCCGATCACTCCTTTCGGGTAACTTTTTGGGTTATGGAATTTCGTCATATTTGTCGAGGCCAGTCGAGGAAAGCATGTTCTTGACTCTTCTACGTGTCCTGTCAACTTATGTGCGCCAGTGTAGATTGCACTCAATCTTCGCGCATTGCTTTTATCTGCTTTATGTAGGAGCCGCTGATCTGCGAGACCAGTGAGGGAAGTCTTATAGACCTAAGAATTAGACACACTGACTGGACCTTCAAGAGTCTTCGTGCCGTACAGTCCAGGACGAAGGCGAAGAATGGCGCGCGCACCGTACGAACCTCGGCTTTGGCCGACGGCATCATTAAATTCGGCATCTCGTTGTTTGGCTTGTTTGGCAAGTCCTTTGGAGAGCGAAGCGTCTCTTGCTTCCACCTACCGTGACCGCGCTCGTTCCCTCTACTTCTACCTCGATGAATACTCGCTCCTTCGACGATGCGCCGCATGGAGATGGCCGCGGACGCGCTGTATAAGGCGAAGGCGATTAGGGGGTTCTGTCATATTGGCTATTGGGCAAGTAAGTTCTAATTCTCTTTTCTTTTCTTTCTGTGTTCGGTCGTGGGCTTGAGCTCGTGTGAGCTCGGGCTCGTGGTTTGGACGGAGTTGTGAGGTGTCACTCGGTGCTGACTATCCCGTTCCTCCCGCTCGTCTGTTTATAGGAAGCTGTCTCTGTCGGTATGGAGCACGGTATTGAGAAGGACGACCGTGTCATCACCGGATACCGCTGCAGGGGTGGCAGCTGCCACCCCTTCGCCGTCCTCCGTGGCGGTTCCATCAAGGTACGCTCTCCCTCCTCCCCTCCCTCCTACCAACTACTAACCCTCCTTCCTCCCTCCTCCCGCTCTCTCTTTTCAACCTGACCTCCACCCCTTTCGAACCCCCATGTCGAAACCCCGGCTCGCCCACGCTCCCGTAGGCGTCATCGCCGAGCTCCTCGGCCGCAAGGGCGGCATGTCCCAAGGCAAGGGCGGCTCCATGCACATCTTCACCCCCTCCTTCTTCGGCGGCAACGGCATCGTCGGCGCCCAGGTCCCCGTCGGCGCTGGGGCCGCCTTCGCTCAACAATACAAAGGGGAGAAGAATTGCACGTTTGCGATGTATGGCGATGGGGCGAGTGATCAGGGGCAGGTGTTCGAGGCTTACAATATGGTGCGTTTTCTCTCTTTTTCTTTCGTTGTTGGAGGGAAGGTTGATTGGGATTGTGGGGGGCTATAGGCGAAGTTGTGGAACCTCCCGACGATCTTTGTGTCTGAAAATAACAAGTATGGCATGGGCACGCTTGCGGAGAGGTGTTCAAGTGATACGGCGTATTTCACGAGGGGTGATAAGATTCCTGGACTCCAGGTGCGCTACTTTTTCATTTCTCATTCGATACTCCAACTGACTGACTCACCCTCTCCCTCTCTTCCACTCTTTGTATCGCTCGCTCGGCCTTCGTATCGCGCTCGCTCTTCGTCTCGCGTGCTCGCTCTTTGTATCACTCGCTCGCTCCCTCGCTCGCTCGACCGATCGCCCGCTCGCTTCGCTCGCGATGCTCGTACAGGTCAACGGCATGGACATCATCGCCGCGAAGCAGGCTGTCGCCTACGCCCGCAAGTGGGCCGTGGACGACCAGAACGGCCCGCTCGTCCTCGAGTTCGTGACCTACCGCTACGGTCAGTATTATTTTCAACTTGTTTAAGTAACGCAGCTCACTTCCTTGTTAACTCACTTCGTTCAAACTCGCTACGCTCGAAACTCACTGCGTTCGAAACTCGCTGCGCTCGTTAGGTGGACACTCGATGAGCGACCCCGGAACTACGTACCGTACGAGGGAGGAGGTGCAGCGTATGAGGAGTACGCAGGATCCTATTCGGGGGTTGCAGAGGTGCGTTTCGGTTCTCGAGGGTTCTTTTATGGGGTTGGGGTTGTTCGGACGTCGATTGTTCGTTCGTTCGTTCTTACTCGTTCGAGATAACCCTCCACCACTCTCTCCTCTCTTTATATTTCAATGAACTACGATAACTAACCCCCTCCCCAGGTACCTCGAAGAATGGGGCGTCGCCACCGAACAGGAGCTCAAACCCATCGACAAGGAGGCCAAGGCGACCGTCGACAAGGTCGTGGAGGAGGCCAAGGCGTCGCCCGAGCCGCCCGTCGAGGATTTGTGGAAGGATGTGTATTACAAGGGGACGGAGCCGAAGTTTTTGAGGGGGAGGGAGAGGGAGGAGGGGCATCGGTTTTATTAGATAGGAGGGGGGGATGAGGGTGGGAGAGAGGGGGATGGGAGAGGGGTGAGGGAGAGGGAGAGAGGGAGGGAGAGATAGGGGTGGGCTATAGACGTTCAGCGCGCCTCGCTGATGCTTTTTCTCTGATTCTAAGTTCGTTGATTTTGTTAGTTGTTAGTTGTTAGTTGTTAATATCGATCATATGTGTTCTGCATGGCTGGAAGTGTGTAGCTTTTTGCCTGACGATTCGGATGATCTGATTCGGCGAGGGAGGATGTCTTGGATCATGCGTCGATGTGCCTTGTGCTAGGAGAGCTGAGAGGTGTTTAGATGGGGCATGTATGCGCCTCCGAGGTTCAAGTTGGTTTAGCGCCGAGTATGCGGTGTAGTTAGAGTGTGTTCGTCGAGGTGTCGGGGACGCCGTTGTGGTTAGGGAGGGGATTTGAGAGAGTTTGTACTTGATTTGGTAGGCGTGAAGGTTGTGCGGTGGATCCTCGCTGTGAATACGGGTGTTCTGTAGCATATATTCGACTATTGCTGCGTAAACGGGATGGAGGATGGGCTTGGGTTGTATGTGATATCATATATTCACGACTGGTGAGGTATGCAGGTAGTAGTATGGTGTGGTATCGACCCTGGATATCATCCGGTGTCTTTATGGCTCCTTGGGTCGTGTTGAGGATAACCCTCGATGTGGCTTAGGACCGGCGTCACGGAGTGGCCCGGGTAGAGCAGAGAAGGAGGGAGGGAGAAAAGTTGAGAGTGGTTACGTGGGTGTATGCGCCTCTGCGCTTGGTTCAGGGATGATATGCGGTTCTGAAGTGTGGTTAGGTTGGGTTCGTCACCTGTTGAGGCAATCTGGGTGTATGCGCTTCCGGGATAGCATATATTCCCGACTTTCAGGGAGCGCATAGGTTACTAAGTAGCTTACTGGAGCGACGATTCTGGGTGTTCTATTCGGTAGCTTTACAACTCCTTCGATACTCATGAGACCATGTGTCGATGTAGCGTAGGACTGGGCTGGGGGTGGTAGCTCCGGAAGGGTGAGAGAGCCGAGAGCGCATACATGGGTGCGTGCGCTTCCGAGTTTCGCTTAGCGCCCGGTAGGCGCTTGTTCTCGGTGTGGTTGGTTAGTACGGTTCGTCGAAGATTGAGTTTCGGGAGGGGTGTTTGAGGGACTATGTATGTACTTAGATCTTGTGTCAATGATTCTGGGGACTTTGGGGTTGAGAATCACGGGGTTCTATCGCATATAAGTATTCGACTGTTATGACGTACACGGGATGGAGGATGGTCTTAGCTTGCATGTGCGAGCATGCAATTACGATTGGTGAGGCATAAAGAGGTCTGGAGCGTTAGTAGTGACTCTACATGGATGTTCTATTCGATGGCTTTACGAATCCCTGGATCGTGTTGAGAATATGCGTCGGCGGGGCTCATGTCGGGATGGGAGAGTGAGAGATGGTGGGATTACGTTTGTAAGTTCTCTTTTATACGATTTTACGGACCAGCTTGGCTCGTCTACTTACTGGTTGGTGCGGAGACGGTGGCCATCCTCAGTGAACCCCGAGGCGCAGACTACCTTGCCAACGTACACAACCCGGGGGGATGGAAGCTCGAGGAATATAGAGAAATTACAAGAATATCATTTCATTTCTTAATAACTAACTCATCATATACTACCAGCATCATCTACCAACGCGCCCTAGTGGGTGGAGAACGTCCCACGATCTCGCGCTCGCGCCCGAGTTCGCGGCGCTGGACCCCGGCGTCTGGGGAGGGTTACTTGTGCGAGCGGGTTTCGTTAGCGTGCCGCCCGCGCTCCAGGAGTTCCTCCGAGTCCTCGAATCCGCGTTTCTTGTGCGAGCGGGTTTCGTTAGCGTGCCGCCCGCGCTCCAGGAGCTCCTCCGAGTCCTCGAATCCGCGTCGCTTGTGCGAGCGGGTTTCGTTAGCGTGCCGCCCGCGCTCCAGGAGTTCCTCCGAGTCCTCGAATCCGCGTCGCTTGTGCGAGCGGGTTTCGTTAGCGTGCCGCCCGCGCTCCAGGAGTTCCTCCGAGTCCTCGAATCCGCGTCGCTTGTGCGAGCGGGTTTCGTTAGCGTGCCGCCCGCGCTCCAGGAGTTCCTCCGAGTCCTCGAATCCGCGTGCCTGGTTGCTCCCTACGCCCTTGCCGAAGAAACGGGCTTTCAACATCTCGAGCATGTCGCGCAGACCGAGCTCCACGAACTCCAACTCGACTTCGCGGCGCTGGACCTCGGTGTATGGGGAGGCAGCCGCCTCGAAAGCGCGGGTATCTACAGTGGGCTCATAGGAGAGGTCTCGGGCGTCGGGGGAGGTGAGCTCAATGGAGGTCCCCTGGAGGTGGGTTCAGAAGGGATGAAGTTGTGAGGGTAGTGGAGAGGTGTGACGTACGGGAACGGGGGCAGCGAGGACGCTGGAGCCGCTTAGGATGACGGCGCTGAAGAGTGTGAGGGTCGTAGTGAAACGCATTGTTGAAGGTTTACTAGACGGACGAATATCGTTAGCTTCGGCGTTGCGGCGATGTGTTCGACGATGGCTTACCTTGGGTGGGAGGGGGAGTTGTGTTGCGTAGGTGAGGATGTAGGACCAGCCTATAGATCTAGAGAACCAGAAAGGAGAGTCGTTAGAGACTGGATGGTTCCATGGGGGAGACGACGGGTGGGTGGATGGATAAGACGTACAATGTGGGGGATGCACCGGGCACTTGGGGAACCACCACCAGCATCGGTGGTATATATGTGTTTTTCATCGTAGTCTCCCGCAGCCAGCCTGACACATGGATGAGCCTCTGTTGATGCTCCCTTCCGTCGATCCATGTGCATCATCGCGGCCCTGGAAATATTCCGAGTTGGAACTGATCATGAGGTGGTGAGGTGATGCGAGTCATCATGCGACCGCTTGCCAGTGATCAACGCGGCATCTTGGATCTTCGTGGATGTGTACATGACTGTACATGACCAGAGAAAATCCCCATAATTCGTTCCGCTCCCGCCGCGATTTTTGGCCTATTTTGGCTTTGACTTTTGCTCCATCTTCCCGCCCCCATGGGTTAGAGAAACCACCGTAGACTTTGCGTAGACTGCGTCTATGTCGAGACGACGAGCATATAAGGTACTTGAGCCTTTCCAAGGCATAAAATGCAGCAGCGCACTTCCGTGAAATACATAAGATTTCTTAAGGATATGGGTAACTAGCAACAAATGGTAAACTTGCTCGTCGCGGCGCTCGCGCCAGCTGGGCTAAGTTGATGTCTATCACCCCATAATATTCTCGCTGTATCCCACTTATTACTTCGATTCTTCTCATTCTGAAGGCTGCTATGGACTAGGAATGTATGTATGAGCTCGAAAATGCGATCTTTTAGGTACAAAAGCCAAAATTAGGGGCCTGGGGCGATTTTTGAGCTCAGGTCCCGCAATCCAGACATTTTTGGGAAAGTTCGGGCGACCTTAGGTCCAATCCGGACAAAATTACTGAGCTCCAGTCCGGACAAAACTGGCCCCCTCAGGATCAAACATTGAAGGGTATTATCCGGGGTCCTATCACAGAAGGATCATGGATGGAACTGTGTCTTTACAAATCTGATTGGAGCGTATGGGTGCAATCTGGAGTCCGTCGGTACAACACCAAGCCCGACGCTGTGAAGACAGTTTGATATCATATCCATCATAAAACTGCGCTTGGCCAGCCTCGGGCATGACTACACCTCTCGGCCATCGGGGACTACGCCTCGGCCATCGGGCATCGCTACTTGAGTTGGCGATACAGCCGCCCATGCTGGTGCAATCTGCCGACGCGTCCATGTAAGTACTTCTCTCTTCCATTATGTCACCCTGTCAGACGGTCAGCTAGTCATTGTTGGCCATGGGAAATGTTCGTATTGATTATTGCTCGGGTGAGCGCCAACTTTAGCGCTCGAGCCCGGTTGAGGAGGATATTCGACTATTGGAGAGCACGCAGATCCGCGTAGTGTAAGTGAATCTGGAACCTCAGTGCTTCCTGCGATAGACCCAAATGCCGGGTTTCAATTGATAATAAAGCTCTTGTTGCTTGGTAATCGGATGAATGCGGACGAGGATGGGAACCTCCTGACGGGAACTTGACTTGACGGTTAGGCTGCATGAGGATAGCTCCCATTAGCGACTGATGGCCGAGCGTAGATAGAGAGTAAAAATAAAGAGAAAATGCGACCGGATGCCAGCAGAAGGAAGTCGGAGAATGACAGTTGGTTGATCATAATATTTATTGTGGCGGGACTTGGGCGGGACTGCGAATCCGTCAGATATTGTGTATAATCTGAATTTTTTCAGATGCGTTACTAGGTGAAACGATGTTTGAACCATGGGTAAGGTCCCTGCATTTTATTGTCAAAACATGGAGAGGTAGAGAGATTCTAAAGGAAGTCGAATAACCGACCAAGTCGAAGCGCGTAGGCGTCTAGTTTAGCGCCCAGGCTTGGCTTCATGATTTGCGGCCTAAGTTCACAGTGGGAAGTTTTGGTATACGGCTCCACTGTAATGAAGTAGTTCCCAAAGCCATGTGAGCCCTTTCTAGTATGTAAGAAGTACAAGATCAAATACAGACGTTATTGTCTTTCTACGAAGTCACGTTTTACTGTAGACTCGACAAAGCCCGGCGCCCGTAATGTGAGAGGCAGTGCTGCGAGCAAAGCACTCTATGGGAAGGCCCCTAAGAAGTTGCTTTGGTATCACAATCCCGCCGTATATAAGTGCGGGATGGAGGCGGCGATTGGGCATCGAAAGGTCCATTGCCTTTCCCTTCCAGTCCTCTCACTACTCGCCTCCCCGAAGACCTCGCTGCTATCATGCCCACTAGCAAAATGGCCAAGACCTCCGCTTCGACAAGCGCGCCTTCTGTTTCGACTGAAGCCAAGAAAGGTCGAAAGAAGAGGAACCTCAACACCATCACGACCCTACCTGCCGAGCTCATAAGTCTGATTATGCAAGATCTTGACCCCAAGACGATCTTGAACGTAGCTCGTACGAATAAGTTCTTCCGGAACACGCTCGTTCCCATGAAGGCGCTCTGGGTGGCCAAGTTGAAAGAAATAGGCGCCCCAGAGCCGCCTAGAGGTGTCCCTGAGCATGTATGGCTGAGAATGCTCGCAACCACTAACTGCTGCGTAAGTCGTTTCTCACGGAATTCCTCACGATTTCCACGGGCTAAGCTTCTCCTTCCACCAGTCGTGCGGAAAGCCGAATGTCAAAATCGACATACACATCCTACGCAGGCTATGTCGGGAGTGCATGCTTTCAAGGTATGTTTTTAGACCTTCTAGTATCGGATACCTCTAGAACTGACGCATATAAACAGCTGCAGCTATTCAACTGCCCCTTCACCCCTCTCTCCTCCCCCATCGACTCTCAGGACTGAAGCCATCAACTACGTCCCAACCATGCTCCGGGGAAAATTCCAAGACCAATATTTTCTCCCAGAGCTTGAAGCCGTCGAGAAACGATTGACGGTGCTCAGCCGCGCAGTGCACGACGGCAAACCTAACGCTCAGAAGCGTCTCGACGAGTTCAAAGCCCAACGCATCACCCTCGTCGTCGATTGTCAACTCGTGAGCCTACTCTATCTCAGACATGTGGAGTGAAAGTTAACACCTTCACAGATTTATCCGAGGCTGAGTCAATGGATCAGCCTTGAAGAGGCAATGAAGAAGGAAAGGGCTCAGGCTGCGAAAGAAGCTCGCGTTCAGCTGTATGGTCTTTCTTATTACCGAATCGGGGATTCCGATATGTACTGACTCTTTTCATAGTATTCGGCAGCGGTTCTACGACCTTGGTATCTACAACAAGACTGACGTAGACACTGCTGTTCAGGCGTCGGAGTTGAAGTTCTCCAAGGCGGCGAAGGTCACTGACAAAGGTACGTCCCACACTCTCATTCCTCGCTATGATCCATATCTCACCTTTACAACGACAGCATGGGCGACATATCGCACTACCTTCGAGCCCGCCGTCATCGAAGCGCGGGAGTCACGGCACAAGGGAATCCGCGATATTCGTACTCTGAATATCTGTCTCAAGTGGAATATGTGGAGAAACGAGACCTTCCAGGGTAACACATCCAAGGCACTGCGAGTCCCTTCCAAATTCCCAAACAAGCGCGACGTGCTGCATCCCCTAGTTGCGGAGCTGCAAGACGTCGACCCAGAACTTGATATCAGCCCCGAGCGCTACAACGATCTCGCCACCCAGTTCCCCACTATACTCCATGACTTGGAAGCGCAGAGGTTTCGTCGCTTACATGCGAGCTTGCCTCAAGAGATGCGTCTGCGATGCGAGAAGGAAGGTATCGAGCCTCTGGATCTCGCGGTAGCCATCTTCCCCGTTGAGCTATACGAGGGGTATGGAATCTCTGCATTCATCGTCACACGGGATGCGCACCTGCTCTGGCCCAACTTCGACGACCTACCGACCTTCTCCTATCCGTTGGGGGTGGCTGCGTGCTCCCTCGTCTCTATGTGTGGGCTGGATCCTGAGACGACACTGGCGACTGAGATGGATGAGAGGGGCGAGTGGTTTATCTGCAACCGGTGCACGTACATCGAGTTGGTACGCACCTCGGGTCGTAGGCCGGCGGATAACGTCTATATCAAGGCCTTCTCATGGAGATCTGCGGTACGCGTCCCCTTTACTTTCCTTCAGAGGCTCAATATCCTGACGTGATATCCTTTTTTCTATCCAGATCAAACATATTTGCGATATCCGGGAGGGTTGTAGCAAGCACGACTTCTCATTCCGCCTCTTAACGTCCATACACCCCTTGCTCAAGGACCACGCGGACGAGTGCACGGCCACGGCACAGCGTGAAGTCCTCCCCACGAAGAAGGTCTGGCGGTGCAATCATTGCATCGGAGTCTACAGCTTGGGGTGGGATGTGAAGCAGAACGTTACAGCCCATCTAATCTCGCGGTGCGTACTAACTTCCTTTATTCACTTGTCTCTCCCGTTCTATAGCTGACACGGTTATTTTGCAGGCATGGTATCGCGAATCCGGTTGATGGGACGGACATTATCCTCGATGAGATCATGCATTGGTTTTCTCTGTTTCCGTGGCGCGTCGAGGTGGGACGCCCGCTTGTTGTGGCTGCGACGGGGTTTGAGGAGGTTCAAGATTAGTGTATATATATTGATTCCACTCGTTAGGATCTTGGCTTATAGCTACAATTTCAACACTTATTAGTTTTAATTACCTGCGTATTTTTGCCGTATACTTGGAAGAGTGAGCGAAGCTATTTCCTCCACTTCGGGTCTCATTTCCTGATAAGTCCCTCAAAAAAGAGATTCCCTTTTTCGTGGAAGGAGGATATACTATTACTATGAAAAAAATACTGCGTTGACCAAGGCTCTTCTCCACTCGAACCCGGATCAATTTAACTTGTTGAACAGTACAAGTGTGCATAGACAGCACCTCTCCCCTTTCGGAAAGTGATATGTGCCTGGTGATATATGTATTTTCTCATTATGTCTCCAAGGCGTGTTGCGTGTTCCAGGCGAAGGGCTTCATTTCCACTTTGATATAGGGAGACGCGCAGCAGTCAGTCTTCGATAGTCACATTCCGCAGGCAATAGAAGCATTAAAATGAGGAGGAAAGCCAGAACGCAAGTTCCCGAGCTTCCCAGTGAATCCACAGCGCGATTGGCGCTGATCTCAGTTACTCTTAGATAATTACAGTGGGAAGGACGTCCGGACATCTGAAAAGCTGTATACGAGAGCCATATTAAGGAAGCTGAACGATTGAAGGATCATGCGCTTAGCAGCGTCGAGAAGGAGAACTTGTCGCCGCTCAACGTAAGTACGATGACATACTTCGAGTGGGAGTCGCTCATCCAGCTCGACCTGCGATCTGATATTTATCCCACAGCCATCCAACAACCGCCAGCCCCAACACCGTTCCAAAGACGAGTGTGTAGTAACCCTACAGCGATTCCCAGCATGACTCATGTGAGCAAGCACCCCGCGCGGGAGTACCCCTTCCCAGATAAATCGCGCCCGGGAAGCCGTCTCCCCCGCGTTGTCACACAGAAGACGACACAGGGAAACCAGGTGTTCGGCGCTGTTATCGCGCACGACCAGTTGACTCGGAGGAAGCTTGGAAGCCCGGGGTATAACGATCACTTCGAAGTTGGAGAGAGGAAGTCGAAGGTCGGCACGGTGTAGTAGGTTTTGCGGGACCTCGGTTTAACGTTATCCTCCCTTACTGGTTGTATGTTCATTGACTGTGTCGTGTTCTCTCTATGCTCCCTGACCATCTCTTCCTCGCATTAGGATACCTACACATCCTAGTTTCGTCGCTTGGCGCTTTCCGTCTCTGTTCTACGTATATGTTCCTGATGTTTTATTAGTGTTTTTTTCTTGGATCTAGGACTCGTCTGCCTTAGATTCGAATATATACCCAGCCCCCTCTGATATGAGGCCTCCTTTAGTCCCCCGGGGAGCGCACGCACGCCAATGTAGCACCTTTCTCCGAATCGGCGGCGCGTACTCGACCTATTCTTCCATATAATCGTCGCAGCCAAGCCAATTAGAGGCTCAACCAGGCCTCCAATAGTAGTGGCAATGTGCGCTGCGCTGCAAGGTGGGTGATCTGGTTAGGCGAGATTGCCGGGGTGGAAGCTAGCATTCGGCGGGGTGTTGCTATGAACGTCCTAGGATATTGAGCTCGAGTGCCAGGAGGATCGCCAAGCCCGACGGCCGCGGACCAATCAACCGCACCAAATGACCCATCGAACACGGCAACCCCTTCCCACGCACCTTTCTTCCCCACACCGATCGTCGCCGTTCGCATGGCGGTGGGCTCGCCCTCCTCCTCCACCCACTCGCTCACACCCCTCGGCCCCACCTTAACCGGCCCAACCCAACACCGCCCCGCGCCCCTCGACACCTCCAAGTTCACAACCGAGTCGCCCCGCCCCACCCCACGGGACCTCTACTCGCTCTTCCCCCCCAACCAAGGACAGACGGACGACGACGTCCTCCTCACCATCCGGCCCCTCTGGAAACGGCGTCTGCATGAATTGTTGGAGCAGCCTGCGAGCAGCAGCGCTGCGTTCGCGGTGCACATGGTGAGCACGGCGCTCATCGTGTTGAGTGCGGTGATCACGGTGCTGGAGACGGTGCCGACCTTTCATAGGGTTAGTAATAGGGTGTGGTTTGGGATGGAGACGGGGTTGGTGGTGGTGTTTACGGTGGAGTATGTTGCGAGGGTTGTGTGTTGGAGTTTTAGCTGGTCCAGTCTGTTCAGATGGGTTCTATGTGCGTTAACTTCTATATCTCTCTATCGTGGTGTTGTTGTGCTGATGTGGTGGGTAGCGTTCTACGGGATTATCGACCTGCTCTCGGTGCTTCCCTACTACATCGAGCTCATGCTCGGACAGGATACCTCTGTACTCTTCCGTTTCTCCATCCTGCGCATGTTCCGCCTCCTGCGCGTCTTCCGCCCGTTCCGATACAACCACACCATCCTCCTGTGCGTACCTGCCTTGGTCTTCTGCAGTCTGAAGCTAACAAGCCACTAGCACGATCGAAGTGATGTACCTCTCCGTGCGCCGGTCGCAGCATTCCCTCCTCGCCATCGGATTCTTCGTCGTCATGATCTTGACCGTCTTCAGCACACTTCTGTATGCCATCTCACCTTCCTGTTGTTCTCGAATCGCTACTGAACGCGTCTGCAACAGATACTTCGCCGAGCGCGGGACATGGGACGAGGTCATGGACACCTTCATCAACTCCGACGGCGACCCGACGCAATTCGCATCCATCCCCGCTGCAGCGTGGTTCGTCATCGTCAGTGAGTACCTTCTCCTCCTCTTCCCTCTTCGCTCTTCTCTCTTCTTTCCTCCTTCGCCCTTCGCCCTTCGCCCTTCTCCCTTCTCCCTTCGCCTGCCTTCGCCCCTCCATTCCCCGCACTCGACACCTCGTTCAACACCGACCGGATTCAACCGCCGAACAGCTCAACCTAGACTTGGCCTTCGCTGGATGCGCCGGCCGCTTCGGCCTCGGACGACACACCCACACCTTGAGCCCATAGCCTCTCTCTCTCGACACACCGACACACCGACCGACCGCCCTACCCTCCCACCCGCGCCGACCATCGACAGACACCCTGCTCAACGGAATCCAGATCCCGAGCTCGATCCACAGCCGCGCCCACCACCGCGACGTCCGTCCGTCCGTCCGTCCGCTCCTGCGCCTCCGATCATGTTGTCGATCGCCGACCTCATCTCGCCTCGGCCCGCGTTGCAACACCACTTGACCGACCGACCCTTCGTCCATCGTCCTTCGCCCTACCCCACCGAAAACTCACACCTGACGACTGGCGACGACTCCAGATCCAAGCTCGCTGACCCCGACCGCTCCCCTCCTCCTTCTCCCCTCCTCCTCCTCCTCCTCCTCCTCCTCCTCCCCTCTCCCAATCTTCAAACTTCACGAATAGCAACGTGCTGACGCCCCTCCCCATAGCCATTACGACGGTGGGCTACGGCGAGATCACGCCCCGCTCCTTCCTCGGACGGCTCATTACGCTGCCTATACTCGTGTTTGGGCTGTTGTTGATTACGCTCCCGAGTTTTGTGCTTGGGAGGGAGTTTAGTCTTGTGTGGACGCAGATGACGGAGGATAAGGTGCGTTGCGGTTTCGTTTTCGTGTCATCTCATTCAACTTCTGTGTGCCACCCTTCGATGGACTTCTTTGCTTCCCTTCTTCGACTCTGTGACTTCTTTCTATGTATCTTCGTTCGTGCTTCTTTTCTTATATGTTCGGTCGTTCGGGAATTCGGGCGTTCGACTTCGTGGGACCTCTCGGGATCAGCCGTCCGTCCCATCTACGATAGCCGCTATCTTTTGCTGTTTCGTTCGCGCTCTTCTTTCTTTCCCTCTCCCCTTTCTCGTTCCTGCTTCCTTCCCTCCACGTCCGATTCCTACCCTTCTCTTCCCCAGGGTGCTCATCGAGCCCACCCAGATAAGTCCGCCTGGCAGACGCGCGATGGAAATTAGCGTGTGTCTTGAGTGTAAGCGTCCGTCTTGGGACGTCTACTGCTTGTTCGATGTTGGTTTCTGGGGCCGTCTGACATGCGGTCGTTATTCGTAGGGTGTTCTCGTCTCGGATGTTCGTTCCTTCGTCCATCCGGACTTCGCTTGTTCATCTCTATTCTTCCATCCCTCCGAGTCCCGCCTTTCTCTACTGTGACGATGGAGCCCGCCCAGATACGTCCGTCCGTCCGCCCGGCAGACTTGTGCCTTGGAAACCGACTTGGGTTGTGAGGGTAGACCTCTCAAGAGGTCTGTCTACTGCTCGCTCCATGTTGGTCAAGGAAGTCAATTGTTGGGCGGTCGTTTGTTCGTGGGGTGGTCTCGCCTCGCACGTTCCTCATTGTGTTTTTTTTTCTTGTTCTCCTTCTTCGCTCGGTCTACCATTCGTCCTTCGTTCTTCATATTTCGGACCTCATTCGCTGTCTCTTCGCCCTTTTTGCCCCTCCTCGCTTGTATCTTCGAACACCCCGCATTCGTGATTCGAGTTCGTGGATCGATCTACCCGTCCACGATAACCTTTCTTCGTCCTTCCTCCAACGTATCCTGCCCATCGAGCCCTCCCAGCTACGACCGCCCGTGCTGCGCCCCGTGCTTCAATGCGTGTGTTGGGCGTCAGCGTCTTGGGACGTTTGCTGCTCATTCACCACTGTGACATGGCGAGCCGTCAGTGGCGGTCGTTTGGTTGAAGGTATCGGGGGTTGTGGGGGTGGTTTGTCTCTGGCTCGGAGGCGGGCTCGGGGAGGTCGGTCGTTCTTGGTTCTTTCGTCGTTCGAGCCTCTTTTGTTTTTCGTTCGGAGGATTCTTCGTTCAGACCAGTATCACTCAGCGACTCAGACGTCCGTCCGTTCCCCTTCCGCGTCTTCTCCCCTTCGTCAGTCACCCGTGGTTATGCGGCCTTCCTTCCTTCCTTCCTCTTCGATGCGGTGGGGTGTTGGGGTTGGTGCTGGTGGGGTGAAGGACGGCGGAAGTGGGTGGGAGGGATTGGACAGGTCGTGTTGCTTTGGGGTGCGGTCGGATGTTCCTTTCTTTCTTTGGTGCTTGTGAACGTCGTTCACTCAATCAATGCCTTTCAGCTTCTATTTTCTCCCTTCTCTCCTCTTTTCCCCTATTTTTGCTTCGTTTTCAGCCTGCGACGGTATCGTGGGCATGGAGGGAGGGGTCTGCTTCAAAGGGGCGTATACTTGCAAGCATGGTTAATTTGACCCTTGTGCTGGAATGCGATCTCCTTGAAACATGCTTGTTGCCCTTCTTGCCCTCGTTTACATGTCGCTGGGAAACGGAGAGGACGGACGCGGCTTCGCGTCGTGTGTGTCGGGCTGCGTTTACGGCCTCTTGGAGGATTGCTGCTTATGCCCCGGACCAGGTCTAGTAGGATGTCTCCTGTTCGGTTTGCTCGGTACCGCGGGGAAGGCGATGTGGACGGACGTTTCGTTCGTCGTTCATTCATGGGTTTTCATTTTCGATATCTCTGCTCTATCACTTCGTATCCCGATTCGATCTGTATCGTTATTAATCCTTTCTTTCATTTGCTTCTTCGCTCTACCCTTTCTTACCTCCTCTCGTTCGCTCCACATCACGATCGATAACTAACATCCGTGCAATCTAGGATAACCACACCTCTCCAAACTCAACGGACGACCTCCCAGGAACGACCTACCCACCCGCACCCCAACCCCTCGGCCCCTCCTCCTCCCGGCGTCCACACACCTCCACACACCCCTCCACATCCTCCTCCTCGCACCCCTCCTCGCACCCCTCCTCCCACCCACAACACACGCGCGCCTCCTCCTACGACCCCTTCCTCGCCACCCCCGCGCCCGCACATGCACCCTCAACGGCGGTAGCGAGAGACCTGAGTAATTTGAAATTGGCGCAGAACCAGACGGAGCTGAGCCGGCAGATCGCGGAGTTGGCGGAGGAGGTGGGGAGGCAGGGCGCGTTGTTGGGGCGGTTGGTGGAGTTGCTTGGGGAGGGGGTCCTCAGAGGGGATGGGAGGGATGGGCTGAAGGGGAGGGGGAAGCGGAGAGAGGGTGAAGATGAGAGTTAGGTTTTGGTACGTAGATATTGGGGTTTGGTAGATGCGATTTGTGTGTCGTATAGTGGGATATGATTTTTTTTAAGTTACTTGTATTATTCTTGGATTGGATATCGTACGGGGCCCCGGCTCGTTGAGTTCTCTTCGTCCTCCACTCACCTCTCAGGAAGAGCGGGAAATTTACACAATGCGCGTCGCACGACCACATCGACCTACGGTTGTTTGGTGAGATTTAGTGATCTTCGGCTCGAGTGGGACGGCTGTGAGGGAAGACGGCGGGGTGGGTCCTCACCGATACGAGGATGGAGGCGTATTACAGTCGGGGGATGGACGCCGCCAACTGTGGTGAGCGTCAGCTTGAGTACGAGGATGTGAGGAAAGGCTGTAATCGAGGTCTTGGTGCGTTCGTGACAGTCGCCTATGCGCCGTGGCATGATGCGAACTAACCTATGAGTAGGATGGACGTCTTCGAGGTATGTGTACTCGGATACCGCGATCAGGTTCATGATCTTGGGCCCCGCCGCCCCACGGATGTAGCCCTCCCAACCTAACTAGTAGTCTATAAATGCGATACGACACAACCTAATAGATATTCCTGGGCCACAAAGAATACGCCAGACGAGGGGTGCGAACGAGGTTACAGGTAGCCTAAGTCGATGCACAGAATGGTTGTACTAGAAATGAGAAGCATAGAATGAAAAGACATAAAAAGGACGAAGCATAGAACGAAAGCATTGAAGATTATAAGCCAAAATGTATGAATGGAATCCAGGTAAGTAGTGATCGCTCCGAGTTATCGAGGTTGAGTCGCAGTTGCTGAGTGGCGTAGTGGAGAGCGACAGCGGAGTGAGTCCCGTCGAAACCGGCGGAACTGGGGTCATTTCGATGGGCCAGGAGATATTCGTAGAAGGTGGTGGCAACCTCCTGCGCAGGATTATCACCAATCGACCACATTGTCCCTACGACCCGACGGTATCCTGCAGCGAGCATCCCAGCAGCGAGGTGTACGGCTTCGTCGGAGAGCTTCTCCTGGCCTGTGCTCGTCTGACACGCCGAGAGGAAAGCGAGGTCGGCATTCTTAAGATTAGACTGGAGGATAGTGCCGAGCTCAAGGGAGCCTTGGTGGAACAGGAAACGACTCTGGAGTGGTTCCGCAGCGTTCTGCGATCCGTGGCACGCTAGATGGATGCTGCTGAAGTCCTGCATGCGTTCGAGACATTCGCCGACCATCATTGCATCTCCTTCGAGCTTCCGTACCCTCACTCCACTCTCCTTGGCCCGATTAAAAATCGCTTGTACCTCCTTCGTAGTCCCAGGGATTGGGGAAGCGCCGGGAGCGTTGGGTTGACTCGTCAGGAACAGTCCAGATTCCTTCCCGTCGAAGGAGTGACGACTCTTCACGCGGTCGGTAATGGCGGTGACGGTTGGAGTGTACGACGACACCACATAGTCGGAGGTGCATATAGAATCGGAGCCCTGGTATATGCCAGCTGCGTGAAGGGGAAGGAAAGAGAGGGGACCTGTGGGACACCACCATAGCCTCGGCGGCACTGCTCCAGTTGATTTGTCCACAATCTATCACCTGGGTCAGGCCCGGTAGATAACATTCAGATAAAATGGCACTCACTGAGAATCCCAGACCGTCCAATATCGGTTTTACTACATCCTCCCAAAGACCACGAAGGACACGATGCACCGGACCATCATCAATGCGCCGTTTCTTCATGGGTGCTGGTCGTAGTCCCCGTTCCTTATCCATTAGAGCTGCGGGACCTTCCATTTCTCGATTACGCAGGTGACAAGCACGCAGCTGGGAGGTTAGTGTGCCCCTATGCTCAATAGCCTTCTGGATGGAAAAGTTAGGGAGGGGGATATGCAGAGGGGCATCCAGTTCAGCCAACAGTGCAAGTGCGTCGCAACGACGACCATTGATGTTGATGACGATCAGAGGGCCTGACTCCGGGAGATACTTCATGAGTGTAGAGCATGGAGATGGCATGAGGAAGGATTCAAAGCCGGATATAGCCCTCGCCCTTTTGAGGAGCTCATCCCACTTCTTCGCAAGATTCAGATGGGCTCGAGCTTCATCCTCGAGGGACATCTTCTCCGACAACGACATGTCAACATGGGATTGGCCTCGGGACGATCCGGCGGTCTCGAGTCGCTCGGAGACATCAGCAATATCTTGCGCAAGATCCTCGTTGTGAACGCGCAAGTCGTCGAGCGGAGTACGGAGGTTGTTCAGTTGGCTCCAGACGAGGCAACGGCCTTGTTCGAGCCACTCCAACGCCTTATCCGCTCTATCCAGTGCACAGGCAACGGCAGCGGCTTCGAGAACGAGGCCAGAAATGTCTTCCAGCTGTGTATATCTGCTGCGTACCGTTTGTTCGAGGCCTGCGATCAATGTGATCAAGCTCAACGCAGTGTCGAAAGAGAGCAAGACCTCGAGTGATTGGGGATGATAACGGATCAATGTGCGGGCCCAGTGTTTAGCTGCATCAAGCTTCACTCGAGGAGGGCCGCTAATGGAGATCGCTGCGGCTTTTAAATGTGATAAACTTTCATCTAGATCCTCACTGTTCCCGAATGAGGTAAAACGCGCGAGGAATGATGCTGCGAGATTGAGGTATCGGGCAGGTATGTCGGCATGACCCTGAGGAGTAAGACCGACTGCTTTCTGCTGCGCCGAGATGGCATCAGCGATGTCAGAAAGCTCGCTGGTGCGCTCAAAACGTCTGTTGAACGAGATTCCGAGGTTGTTGAGGCAGATAGGCAGGTTAGCATGACCGTGGGGAGTGAGATTGACTGCTTTCTGCTGCGCGGAAATGGCGTCAGCAATGTCCGAAAGCTTGCCGGTTCGCTCAAAGCGACTCTGGAACGACGTTCCGAGGTTGTTCAGTCGGGGAGGCAGGTCGGCATGACCGTGGGGAGTGAGGTCGACGGCTTTCTGCTGCGCCGAAATGGCATCAGCGATATCCGAAAGCTCGCTGGTGCGCTCAAAACGTCTTTTGAACGAGCTTCCGAGGTTGGTGAGGCAGGCAGGCAGGTCCGCATGACCGGGGGGAGTGAGATCAACCGCTTTCTGCAGCGCCGAGATGGCGTCAACCATATCCGAAAGCTCGCCGGTGCGCTCAAAGCGACTCTGGAACGTGTTTCCGAGGTTATTGAGTCGCATAGGCAGGTCGGCATGACCGTGGGGAGTGAGATCGACTGCTTTCTGCAGCGCCGAGATGGCATCAGCGATATCCGAAAGCTCGCTGGTGCGCTCAAAACGTCTTTTGAACGAGCTTCCGAGGTTACTGAGTCGGCCAGGCAGGTCAGCATGACCGTCAGGGGTGAGATCGACCGCTTTCTGCTGCGCTGAGATGGCGTCAACCATATCCGAAAGCTCGCCGGTGCGCTCAAAGCGACGCAGGAACGCGTTTCCGAGGTTGTTGAGTCGCATAGGCAGGTCGGCATGACCGTGGGGAGTGAGATCGACTGCTTTCTGCAGCGCCGAAATGGCATCAGCGATATCCGAAAGCTCGCCGGTGCGCTCAAAGCGACTCTGGAACGATGTTCCGAGGCTATTCAGTCGGTTAGGCAGGTAGGCATGACCGCGGGGAGTGAGATCGACTGCTTTCTGCTGCGCCGAGATGGCATCAGCGATATCCGAAAGCTCGCCGCCGGTGCGCTCAAAGCGACGCATGAATGAGATTCCGAGGTTGGTGAGGAAGGTGGGCAGCTTGGCATGACCGTGGGGAGTGAGATTGACCGCTTTGTGCTGCGTCGAGATGGCATCAGCGATATCCGAAAGCTCGCCGGTTCGCTCAAAGCGACTCTGGAACGACGTTCCGAGGTTATTGAGTTGCATAGGCAGTTTAGCATCACCAAGGGGAGTGAGATCTACCGCTTTCTGCTGCGCCGAGATGGCATCAGCGATATCTGAAAGCTCTCCGGTGCGCTTAAAGCGTAACTGGAACGCGTTTCCGAGGTTGGTGAGGCAGCCAGGCAGGTCAGGATGACCGTGGGAAGCGAGATCAACCGCTTTCTGCTGCGCCGAGATGGCGTCAACGATATCCGAAAGCTCGCCGGTGCGCTCAAAGCGACTCAGGAACATGTTTCCGAGGTTACTGAGTCGGCCAGGCAGGTCAGCATGACCGTCAGGGGTGAGATCCACCGCCTGCTGGTGCATTGCGATGCTGTCAATCAGGTCCGAAAGATCGCCAGTCCGTTCGAAGCTTCTTGACAGCTCAATGCCACGATTATTGAACTGATCCGCAACATCTGTACGAGCGCCGTAAATGCACCTCCCCTGCCTATACTATGAGGAAACTCACCATCCGGCACCTCCTTTCTTTTCGACGATATTTCAACGCATCCCCAAGACATAGCCAGTTGCGTGTATTCGTCGCACATCCCCATTATCTGGCCGCGTCCTGTCGTTGTTCTCAGTGAACTGCTGCTTCTAATATCAACCATAGCCCTTACCACGTTCAGAATGCATACCCTGAACATCCAGATGCATGAACCCAATGTCGTCCCCATTGTCACTTTTGACGATGCAGTCGATTGCATCAGTTTCAGCGGCACTTCCGATCATAGATAAGTCGTTGACCCTCGATGACAAATTGGTATACTCACATTTCAATAAAACCATCCGCTTCCCAGCGCCCAGGTGAAGCATTGAAAACGGTCAAGGATTTCGCTTCCTCCGACTCCGGGGTCTCGGATACCCAGAGTTCTGTCAAGCTCAAGGGTGTCCCATCATCTTCGGTACTGTCGGCACGCTCAAAAACGATATCTGACCAAATTGGATGACCAAAAATCATAATAGACGACAATCCGCTGACCATGCTAGCGCATACCTGTTATCAGAAAGTGGCTTTACCCCGTTATGTTAGTCTCATGGTTGTTTCCATTGACATTGTGCGACTCACCTTCTTCCAGGCGCGGCATCGGTGACGAGCGAGCTGCTGCCGATATGTGTCAGTTTTGCATCTCGATATCCCAAATAAACGACCCCGACACACTTTTGTTGCCCCATGGCTTATATGTTGAGATTAACAGTCGTTAGAGTCTCCGACGCACCTATCCCCTATTATATATCAGAGTGACGCTTACGAGCGCTCAAGGAGCACTGCCTACCACAGCCTCGCCAAAGGTGTGTCCAATGCAATGTTAATTCGGAATCTGTTAACTTCAGGTGTGTGTGTGTGTGTGTGTGTATACAGCCACCTTTCGTTCATCTCCGCTCGCTCACAGCATTCGAACACTCCAACACAACCTATCCTGCATTTAAAAAGAAGAAAAATTAAGCAGTTTAGACGCCTTCCTCAACGAGATCCCTCTGGTTGAGGACCGTGGATCGCTCAATGGCGTGTTGATACGTTTGCGTCGCGTCCGTGCAGATACCATGCGATAGATTCTCTCTGTTTTATGGATTTACCAGTACAAGGACGTGGGAGCCTATGCTGTCGATATGGCAGTTACGGACACTGCGAGAAGAAATCTGGCATAGTTTTATTTGCTGTGCTGTGTTTCAGTTCTCGAAGTGAGATAAGGCTGTTTTGCGAAGCCCACCCTCATGATCATCCATGAAGCGGCACACGGGACGGAAAGAACCTTGATATCCAAAATGGGCAAGAAAGAAGCCGCATCTCGCCCAGTGTGCTGCATCGTGTCATGGGCGTCTATTTCATCTGGTCGATCTATCCCCTAAATCTGTGCTCCAAAACGTGTACTCAATGTGCACAGCCATTATCATACATTATGCCTTATTTCAACTTCATTCTCGCACGATACATACCTGAAATTCTTATACTTACTATGAAAAAGGTTCAAGCGATCGATGGCGCTCTCCTAATCGATTTGCATCAACATTGCGTGCATCTTACATGATAATGTGGAACACTTGTAGCCTAAAGCTTCCGTGCCGTAGAGGCGAGGATGAGAGAAGAATGTCTTGTGTTTGGAAGCCTCGAGCCGTGAATGAATGACGCCGTCTCTGATCTTTGAAGGCTGTGTGTGGGCGTCTATTTTGTGCGGTAAATTAATGAGCGGAGCCTGTTCAGCAGAAGTGCGTAAGGAATCATCACAGCATGTAGCACGGACTTAACACAGGATCGCACGTCCTATCTCAGAAAAAATGAACCAATTTCCAGTACAGACTATAGATATAGAGAACGGGGGCCTAGGCCCCAGGCGATGCTGTGGCGCCTGCCATACATTCATGAAATGCCACGCAGGGTGCTTACAGTGCGAGGTGCGTGTTTGGATGAAAGTTCGTCGTTGGCCATCATAAACAAGTACTCAACGAATTCGTTGAGTACTTCATACCATTAACCCACTACAAAATCCTTCGCGCTGTCTATTGGCTGTCTAAACCAGACATGACGCGGTGAGAAGATTGACAACGAACCCAGTCCCCGCGTGTCCCCCCTCTCCGACGCAACGCACGAGACGCGATCGACCTCGAGTGCCTCGGAGTGTTCGCACCCGACCCTCAGCCGACCGACACTCGAAACTTTGCAGCACCTCTGCCCCCCGAATCAGACCCTTCGATACGGGATCAATTCCCCAGATACAATCCTTCCACAATGGCCCACGCCGGTTTATAAAGACGGCGAGTGAATCTCCCATACCTAACTTGGTTTAGGGCTAAGCTTGATGTAGGTCAGCCGGTGAATGAATGGAGCGAGGTTGAATTCGTCCACAGCACATCGTACACCTCATATGGAAGGACCAGAATGGAACCAAGATGCACACAAACCGACCTATGGGAGGTCGCAGAGTGTATAATGGTGCTGCAAATGTAGCGAGCGCAATAAGGGATTAAATCAAGGGTGTAATTTACGTTGAGGTAGTAACATTCTACACGCGTATTAGCCAGCTGTCTACAATCATGAATCTCAGTAATACATACTTACACACCTAATAAAGGATATCCCATATCCTACGCCTCCAGAAGATCCTCCGCCGCCCTCCAAGAATCTTCGTCCCCATGACAAGGTTGAAAAAGTGGCGCGGCGGCGGCGACTCACCACAGGTACTGAGGTAAAGATCGCCCTGGGGTACATATAGTGGTTAGCTCGCTGAACATAGAAGAGCACCAACTGACGCACTCAAATCGAGAGATTCACAGCCAAGAAATCCATCATACCTCATGCAATCAACCTCCTCGACGATGGGTATGGGCAGGGGAGCGACCGACGCCCGGAGCAGACTCTCGAGCTGCCCGACCTTCTTCTCTGACGCGCTGATTATACTCTGCGCCGCCGCGTGCTGCACCTTGAGTGTGCCTGTAAGCACAACGACGGTCGACCGCACTCACCCGCACCGTGAGCTGCACGCCTTGCTCCTGGATCTCCTCTGTCGCAAAGTCCGCCGTGCTCTGCAAGAGAAGCGATAGTGGTGGTGGGCGTTTTGTGGGAGGGTTGACGATAATGATGAGGTGGCAAGGAGTTCGGGGCTATCAGGTCGTCCGGGATCGGCTTCGTTTCGTCGTTCAAGCCGATCGCGTGCACCGCCGCTTCCGCCTCACGAGGATCCTCATCCCGCTACTTCTCCAAGTCCGCCTCTTGGTTCTCATCCTCCTCGACGGACTCGAGCTCGTGCGGGACGACGGTGCTCACACTCCGGGTGTCGCCGTCGCCGTCCTCGAATCCACCCTTTGGTGTTCACCCCCTTGTCCATCAAGCATCCAAGTAAAACGAATAATCGGGGGAGGAAGACTCGAAAGGCGGAGCATGGGATTGGCGGGAGGCAACTTCAAGGTTGAGCACCGTCGCACCGCGACGACGGTCGCGGGTGAGAAGAATGGGGCGGGAACGAGGGCGCCGGGACATACCACCCAGTTTCTTCATGTAGCTGAGCGCACACTGATGGGGGCTGGTCGACCTCTGTACCGAGAGCAGTGGCGAGGTCCTCTTAGAAAAGAGAGAGCGCAAATGGTGCGTCGGGGACTGGAACGTAAACTGTTGTTGTTCGAGGGTCCAAGGAATGTATCATGGATTGGACTATGAGCATATCGTACACGTAGAAGTATATATCCTGTACACTTGTTAGCCCACAGTCCATGACGATTAGAAATAACGAACACGTACCTATAGAAAGCCCCCCATTCCCTTCCATCTTTCCAATCGTTCGCTACACCCCTTGAGAGGCTCCCCTCCACCAGTCACAAAGTACTGGAGATGGCGACGAAGAGCACGGCGGTACTGCGTTTGTTCAGTGTGCGGAGGGAGGGACGTGGGTGGGAGGGTGGAGATAACCGAAGAGGGAGGGTCGTGGTGGGAGGAGAAAGACTGGAGGACAAGTGGGGCTGCCATGATCGATTGATTGATGGTGGGGCTTCGATGGGGCGTGCGCGGGAGGGTGTGCCGCATGCGGAGAAGGCCCCTAAGTCCTTCCCAGTCCTTCCGCTCCATCCTCACAATTTCAAGATCTTCCCCAGCTCAATGAATTCGTGTACCCCTTTTCTACACATCTATCTTCTCAGCCTTGCCAAGGGCACATGGAGCGTCAGATCCCACCAGGACCCACCTTTTGTAAAGTTGCAGCGTCGAGATACGATTCCCAGCTGGAGGCGCTCAGGCGCTAGTAGGTAGATCAAGTGACAATGCATACCTCGCATGTATAGATGGCTTTAGGCGTGTATCAGTGAGTTGATTCCGTCAGCCAGGATGAAAGACTTACCGCTCTCCAGGTGCATCTTTGACCACAAGTGCACTACTATTACGAGATCAGTCCAAGTCGACGGCGGGAGAACATATTCATAACGCGCACTTTCGTTGTCCCATGGTCTAGATCGGTGAGTGTCTGGTTCACCGTGTAAATTGGGCTTCTGCTCCGTTGTTCTTGGCCTCGAAGTTGACGATGATGTGACTGACGAACTGGTGCCATGCTCTCTTTACCGCACTGCATCGTGGTTAATCTTATCTCAAGCCTGGTGCCTGCCCGCAATGCTCATGAGTCATGGCTACCACACCTAAAACGCGAGCCTCGCTGTGGATGTGCAGTATAAGGCATCGCGCACACATTCACTTCCTCTGGGAGACATAGCGGGCGTAATACACTCCGACATGTTTCGTGGATATCTAAAGCACGCTGCTAAGCACAACCCAGGGCGATCAGCGCACTGCCAGCTGTGTCGGTGTCTCTTGAAAGTCGAATCCAAAGGGAAGAGGATAGCTCATTCGCCTCCGTATGTGAATCAGGGTTATAGGAGAGCCCGATCGTAAGTGGCGAGTGTGTGGACAGCACCAGATATGTCAGAATGGAACGTGCTGTCCTGCTCTTTAATGGGCGTCTATTTCATGTGATGAATGAATTGACAAGTGGTGATGTGGGGCAGGCGTGGCGTAGCATGAGGCTGGGAGGCTGTTCTGTTCCACAGGCCTTCATTTCCTTTTCCATCGAAGATGGGGAGAGAAAGCGGCTATCTATCTAATCGAACGTTTACAGGGGCTCATTGGCCATGGGCAGATGGGGATTGACGGAGGTAGGCACGAGCCAGGCACACTCTTCCCATCCACCCTCCTGTCTTTCACCTCCAATCCCGTCACAAGCTGCGCTCCGTTCAGACAGAGTTGCTAGTGTCGCGGCGTAAATGCTCACCGTTTATGCGGAGTCTAGCTGCCTGGCGCTGGGTGTGAAGCACAAGATTCAATGGGTCAGCGGAGGAAGGAGGGGAGGAGGTAATCTTGGTGCGTAGTTGTGACTGCCATGGACCCTAAGACCTGGTCTAATACTTCACGTGGTAGATGACTCCAGTATTAATTTAACAATTTTCTCGCAGACACCCCAAAGGTCGCGATTCACTGAGATCTCAAGATCGATGAGCGTATACTCCTTCGCCGCTCAAACGCGGTGACGCGCTCGATACTGGATCGCCTACTCAGTAGACACCTGGGGAGTGGAGAATAAAGAGCTTACTCCTGACCACCCTGCAGCGGGAGCGTGTCCCACCGATCCTTATCAACCTGGGACTCGTCAACAACGCTGGCCAATTTGGGATGTCAAGCTAAGCGCCCGTCTAGGCGCCTGTACCTATGTCCAAGCCGTTGCCGCGGTGTTGGGATGCGAGGCGGGGATTGAGCTCAACGTAGCGTCACACAAGATTCTCCAGGGTCTGTGGTCAACTGGTGGCCTGTGACGAGGAGGAAGCCTGAGATCTAGAGGATGAAGAGCTTGGCGCGTTAGTCATCGATTTGTCGCGTGTTTGGCTAGGGCTTCGATGCGATGATGGCCAGACGATCTTCTGCTTCGTCGTCGACGTCGATGTCGTTCACCTCCTTCCGCCCCTTTCCCCTCGATTCTTCCTAGAAGGAGGTCACATCTATGCAAATACCGACTGACGACGGGCTTGATATGGCCTACAGACCGACTCACGCACTACTTAGGCCGCATTTTGGGCAGAAGGTTTCAAGGACGCTGTGCGCTGCCCGTCACCGATCTCACCCCAGGTGCGAACATCCGCGTTGTGCACAGGCACAGGTACAGTGGTGCTCAGCTCCTGCCATTCTGTCGTCGTTTCGTGACTTTGGGCTCGTTTATCGATGGGTGGAGGCTAGAGAACGAATGGGGCGCTGGGCCTGAGGAATCGAGGAGTGAATGTACTTGTACAGGTGTGTGCTTGTGGCCGTCATCAGGTTATGTGCTAACATGGCACAGAATCGTTCCTTTTTCTGTGTAGATTACACCACTACATAACCCAATCCATGGCTACGCCCGCCGTCTTTCCCTCCAAACACCCGTCTATTTCTATCCCCGGCCCCTGGCTACTGAACTCGTCTGTTCCATAGATACTCCGCCGAGCGCGGGACGTGGGACGAAGTCATGAATACATTCATCAACTCCGACGGCGACCCCACCCAATTCGCCTCTATCCCTGCTGCAGCTTGGTTCGTTATAGTCAGTAAGTACCTTCTATCGCTCTTCCTCTTTCTTCCCCTTCTCCCCTTCTCCTCTTCCCCCCTTCCAACTGGATTCACCCTTCTATCACCCTCGCGGTCGCTAAATTGTGCAGCACCGACCTCGTACCCGATCGCCCTACTTCGACTTGGCACGCTCGACGTCGGAGACGCCGCTTCGGCCTCCTCGGAATCGACGACCGACCCTTCGTTCGACCACGCGCCCATCATGTCTACCGACCTCCCGCGCTCCGAGTCCCATCCGAGTCCCATCTGCGACGAAGCCTCGTTCGCACTTCCACCCTCGCTCGATCGATTCATGGCCGCCCCCTCCGCACCCACTAACACGACGGCTGCCTACCCAAACTAGCATCTTATTCGCGACGTCGAAAACCGACCGACCGACTGACCGGCTGACCGAGCACGACCCAACGCCCACGCCCCTACGTCCAGCGCTTCTCCACTCCACCTCTCCCCTCTACTCGCACCTCCCATCCACACACCTTCTTCTTCTCTTTTCTCTTTCCCCACCTACGTCCTACTATGATACTAACTCCTCTTCTTCACAGCGATTACGACCGTCGGCTACGGCTAAATCACACCGCGCTCATTCCTCGGACGCCTCATCACCCTGCCTATACTCGTGTTTGGGCTACTCCTGATTACGCTGCCGAGTTTTGTGCTGGAAAGGGAGTTTAGTCTTGTGTGGACGCAGATGACGGAGGATAAGGTGCGTTGGGGTTTACTTTTGGGTTTGGATTTGGATTTGGATTTGGACTTCGAGTTTGTTACTTCTTTCGATGTTCGTTCGTTTCATCACTTCTTTCGATGTTCCCGCGTTTTTTTGTCACTTCCTTCGATATTCATTTGTTCATTCTTCTTCGTATGCTCGGAGGTTCGGGCGTTCGGTCGTTCGGCGACTCGGAGATTCGAGCCCGTGGACGCTCGGCATCAGCCGTCGTCACGATACACGATAATCGCCTTCGCTCGCTCCCCTCGTTTCTCCTTTCCTTCTTTCTTCATCGTCTCTACACACCCGTTGCACCTGCCCACCTACGTCCGCCCATTCTTGACCATGCCTCTCAATGTGTGACTTGGGTGTTGGCGTCAAGAGACATCTGGTGCTCGTTCCACGTTCTCTGACATCCTCAAAAAGGCGGTGGTCGTCTGTTGGGAGAGGTACGATGGGTCGATCGTGTGTTTGTTCGTTCACTCCATTCGTTCGGTTTTCGTTCGGTGTATGGTCCGTTGTGCGCTCGATCCTCCCTCGTCCGTTCGATCTTTCACCATCATTCGTGTTTTCGGCTTTCCGTGCTTGCATTCTTCGCTCGATCTACTGTTCGCCGCCGTTTGTTCTCTCGGACCCCCCTTCGCTGTGTTTTCGCCCTTTTTGGTGCTCCCCCGCGGGAGTCGGTCTCGTACACCCCCGTACTCGTTCATTGAACACCCCACTTTTCATCCCGCGTTCGTGATTCGAGTTCGTGGATCGATCTACCCGTCCACGATAACCTTTCTTCGTCCTTCCTCCAACGTATCCTGCCCATTGAGCCCTCCCAGCTACGACTGCCCGTCCTGCGCCCCGTGCTTCAATGTGTGTGTTGGGCGTCAGCGTCTTGGGAAGTTTGCTGCTCATTCTCCATTGTAACATGGTAAGTGGCAAGTGGCGGTCGTTTGGTTGAAGGTATCGTGGGTTGTGGGGGGTGGTTTGTCTCTGAGGCGGATCGTTCCTGTTCGAGCCTCTTTTGTGTTTCATTCGAAGGATTCTTCGTTCAGACCGGTATCACCCAGCGACTCAGACGACCGTCCCTTCCGTGTCTTCTCCCCATCATCGCCCGTGGTTATGCGGCTTTCCCTTCGAAGCGAGGTGGGGTGGGATAGTGCGATTGGTGCGGTCAGGGTGTGGTGGGAGAAGCCGAAGGGATTGGATCGAACATCGTGTTGGTTTGGGGTGCGGTCGGGTATTCTTTCTTTGGTGCTTGGGAGTGTCGTTCACCCAATCAATGCCTTTCAGCTTCTATTTTCTTCCTTCTCTCCTCTTTTCCCCTATATTTGCTTCGCTTTCGCTTTCAGCTTGCGACGGTACCGTGGGCATGGAGGGCGGGGTCTGCTTCAAAGGGGCGTATACTTGCAAGCATGGTTAATTTGACCCTTGTGCTTGGAATGCGATCTCCTTTGAGGGAGTATTGCCCTTTTTGCCCTCGTTTACAGGTCGCTGGGAAGCGGAGAGGACGGACGCGTCGTCGCATTGTCGGGCTGCGTTTAAGGCCTCTTGGAGGATCGCTGCGTATGCCCCGGCTGCATGGCTGGCCAGGTCTCGTAGGACGTCTCCTGTTCGGTTTGCTCGGTAGTGCGGGGAAGGCGATGTGGACGTTTCGTTCGTTCGTCGTTCATGGGTTTTCGTTTTCGATATCTCTGCTCGACATATCACTTCGTATCTTGATTCGATCTGTATCATTATTAATCCTTTCTTTCTTTTGCTTCTTTGCTCTACCCGTCCTTACCTCGTTTCGTTCGCTCCACATCACGATCGATAACTAACATCCGTGCAATCTAGGATAACCCCGCCTCTCCAAACTCAACAGACGACCTGCCAGGCACGACCTACCCACCCGCACCCCAACTCGCCTCCACCTCCCGGCGTCCACACACCTCAACCCACCCCTCCACCTCCATATCCTCCTCCCACTCCCAACCTGCCTTCCACCCACAACACACCCGGGCCTCGTCCTACTACCCCTTCCTCGCCACCCCCGCGCCCGAACATGCACCCTCAACGGCGGTAGCGAGGGATCTTAGTAATTTGAAATTGGCGCAGAACCAGACAGAGCTGAGCCGGCAGATCGCGGAGTTGGCGGAGGAGGTGGGGAGGCAGGGGAGGTTGTTGGGGCGGTTGGTGGGGGTGCTGGGGGAGGGGGTCCTCAGAGGGGATGGGAGGGAGGGGAGGGATGGGGATGGGAGGGATGGGTTAAAAGGGAGGGCGAGGGGGAAGCGGAGGGAAGGGTTGGAAGGGGAGGGTGGGGGGTGGGTATGAGGATGAGGGGTAGGGATTTGGGAGTGCGAGGTATTTATTTGTGGTGTGAGAGGTTTGAGAGGTTTGTTGTGTTGTTGTTTTGTGGTAGAGCGTCGATAGCTAGAGTGAGTCGAGATCAAATACATCACTCTCGTACTCAGGACCAGCGTTGACCACATTCTCCTCCATCGTGACACTACTGGACTCGTCAGAGGTGTCGTCGCTGTTGCCATTGGACATGTTGTCATCGGAGTCATGAGCGTCGCTCCCCTCCTGCTCGGTGGTGTTGGGATTGATGTCGGATTCGGATTCAGAGCTGCCCTCATCTTCGGAGCTCCCGTCTTCTTCACAGATCACCTCCACAGTTGGCTCACCCTCCACTAGATAGAGATCCACGACAACGTACGAGCCCTGCATGCGATTTCGATGATGAGAACTATGTGCTTGTAAAGAATAAGGAATGGGTACTCAATGGGAGCTTTCGTCATCCTTTGTTCCTTTTGTAGTACCTTGAGATCCCTGAACAGCTGCCTCTATAAAAGGGGATATGAACAAAGCTGTGTTAGGAATATGGGGTGCGCTGCGTACCCCAAGGAGATGGTACTGCCAACGAGGCAGCGCAAAAAGTACTTCCCACTGCATCGTCGGTCGGATGCGCCGCGTCCCTTGATGCACCCATGCCATGTGCTCAGTGATGCGCTGGAGTAAAGAACACCTCGTCAGACCATTGCCTCATAGAAAGACGAATTGGGCCCTTAGGACTGACTTACTACCATAAGATTCTCAACACGCTCCTCGATATCCTGCAGATGCTCCTCAGGGTAGGAGCTGAAGAACTTGGCGAACAATTGGTTCATAAACTCATTAAGCTTTCCGGCCTTCTCTGCTTGCCGGTACCAGAAGGCGGCAATGTTCAGATACATGGCCTTTTCTCGTTCTTGAATAAAGCCGCATTCGGGGGGGAGTTTCAAGGTAGGCATGAGGTCGGCAACTAGATTCGTCGGTCAATAACCGGCTAATTACTGTATTGGACTAGACTCACAGCATGGTATCAGTAAGAATAGGCGCCAACAACTGGTGGATTGACTTGGCCGGCTCCGTAGAGGAGAGAGAAGGTAAGGAAGGTTGGGGGAAAGGGAGGATCGTACGATTCCAGCCCGTCCAGTTCGTTTTGACTGACTAATGCGTCTTCGAATGGCCAAATTGAAGCCAAACGAGAGCAAAGCTCACCAGCAGACCTAACCGCCGCCAAACATATTGCGATTTGGTACTCCAGAATACCGAAGACAAATCACAGGAAAATCATAGTTAAATCTGGATTAAAGTTAGCTTCAAAACAAGATATCTCTCGAAGTGTAAATCCTCGGCCTTAGTAAAAGTAAGACTTGGGTCAATTTCGAGCAGAGTTCACTCGCGCTATTGAACTTAATCCTATACTTCCACCATAATGGGGCGACCACGTCTCTACCACACCCCCGAACAAATCGCAGAAGCAAACAGAGTCAAAAGCACGAAGTATTACAATAGGTATGCACCCTTAGACATGTTTATTTCGATGCTATATAGCTAATACATGTCAAAAGCCACAGAAAGCACATACTGAAGAAGCGCGCAAAGGCTAAGGCGGATTCCAAGCCAAGTGCTAGGCAAGTAGCTGTTTAAATTTATCACGACACCATCATAACACATAGCTATAGTAGTAGTGCACTAGAGGCCCCTGGAAAGTCTAAGCCTAGCCGAACGGCTGAAGAGTAAGTCGCCGGCTCTGGAATGATTGCTTTGCTAACACATACAATTGGGGACATCTTGTAGAGAGCATGCGTTGAATGTCAAGTACTGGTCAAAAAGAGTCAATGCCGCTATAATTCAGCTCAAGGCCTTGCTCGGCAACAAACCAGTCAACGACTTCTTGACGGGCGTCTGTCGCGATTTCTGTTTAGCAAGTCCGATGGACCTCACGAAGGCAAAGGATGGCATCAATCAGCACTGTGTTGGGTTTGACAAGCTCTCGGGCAAGTTGAAGAAATACCAAGATCAGCTCCTGAACTTGGTTGGCGCCTGGGACGATGAGTTCAAGAGGGCCAATGCTGTGGCGAGCAATATCAGAGAAGTAGTCGCTGCGCTTAATGAGCTCATGTGTGCAGCGATGGTCGATCATCAGGAACTGATTCGGGACTTCAATTGCCATACCCTCAGCTTCCAAGTCAAGGCAGTCGTTCTTAGTGCCTTTTAATCATATACGTTGTAGCGCTGATGCCATTATCAACACAAAGCGGTTTGAACGATAGGGTATACTTATTGGGATTTTCTACGATTTTACATAAATATACGAAACGAGAGCAACAGGAGCACGGACTAGCAGCAGCACGACAGGAAAGGCAACAGATTACAACATGCGAACATCATCGAGATACAAAAGTACATAGTCCAGGTAACATGCAGCGAGGATACGACGGACGGAAAGGAGGTGATCAAGAAGGGGAGTGGCCCGGCGAGAAACTTACAACCGCTCAAGAGGGAGGAGGGGCGGGAGGGGCGACGATGTGAACATTTCCCTGGGCCCTAGCCTGTTGGTATGCCGCATCGGCCTGCTCGCGGCTGGGGTACTTCCGGTAACAGGCGCCGGGAACTGTGGAGACGAGGGTGAAGGTCAGCGGCGAGTTAAAAGAATTGAACATATCGTATGTACCAGCCTTGAAAAACACCGACTTGGCGTCCAACCGTTACCACGTACCACGTATCCTTCACTGGGCGAAGGAGATTGTGGGTGTTGCAATGCGCGCATACAAAGCCAGTGAGCATGGTGGCGCCCTCGGTGCTGCCGCCGGGGGCGGCAGGAGCGGAGATGGGGGCGGCAGGAGTGGAAGGCGCAGGGGCGGCAGGAGCAGCAGGCGCAGGGGCGGGAGGCGCAGGCGCTGGACCACCGCTCAAGGGAGAGACACGAGGGACACCACCTGTGAGGATGGGGCCGCCGGTTGTGTTGGTACTGGTAGTCGCAGCCCCGGTAGATGTCGAGCCTGAACAGTCACTAATGAATAAAGATCGTGCGAGATGGATAGGGATGCTCACCACTGACGTTGAGCCCCAAAGTGCTCAAGGCGGTGATGAGCGCCTCAACGGTCAAGGCGCTCGGTGGTCCATCGTTGGATGGGGCAGGCACGGTGGACGAGGAAGCCCCACTGCCCGAGGACGAGTCGGCTTTTGGCTGATGTCAGTAGGGGAAGAAGAAAGTTGGGGGTGGGAAAACATACACTGAGGGGAGCTGACGTTGATACGACCGTGGACTATTTTCGCGGTTTTACGGTCGTATGTGTAAAGGTCGTAGCACCGACTCGAGCACTAAGCACTACACCGCTTACATTGGTCTCCAAGATCAGAACCTGGGTTGAGACAAAAGGGAGCACTTCAGACGCCGCTCGAGTAGGGGACACTGGTGATCACTAGTAAGACGGATTAGTACGGAAACCGCCTCAGGGTGACTGAGCGGTTTGACAAGTCGTGTACGAAAGGTCTTAGAGTCCTGGTGCGAGCGAAACACTTAGGGCGCCAGCAACAACAACCCCTCCTCGCCACCCAAGGGTACCACACCTGGCGAGTCGGATAGCGAGTCAGGCCGTCTGAATTCTCAAACAAAGGATCCCCGCTCAATCGAGCAAGGAAAGGCAAGGCAGCGCAGGGATACCAGGCAGCAGGAGCAACGGCACTCGCGGCACTCGGAGTTTTCCGACCGCGTCGGCAAAACCCGAAACTCGGCACGGGCGGCTTCAGACTTAGACGTTTCACGCGAGGCGGTCTCGTCAGCCCAAGGCTGTCCGACCACACCCGGAAAAAGGATAACAGGAATAACAGGGGTGAGTCCCTCGAAATGCAAGGGAGCTCCACAACGGAGAGTCCAAGCGCGAGAGGAATAAGCCCGCGTCACTATAAAAGGAAAACAGGGTCATCAATAACGGAGCGGCATCCTCGGCATGTTGCGCCGCGTCCAACTTAGCGCGAAACCAAGCAACAACCGACTCAAGCCTCGCGACCGCACGACTTAGCACCCTAGAAAATTGAAGGAAAATCGTAGACGGCGTGACTGTGACCAAGGGGGTCACACTATAAAAGTAAAACCGCGTAGCACTTAGTTTCTCTAGCTTGTATACTTCAGATTTAATCTCTCTCTCTCAATCGTACTTTGTGTCTCTTTCATTACGCCGCGTCGGCTTTTGAGGATTCGTGAAACGGAAACTGGAACGCTTTGCCTACTGAGTCGAGACATACTACTTCCTCAGTCCGCTTAGTTAAATAGACTTGCCTACGCCTCTCACGAGCGTAGTCTCTTCTTGGAGTTGGTTTTGTGTGGTGTGTAACCGTCGAGAATTGTACCCTCCGGCCACGCCGCTCTCTTCCAACGAACTCGGCCTTTGTGTTTGTGTGGTTGGTTTTGGTTGCAAACGATTGTCATCGTTTGTGTCTTTTCTCCGCACTTCGCATCAAATTGGAGCCCACCGCGAGGGGGGTGAAGATTCGGTTTCACACCTCCTCTCCAACAAAGTAGAACAGGAAAAGGGGTTGCTTTGAGCAAAAGCAACAAATACCAACACGCCTACTTCAAGCGGGTCGCAACCCGTAGCTACTAGGCAAACTAGGAACTCTCAGTCAGCTGGTGCGGTCGACGTTAGACAGTATCCTAGCACGAGAAAAGTAAAGGCAGCAAAGAGTCGAAGAGCAGACACTCCAGACTCGACAGAACAGGAAACTTTCGAAGAGGCTCTTGAACAATTTGGGAGCCCGCTTACCGAATTATCTTCAGAATCGGAAATAGAATCGGAACTCTTATTACCAAAGAGAAAAATGGGTGATTCAGACAGTAGCAACTCGGGCAATGCCAGTGTCGTGAACACCGGTCAGCCTACCTATTTTCTCTTCTTTTCCTTTCATTTCTTCCTTTACTATTCATTCGTGCGCATTCCTGCACACTCTTGCACACCTTTGCACACCCTTGCACACCTTCACACTGCCTTCGCTCTTCTGAGCCTTCCCCTCACTTCATGCACAGCACGTTCATGCTTCTTATTCTCGTGCACAGCACGTTCACACCTTGTTCGCACCTTTGTTCTCAGGCGCACTGCCCGCGCGCTGCCTTTTAGTCATATCGACTCATATGGACTCTATTGTTCTTTGGATCATTCTATTGTTCTATTTTCGTTCGAGATCATCTGGACACATATATACTCGTAGCTACTCGTTCATTATTCCCCACTTGATCTCTTTGACTATACAGGTACATAGTCGCTTTGCTCCTATTCCCTGTATCCTATTTACCTTTGACTATACAGCTCTTGTATCTGCATCGCTGCTCGTCGCTCGTCCGACCTCTGCTCCTCTGCTCTCTGCTCTCTGCTCGTCGCTCGTCCGACATCAGCCGGCGTCTTCGCCACAGCCAGGAGTAGGAAGGATAAGATGCCTAGTCTCTTTTCCACTAACAGGCCTACTTATGATCCCGCTTCACCCGCAAGCGCGATCAAGTTCTTGAACGGCGTAGAAGTGGCAGCCAAGGCGGCTGGGATCTTAGAGAAGGACCAGGAAGTGGTAGAGCAAGCGTTGGCCTACCTAAACTTGGACATTGCTAGAAAATGGGCACAGCTGACGGGAGGACAAGCTCCCTTTAGTTGGGCAAACTGGAGAAAGGCCGTGGAAAGTACCCTACCCAAGACTGTGCGCTATAAAGGAGGATCCATAGAACGGCTTGAAAAGCTCTGCGCTGCGTTAATCGTCCGTCCTATTGGAAAAGACGAGCGGCCTGGCTATTACGACTTTATGTTGGGGTTCAAAGCAGAGGCGAAGCCGCTCATCGAAGAGGTGCCGCCGCTGGTTTCGAACCGTGACTTGGTCAAGCAGTTCTTGGAATGTCTGAAGCCCAGCTTCCGGGAAGTGTTAAGGGAAAGGTTGGAGACCAAAGGGGTTGCCAATGGTCGCACCTTGGAAGATCCTTGGGGAATCATAGAAGTCATGGAGCATGCCACTAAACTGGTTGACGCCGCGGCAGATGGACCGTTTGGACTTCTCGCCGAGGAAGAGTCACAAGCTACTTATAAAAGGTCGAGCCCTAGCGGCAAGATGACAGTAGCCCGTGAAGCCGAAGTCAAGCAGGAAGACTTCTCCTCTCATTTCCAGGATGTCTTCGCAGGCATGGATACTTTCAAAACGGAAATCCAGAAATTAAGCGCTAAGTTAAGCGCCCTAGAAACAGGAGCGGCTCGCCAGACTTACGTCCAAGCCCAGAAGCCGCCGTATGCACCTTCAGGAGGGGCGAGCAGTGCGATGAAACCAGGCATGTATCCAAAGCCGCCTGGAGCTAACTTCTCGTGCTTCTACTGCGGGGTGGCAGGTCATGGCATTGGCGAGTGCGCAGAAATGGAAAAGGATAGAGCGGCCGGGAAGTTCACTCAACAGATCCCGAGGGGTCCTATCTACGTGAATAATACCCTTGTGCGCTCTCGTCACCCAGACGGGTCTACTATGAAGCAAAGAGTGGATCAGGCTTGGGCAGGAGGCGCCTCGGTCAATTATCAGGAAGAACACACCCCTTATTACGACGCCTATGGACAGGAGTGGGACGACGAGTTGGTGACACACGAAGTCTTCCACCAGACTATCGCAGGCATGACCAACCAAATCTTGTCTGCGATGGGAAAGGAGACTCCGGCCCCAGCTGCGCCGCCTCCTCCTGAACCAACAGCTCGTGATGTTCTCTTAGCGGTCCAGGATCTGGGCAAGCGGGTTGGTGCCATTGAGCAATACGCGATTAACACGCGCGCCAACCAGGAACGGGATTTTTGAAGAGCTCGAGGAAGGGACACCCGAATCCTCCTCGAGCGAGTGGAAGTAAGCCCCGGGCAGCTTCAGTAGAAACAGAAACGGAGAGCGAAGATGAAGAAGAGGAAGAGGTAGTCAGAAAAATAGGAAAACCCAAAAACAATACAAAACAAAGGTTGGAACCACACGGCTTGGAAATCATCTCGCCGCCTAGGCCGAAGATGTTCCCATATGTCGATGTTCCACCTCTACGGACGCAGCCCGTCCCGGCGGAAAGGAGGGAGGAAGCGCCTGGCGCGCGACCTGATCCCAAACCGCCTAGGCAGGGAGAAAAAGGGGTACAGCCCAAGCGGACTAGCAGTATAGACAAAGCAAGGGTTGTGGAGGTGTAGGGAACGCAACCGGCGTACGCGCCGATCACGTCACCTCATTTAGATCATGGATACCCCTATGTCGGAGTTTCGGAGCTTTCCGATATGTTTTTTTATGTCGAGATCGTTCCGTTTCGTTCCTTAGCTTCTTCCCCCCATGTAGCTCACCCACCTTCCTTCCGATTCCCCCTCTGCGCCAGAATACATCTAGTTCCTCTACCCTACGAGCTACGTGAGTCGTCGACAACGAGGCCCGAACCCCCTTCGCACTCAGACGCATCGTTGCGCCTTCAACTGGAGCCCACCGCGAGGGGGTTCCATCCTTTGTTCGAGACACTCACCTCTGGCTCGTACGTCGTACTTCTTCCCACTCGTTCCTTCACCACTCCGTCTATTGCAATCCCGGATCTGGAGTCCCAACCATCGCCGTCGCTGCCTACCCCTATCGCTCGCCGTTCCCACTTCCGGACCTCAAGCCTCATCATGCTCGTCGCATCGCATCGCATCGCTCGCCGCACACCTCCACCACGTTCAATTCTCAGCGCCCAGCTCAGTACTGCCCGGCTAGTCAAACTTACGAGTCCCTGATAGTCACGGTAGCTGCCTGGAGTAGTCGGCCATGCCCAACAGTTGAGGCATGGGGATTCAGTTTACTCGGCGTCTCGTTTCGTCATCGGCAACCTACGACTGGGCCCGTGTGCCTGGGGGTTGCATCCTCGTCTCGTTCACCATTCGTACCACGTCTCGTTCGTTTATTCGCTCTACACTCACGTCGCCTACCACCACCATCGTCCTCCGAATGCTTCTGCGACCAGCAAGGTCTCCAACACGGCACCATCCAAGCAACATCATTCAGCAGCCATCCCACGTTCCAGCGTTGACTCTGTCCCTCCTTCCCCATGCAACCTGTCCGTCACCAACTCTAGTCCACAATCCGTGGGCACTTTCAAGTCGCATCGCGTATCGCCGTCGCATCCTCATTCGAAGCCCCGAGCCGTAGCCTCAAGTTGTCAGAAGATACGCATCGATAGGGCGGTTTTGTGCTGAAGATCAAGACTCGACTACGACTTCGCTATCACGACTCGCAAGTGTCGCACTGACCTAGGGTCAGTACGAGAAGTTCCTGGGAGATGTAGGGAACGCAACCGGCGTACGCGCTGATCACGTCACCTCATTTAGATCATGGATACCCCTATGTCGGAGTTTCGGAGCTTTCCGATATGTTTTTTTATGTCGAGATCGTTCCGTTTCAATCCTTAGCTTCTTCCCCCCATGTAGCTCACCCACCTTCCTTCCGATTCCCCCTCTGCGCCAGAATACATCTAGTTCCTCTACCCTACGAGCTACGTGAGTCGTCGACAACGAGGCCCGAACCCCCTTCGCACTCAGACGCATCGTTGCGCCTTCAGAGGTGATCAGCGAGGTCTTTAAAATGACTTACCCTGTAACCATCCAGGACCTCTTGTCTTTGTCTCCAGCTGCCCGCACGGCGGCGCAAGAAATCATGAAGAAAAGGAGACCGGCTGGAGCAAAGTCAGAATCCGAACGAGACGCAGCGAGAAGACTTCAAGCGGCGTTATCAGAGGAACTGATGGAGATCAACTTGAACTTAGGTTTGACGGAGGAAGAGGCCGAAAAGGAATTGCTAGGCATATTCCTAGGGGAGACCGGTTCGGAAGACAGTACGGAGGCTACACCAATGGTGGAAACTTTTGTGCAGTTGGGACCTGAGGATTTACCTCTCGGAGAGGCGTATCAAGCAGACGGCGTGGAACGCATACCCGATGGGTCACTCATTATCCCCGACCCGGTTGAAATCTTCCTACAGACCGACGACCCCGCTCGACAGAGGGGCAAGCCCCTGATCACCGCTTCAGAATCACTACCCATTCGCGCTTTCTTTCCCCGCATCAACAACGCGAAACATGAAGAGGCCATCTTCGATGAAGGCTCTCAAGTGTGTTCGTGCAGTGAGGAGTCAGCATTGAAGTTGGGCATTGGCTGGGATCCGGACTTCGTGATTGGACTTCAGTCCTCTAACAAGACCACGGCTTCCTCTCTAGGATTGGCTAGGAACGTGCCCATAGATTGTGGAAACGGAGTGGTAGCATATGTGCAGCTTCATGTTGTACGCAACGCTGCGTACCGCTTCTTACTGGGAAGGCCGTTCTTGGCGGTCATGAGAGCAGTATCGGCCTGCCACGCAGATGGTAGCCATACCATCACGCTGACTGACCCGAACAATGAGCGCAGAATCACTATCCCTTCCTACCCTAGGGGGAAGATTCCTGCGCAGTTCGAGGCTGAAGCGGGAGAGCATTTTCGGCTCTCGAGGATTTGATCGATGATCAAGGAGAGGTCGCACTGTTCGTGGAAATGGACGAGAGCGGCTTCGCGCGCTTCTCAGGCCTCGCAGTGCCGGGTCAGAAAGAGGGCTTTACAGAAAATGAGTTGAAAACCATATATCTACAACAGGCATTAAAGGAAACAGGTGATCAAAAGGCAAAAGACGTGTTCGAACAATACCTCCAGACGGGCGCTAAAACAAGCGCCGAGTCACAACCTTCGGGTAATCCGAACAAGGCAGGCAGGGTGAAAGGAGTTTCCAAAGGAACCAAGTACAAACCGGTTGACAAGAAAGTGAGGCCGGTATATGGAATAGTTCCGGAGGAGTTCCAAGTGGTACGCGAAATTAAGGGAGATCCCTTAGCAGGGATGCCTGAATTGCCTACGCACCCGCCTGAGTTCACACCCAAGGGGCGGTACACGCAAGAAAGGATGGAGATGTTCGATAAAGCCCATCCAGGGTTCTGGATGGATGAAGAAAGGAAACTGGCGCATCATCTAATGGCCGAACAAAACGAGGCTTTTGCATGGGAAGAGTCTGAACGGGGCAAGTTCCGCGAGGACTTCTTTCCCCCAGTAAAAATCCCGACTGTCCCGCACGAACCCTGGGTCCTGAAGAACATCCCCATCCCTCCTTTCCTGTTCTCACCAATCTGCGATATCATCAAAGGCAAAATAGATTCTGGTGTGTATGAACCCTCGTCATCCTCATATAGGAGCCGTTGGTTCTGCGTTCTCAAGAAGGATGGAAAAAGTCTACGCCTCGTACATTCTTTGGAGCCGCTTAACGCCGTAACCATTGCACACTCAGGCCTCCCACCTCTCACCGAGGAGTTGGCGGCCCGATTTGCAGGGTATGCGTGCGGCACCACCATGGACTTGTATGTGGGATATGACGAGCGGATTCTGGATGAGCGGTATCGGGACTTGACCACTTTTCAAACACCGTTTGGAGCCATGCGGCTGGTAACGCTACCCATGGGCTGGACTAACTCTGTACCCATCTTCCACGAAGATGTAACTACTATCCTTCAACCTGAGATCCCGGAGTGGACTGAGCCGTTTGTAGATGATGTTCCAGTAAGGGGACCGAAGACGCGGTACGAACTGCCAGGAGGCGGCTTCGAAACTATTCCCGAGAATCCTGAGATTCGGAGGTTTGTTTGGGAACATTTAACAGTGGTCAATAGGATTATACAAAGGATGAAGTATTGCGGGGGTACGTTTTCTGGGAAGAAAACGTTCCTGTGTGTGCCGGAATTCACAGTGGTGGGGCACTTGTGCTCATACGAGGGCAGGAAACCAACTGAGGACCGCGTAGGAGTAATCTCCAGATGGGGTCCTTGTCGCGACGTTTCGGACGTCAGAGCATTCCTAGGAACCGTTGGCACGTTCAGGATCTTTATTCCGGGCTATGCCACGCGGGCTAGCGCCATCCAGAAACTCACGAAAAAGGAGATAAGGTTCGAGTGGGGGCCTGAGCAGGATGCAGCAATGGAGGACTTGAAAACGGCAGTAAGCGAGGCGCCAGTATTAAAACCACTGGATGTCACCTCTGGGATGCCAGTCAAGCTCTCAGTAGACACCTCGTACATTGCAGTTGGATGGTACATCAGTCAGCAGGACCCAACTGACCCCAAGAAATGGCATTATGCCAAGTTCGGGTCGACCCTGCTGAAGCCGCCTGAAGCTAACTACTCTCAGCCCAAGCGAGAACTCTATGGCTTGGTGAGAGCACTCAAGGAAAATGAGTACATGCTCATCATGGCCAGGCCGCTCATCGTGGAGACGGATGCGCAATATATCCAGGGGATGCTCAAGAATCCTCAGCTGGGGCCGAATGCCACCATTAACCGTTGGATCGAACAGGTTCGGAAGTTCCAGTTTGAGTTACAACATGTGCCAGGGAAGACGTTCGCAGCGGACGGTCTCTCCAGGCGGCGTGCACAGCCAGGCGACCCGCCTAGAAAGGAGTTCGAGGAAATAATGGACATAGACCCGGACGAACCTATCACATTCTCCAAACCTAACCCTGAGGATCCTGAGCCGCTCGAGTTTGAAGACTTCAAGCACCTCATTGATACGAGGGGAGGTTATCTACAGGAGATTTGTGAAGAGGAGGCGTCCGAGACTTGGGTAGAAACGGGTTTTCATAGTGACGCCGCTCAGATGGCAGCCATCAATATGTTAGAGGTAAATGGGCGCGCCAGGGACCCACAAGGTCCCGCAACTAGCGATATCCTCGTAAACGTAGAGGTGCTGCCGGAACATTCGGATGAGGATTACCCTTCTGAATGGAGAACGGCGTCCGCATTACGCATGGATGCTTGGTTACCTACAATTCGTCTCTGGTTCCTGCAGAAGGACAGGACGCGGATGCCGCGAGGCGTGGAAAAAGGGGAATGGGATAAGTTCAAGCGGGCAGCGCAGCACTTCTTCTTGGGAAAGGACGGTCGACTCTTCAGGAAAGAAAATGGGTATGGTATGCATCAGTTGGTCGTGGGTTCAGAAAAACGCATGTATATGCTTAAAGCGGCCCACGATGCTATGGGACACCGCGGGACCTTCGCTACCAAGGGATTACTATTGAAGCGGGTATGGTGGCCGGAGCTGGATCGGAACGTTGAAAACTACGTTAAAACGTGCCTGCTCTGTCAACAGCGCCAGAAGCTCCTAGTCAAAATCCCTCCCATTGTGACTGAAACCCCGTCGGTGTTCCAGACGGTGCACATCGATGTCATGCACATGAGCCCGGCCAGTAACGGCTGTGGGTACATTGTGCATGGGAGAGACCATTTGACATCTTGGATGGAAGGGAGGCCGCTCCGGAAGGAAAATGCGGCGGCTGTAGGCGCCTGGCTTTTCGAAGACATTATCTGTCGATGGGGTTGCCTAAGGGAAATTGTCACTGACAACGGGAAGCCCATGATTGCAGCAGTGGAATGGCTCGAGAAGAAGTATGGGATTAAGAAAATCGCTATCTCAGGATACAACTCGAGGGCAAACGGGAAGATCGAGCGGCCTCATTGGGACGTCCGACAGAGCCTGTACAAAGCCACGGGGGGTGACGCGAGTAAGTGGTATTGGTTCTTCCACCATGTTATGTGGGCGGACCGCATTACTATCCGAAAACGCCTGGGATGCTCGCCTTTCTTTCTCCTAACAGGCGCGGAGCCTGTCACGCCGCTTGACGTTCAGGAAGCCACTTGGCTGACTGAGCCGCCCACGGGTATGATGTCTACGGAGGACTTGATAGCCTCCCGGGCTAGGGCTCTGGCTAAACATCAGACTCACGTCAGCTCGGTCATGACCAGGATCAGCGAGGAGAAACGGCGTCGTGTCGCTGCCTACGCTGAAGCTAACAGGGCTACTATCAAGAACTGGAATTTCAAACGGGGTGACTTGGTTCTGATGCGTAACACGAACATTGAGTCGAGCCTGAATAAGAAGATGAAGCCGCGTTATCTGGGTCCCATGGTTGTGGTATCACGAAACCTGGGCGGCGCGTATATCTTGGCGGAACTTAATGGAGCGGTGCATCAGAGCAAGGTTGGCGCTTTTAGGGTGGTTCCTTACTACCCCAGGAAGGCTATACCTCTGGAAAAGGACTTCATGGAAAACATAGATATTGATAATAATACACTGGCAGAAATGGAACTATCTTTGGATGATGGGGAACAGGGGGAACACAGGGATTTTAATTTTATGGGAATGGGGAAACTACAAACCTTGGATGAAAATGCGGAGGAAGATTAGGCTGATGCCTCGTCACTTTCTTCAGCCGGGGAGCTGCCATCCTCGTACACCGACACTGACCCTTCGGGTTCGTCAACGGACATCGCCTCTTCGTCTTCGGACGTGGGGATTGATACCACTTCATCTGCTTCGTGCAGGGCGGGCTCGGACGGTTCAGCAACGGTGCGAGCGCGGGTCTCACTGGAGGAGGCAGGTACACCGACCACGGCGCCGCGTGCGGGCGTGGCGGGCTGTACCTTCTTCGATGGGGACCGAGCGGTCTTGGGGATGGGGTCGCGGCGCGTCCATGCGCCCGGCTTCGACGTCTCTTCCTTCGTCTCCGCGGTCTTGTTGCTCCGCGTGGTTCGGGTGACCTCCTGCTTGGAGGTCTCCTGAACTTCCCCCTTCTTGACCTCCTTCTGTTGCTCCTTCTTCTCTGTCACCTCTTTCTCGGTCTTGGTACCTTTCTGTACCTCCTTCTTCTTCTCCTCCTTCCCACGACGTTTCTTCTCCTTCGCCGAAATCTCCCCGCTCGCGACCGCCTTCCCCTGCTTCTTCGTCTCCTTCTTCGCTTCGACTGCTGGACCTGGCGCGGCCTTCGCCTCGCGCTGCTCTTGCTGCATCTGCTGAGCGGTGGCGGCGATGGCGGCGTTCATGGCTGCGGCTTCGTTCGCCTCGCGTGCGGCTTGGAGCGTCTGTTGGCGCGTCTGAGTATCCTCCCACGAGCGTCGAAGTAAGGCGTGGATGCCGAGTAGCTGCTCGATCTCGAACAGCGTCACGTTCATACGTGCGGAGAGTAAAGTGGAGGCTTGGTGGAGTTCCTCCTCGTCCAAGGACGCGGAGGGCATCGACGCGGTCACTTTCCCTGCTTCCGCTAGGATCGTGCGAGTATGCGCGGTGTCGCGTGGCGCTGGGACCGACTCTGGTCATAACGGCGTCGTCAGCGTATACCTGCGTAAGGCGGTACATGGAGAAGTGCGTACGGGGTGGAGCAGGGCGAGTTGTGGGCACGGCGCGGTTGCCAGCAGCCCACTCGCTCAACTAGGGAGTAATGAGTCAGTTTTGGGGAGGGCGCTTAACCGGCAATCAAATAGGCGCTCACCGTGCGCTTCTGGGTTGGGCGGCCTGCGTTGCTTGGCCCAAAGTCGGGGAGCGGCCCGAGGTCTGTCATGGTGGAATCAAAGTCGGTCTGACCGGACTGGGCGGCTCGGCTTCGCTCGCGCAGCAGCTGGATGCGATCCTTGAAAGTACGAGGGAAGTGATTCTCCATGCTGGCCTGCTGGCTGGCTGTGTTGAACTCTGTTAGGAAGTTGTTCACCTTGGTGAGGAACTTTCCAACGTAGGATTCGCGCAGGGTAGCAGGATCGGACTCGATCCATGCCAGCTACAGGGTCACGTCAAGATGAGCGGTGTGTAAACAGGAGTGCGGAACGTACGGCCTCCTCCAGGCCTGCCATCATGCGCGTGGCGTACTCTCTCAACGCCGGGTCATCGCGCGCCTCGAAGGCTTGCTGCCGCTTCAAGTATTCGGTGGTCGACAATAGGGCGTCATACCCTTTGGTGATAACGGACGTGCTTGAACGCCCGGCGGGTGTACTACTGGAATTGGCCATGTTATCTGAGGCGGTTTGACAGGGCCAGGCGGCGTGGCTTTGCGTTTTATATGGAATATGAGACCCCGCCTGCTCCAAATCGCGAAGGTTCCATGGGTTTCTCGAGCGGGGTGTGTCTCGGTGTAAGACTCTGACCGGGGACGATCAGTCTGAGTTTGGGGGAGGGGGACCCGGGTTTGAATTCTTCTGGAGCTCAACTCGATCAACATTCCCAATACAACTCCAACTCGAACGGGATACAAGTCATCACTAACATGATGATTGACTCAGATCCGGAGACACTTTACCAAGTCAGATTCAGAGGCTCACATAAGGTCACACACCGAGATTGGAGCAAGATAGGTGGAAATTGGGTAACAAAGGACAAGACAATGGAACTACAAGAATAAGACTACATAAGGGTACAAGGATGATAGGATACAAATAAAAGGGAATAACGGAACAAGAAGTCCAAAACAGACATACAAGGGGCATGAGACAAGGTCGACTACGAAGTAAGGAGTTAGTTTGGGGGACGTGTAACGAGAAAAAGAATAGAACTCACCGAAGAAAGGGGACGAGATAAGGAGAGGTGGCGTACAACGAACAACTACAAACCGACGCCTCCTCTATCCAACAACCTCGCGCTCCCCGGACTCGCCGTTCTCACTCTCGACCTCGGTATCGCCCTCCTCGTCGGCACTGGCAGGAGCGGCCTCCTCCTCCTCTTCCTCCTTCTCTTCGTCGTCTGACGACAGGTCTCCCCCGACGTAGATCCTCTCGACGACCGACTCTCGTACCTTCTCCTTCCCCTTGCCCTTACCCTCGGCCGCCTGCTTCTCGCGCTTCTCCTGTCGCGCCGCCTGGTGGTTGAGCGTGATCCTCGCACTTCGAGGATTAAACTGACCAGGTGCAGGCGGGGCGGGAAGTAAGTCGTGCTCGAGCACGTCTTGGGAAGGCGAAGCGGTTCCAACACGAGCACGGGCATCGATGGTGATGGACTCGTCAGTGACTCTAGTCAGAAGGGCGTTCTGAGTGCGAGGGTGGAACTCCACCTGGGTAAGCGGGTCGGCTTCGGCGAACGCGATGATCTCAGTCAACGCGTCGAGATCCACCGCGTCGCCTACCAACTGGCGCAAGTGGTTGTGCCAGGAGCTATTGACGTTGCGTCGGAACCTGTTGGACAGGTCCTTCGCGTATGCCAAAGCCCGCTCCTCAGCGTCCTCATACAGAGCGTAGAGGACTCGAGCGGACCCCAGCTCCTGCATGATCAGGCGGGCCAGGGTTTGGACTCCTAGAAAATGGTTAGAAATTAATAAAGAAAGGAGGAAATAAATTGGACTTACGACGCGGCGCGAGCTCGTCTATCAGGGAAAGGGACCCATCTCGTACGGGACGGGGTGCCGTGAACTGGAACCCACAACAAGCGGCCTTGGTAGCAGCACACTGGTCACAACGAGTACCTCCCAAGAGGTCTCCGCCGGTACAGTCGATACCTCGACCCGCGCAGGTAGCGCAGGCGAAGCGGTGCTATCAACATGACAGGGAGTAAGAAAAAGAATGGGATAGGAAAACGGAATGACTTACACGAGACTCGGGGTTCTGAACCGCCGGCTTGGTGAGGGTCTTGAAGAACGGGGCGGCGTCAGTCAAGGGACCTTCCCGATACATCTTCGTAGCCCCGTCCTCCCTGATCGTCGCCGGGTTCTCGTCGGTCAAGTTCCTCTCGGCACCATACGCCCAGTGCCCGTTCGGCAGCTCGTTCCCATCCTGATCAACGAGCCTCTTCTTGAAGTTGTTGGGGTAAGGAAGGAGGATGTCGGGCGGGGTGATACCAGCTGGGTGGAATTTGTCGTCAGGGCGGAACAAGTACATGGCGCGTTTGCGCATCCCCTCGTGCGGCGTCACTCCTACCGTCTTGACCGGCGTCTCTGGCACCTCGCCTGAGGGGCCCGCTCCAGCACGACCCTTACCCTTCTCACGCTTCTTCCCCTCCTTCGAATCGTCGGTCTTGCGCTTCTTGGGCGGCGGAGGCGAGTCGGAAGGGATGGAGATGGCTTGCTGAGGAGACGAGCCCGCTGTAGATAAGCGCGGCTCCCGAGCACGCTTGATGGGTGTGACTGGCGACGTGAGGACGTTGGAGGGTCCCGCTACAGGTCCACTCTCCCCGGTGGGAGGGCGAACCCGACTTGGCACCTCGATGAATGGTCGAAGCCTGGACACAGCGGCGGCGTCAGCCACTAACGAGTCGTACGCGGCGTCACGCAGAGGAATCCAGGCGGCGTCGTCATAGAGGAAGGATGGTCGAGAAGAGAACCCAGGTGGAGGAGGTGGTGGTGCAAGGTCGCCGTCAGCAAAGTCATGAGGGGGACCGAAAGACAACAGACTTTTGTTTGATGAACTATCGGTCTCTTCAAGCTTGAAAGGAAAAATGAGATCTGAGACCTGTGAAACCCCATAAGTCAGATCGAAAATCGGAAAAAGGAGAAACAACAGGAACTTACGGAGGGGCTCCGATCGGCACCGGCGAGGACTGGTGGAGCGGGGTCAGGACCTGGAAACCCGAGGAAGCTCGCTTGTGGCTGGGGATTGGCTTCGAGCCACCAGAACAAAGGGAGGGCCAGGCGGTTCGGGTACGACGACCCCTCGAGTGCTAGCCAAAGGCGAGAGACGTGCTGACGAAAACATTCGAAGACGGGGTCTTCCCCGAGATCGAAGTCCGCAGCGGCTACAGCCTAACGCATCAAGCAGCGTCAGAAGGGGTCTGTAAACAAAGGAAAACGGACTTACCATCTCATGAACCATGCTTTCAAGATGGTGCTTCATGATGCCGCGCTTGCGATTGGTCTTACCAGGTGGAATGCCGCCGCCTCCGGTGCAGCAGTAGGGTTGGATGGCGCGAGAGGCAGAGTAGAGGGTAGGGAAGCGGGTTGCGAGAGAATCCATGTTGAGAAAACTGGACTTGAACTCACGAGTTGAAACGGCTTTTATAGCTTTCGCCCCTCCTCTACAAAGCTTCATCGCGATGGGATCGTAATAAGCAGCTCAAAAGGAAGAGGAACTAGGAAACATACCTATGGCAAGAAAGAAGCGGCCTGTATGTCTAGCCGGAACTTGGAAAGAAGCGCGCTAAACGGCGAGTTCGACCCTCGTTCGAAACGGCGACATGAGAACCGACGCTGCGTAGGAACCCGAATGGAAAAGGAAGAACCTCTCATGTCGGAGCCAACCCTGACATGGAACGGCGTATGTTTCAAGCCACGAACTGGGTAAGAAGAGCGCTAAGGGGGAAGGGTTCGACGAGAGTTCGAAACAAGGCGCTTAAACCGCCTCGAACTAGGAAAGAAGCCGGGGACGTGTTTAAACACCGGACCCGCTTCTTTCCGAGCCACGCCGGCCAAATTAGCAGGGAAACAGAAGTTGGGCTTGAGCGGTTCTGGCAGAATCGCTCGCGCCGGCTAAATGGGACTTGCGAAATTAGGAAAGAAGCAGACAGCTAAGCGCCCGGGCGAAACAAGCGCGCGTCGGTAGCCGAGGAAGCGGGAGCAGTTGCTCGGCCGCCGCGCCAAATCAGGCTGGAAATGGAAACCGCGTGCGCTGCACATCCGACTGGGGACAGTCGAGACCGAGTTTGGGGGAGATGATACGACCGTGGACTATTTTCGCGGTTTTACGGTCGTATGTGTAAAGGTCGTAGCACCGACTCGAGCACTAAGCACTACACCGCTTACATTGGTCTCCAAGATCAGAACCTGGGTTGAGACAAAAGGGAGCACTTCAGACGCCGCTTGAGTAGGGGACACTGGTGATCACTAGTAAGACGGATTAGTACGGAAACCGCCTCAGGGTGACTGAGCGGTTTGACAAGTCGTGTACGAAAGGTCTTAGAGTCCTGGTGCGAGCGAAACACTTAGGGCGCCAGCAACAACAACCCCTCCTCGCCACCCAAGGGTACCACACCTGGCGAGTCGGATAGCGAGTCAGGCCGTCTGAATTCTCAAACAAAGGATCCCCGCTCAATCGAGCAAGGAAAGGCAAGGCAGCGCAGGGATACCAGGCAGCAGGAGCAACGGCACTCGCGGCACTCGGAGTTTTCCGACCGCGTCGGCAAAACCCGAAACTCGGCACGGGCGGCTTCAGACTTAGACGTTTCACGCGAGGCGGTCTCGTCAGCCCAAGGCTGTCCGACCACACCCGGAAAAAGGATAACAGGAATAACAGGGGTGAGTCCCTCGAAATGCAAGGGAGCTCCACAACGGAGAGTCCAAGCGCGAGAGGAATAAGCCCGCGTCACTATAAAAGGAAAACAGGGTCATCAATAACGGAGCGGCATCCTCGGCATGTTGCGCCGCGTCCAACTTAGCGCGAAACCAAGCAACAACCGACTCAAGCCTCGCGACCGCACGACTTAGCACCCTAGAAAATTGAAGGAAAATCGTAGACGGCGTGACTGTGACCAAGGGGGTCACACTATAAAAGTAAAACCGCGTAGCACTTAGTTTCTCTAGCTTGTATACTTCAGATTTAATCTCTCTCTCTCAATCGTACTTTGTGTCTCTTTCATTACGCCGCGTCGGCTTTTGAGGATTCGTGAAACGGAAACTGGAACGCTTTGCCTACTGAGTCGAGACATACTACTTCCTCAGTCCGCTTAGTTAAATAGACTTGCCTACGCCTCTCACGAGCGTAGTCTCTTCTTGGAGTTGGTTTTGTGTGGTGTGTAACCGTCGAGAATTGTACCCTCCGGCCACGCCGCTCTCTTCCAACGAACTCGGCCTTTGTGTTTGTGTGGTTGGTTTTGGTTGCAAACGATTGTCATCGTTTGTGTTTTTTCTCCGCACTTCGCATCAAATTGGAGCCCACCGCGAGGGGGGTGAAGATTCGGTTTCACACCTCCTCTCCAACAAAGTAGAACAGGAAAAGGGGTTGCTTTGAGCAAAAGCAACAAATACCAACACGCCTACTTCAAGCGGGTCGCAACCCGTAGCTACTAGGCAAACTAGGAACTCTCAGTCAGCTGGTGCGGTCGACGTTAGACAGTATCCTAGCACGAGAAAAGTAAAGGCAGCAAAGAGTCGAAGAGCAGACACTCCAGACTCGACAGAACAGGAAACTTTCGAAGAGGCTCTTGAACAATTTGGGAGCCCGCTTACCGAATTATCTTCAGAATCGGAAATAGAATCGGAACTCTTATTACCAAAGAGAAAAATGGGTGATTCAGACAGTAGCAACTCGGGCAATGCCAGTGTCGTGAACACCGGTCAGCCTACCTATTTTCTCTTCTTTTCCTTTCATTTCTTCCTTTACTATTCATTCGTGCGCATTCCTGCACACTCTTGCACACCTTTGCACACCCTTGCACACCTTCACACTGCCTTCGCTCTTCTGAGCCTTCCCCTCACTTCATGCACAGCACGTTCATGCTTCTTATTCTCGTGCACAGCACGTTCACACCTTGTTCGCACCTTTGTTCTCAGGCGCACTGCCCGCGCGCTGCCTTTTAGTCATATCGACTCATATGGACTCTATTGTTCTTTGGATCATTCTATTGTTCTATTTTCGTTCGAGATCATCTGGACACATATATACTCGTAGCTACTCGTTCATTATTCCCCACTTGATCTCTTTGACTATACAGGTACATAGTCGCTTTGCTCCTATTCCCTGTATCCTATTTACCTTTGACTATACAGCTCTTGTATCTGCATCGCTGCTCGTCGCTCGTCCGACCTCTGCTCCTCTGCTCTCTGCTCTCTGCTCGTCGCTCGTCCGACATCAGCCGGCGTCTTCGCCACAGCCAGGAGTAGGAAGGATAAGATGCCTAGTCTCTTTTCCACTAACAGGCCTACTTATGATCCCGCTTCACCCGCAAGCGCGATCAAGTTCTTGAACGGCGTAGAAGTGGCAGCCAAGGCGGCTGGGATCTTAGAGAAGGACCAGGAAGTGGTAGAGCAAGCGTTGGCCTACCTAAACTTGGACATTGCTAGAAAATGGGCACAGCTGACGGGAGGACAAGCTCCCTTTAGTTGGGCAAACTGGAGAAAGGCCGTGGAAAGTACCCTACCCAAGACTGTGCGCTATAAAGGAGGATCCATAGAACGGCTTGAAAAGCTCTGCGCTGCGTTAATCGTCCGTCCTATTGGAAAAGACGAGCGGCCTGGCTATTACGACTTTATGTTGGGGTTCAAAGCAGAGGCGAAGCCGCTCATCGAAGAGGTGCCGCCGCTGGTTTCGAACCGTGACTTGGTCAAGCAGTTCTTGGAATGTCTGAAGCCCAGCTTCCGGGAAGTGTTAAGGGAAAGGTTGGAGACCAAAGGGGTTGCCAATGGTCGCACCTTGGAAGATCCTTGGGGAATCATAGAAGTCATGGAGCATGCCACTAAACTGGTTGACGCCGCGGCAGATGGACCGTTTGGACTTCTCGCCGAGGAAGAGTCACAAGCTACTTATAAAAGGTCGAGCCCTAGCGGCAAGATGACAGTAGCCCGTGAAGCCGAAGTCAAGCAGGAAGACTTCTCCTCTCATTTCCAGGATGTCTTCGCAGGCATGGATACTTTCAAAACGGAAATCCAGAAATTAAGCGCTAAGTTAAGCGCCCTAGAAACAGGAGCGGCTCGCCAGACTTACGTCCAAGCCCAGAAGCCGCCGTATGCACCTTCAGGAGGGGCGAGCAGTGCGATGAAACCAGGCATGTATCCAAAGCCGCCTGGAGCTAACTTCTCGTGCTTCTACTGCGGGGTGGCAGGTCATGGCATTGGCGAGTGCGCAGAAATGGAAAAGGATAGAGCGGCCGGGAAGTTCACTCAACAGATCCCGAGGGGTCCTATCTACGTGAATAATACCCTTGTGCGCTCTCGTCACCCAGACGGGTCTACTATGAAGCAAAGAGTGGATCAGGCTTGGGCAGGAGGCGCCTCGGTCAATTATCAGGAAGAACACACCCCTTATTACGACGCCTATGGACAGGAGTGGGACGACGAGTTGGTGACACACGAAGTCTTCCACCAGACTATCGCAGGCATGACCAACCAAATCTTGTCTGCGATGGGAAAGGAGACTCCGGCCCCAGCTGCGCCGCCTCCTCCTGAACCAACAGCTCGTGATGTTCTCTTAGCGGTCCAGGATCTGGGCAAGCGGGTTGGTGCCATTGAGCAATACGCGATTAACACGCGCGCCAACCAGGAACGGGATTTTTGAAGAGCTCGAGGAAGGGACACCCGAATCCTCCTCGAGCGAGTGGAAGTAAGCCCCGGGCAGCTTCAGTAGAAACAGAAACGGAGAGCGAAGATGAAGAAGAGGAAGAGGTAGTCAGAAAAATAGGAAAACCCAAAAACAATACAAAACAAAGGTTGGAACCACACGGCTTGGAAATCATCTCGCCGCCTAGGCCGAAGATGTTCCCATATGTCGATGTTCCACCTCTACGGACGCAGCCCGTCCCGGCGGAAAGGAGGGAGGAAGCGCCTGGCGCGCGACCTGATCCCAAACCGCCTAGGCAGGGAGAAAAAGGGGTACAGCCCAAGCGGACTAGCAGTATAGACAAAGCAAGGGTTGTGGAGGTGTAGGGAACGCAACCGGCGTACGCGCCGATCACGTCACCTCATTTAGATCATGGATACCCCTATGTCGGAGTTTCGGAGCTTTCCGATATGTTTTTTTATGTCGAGATCGTTCCGTTTCGTTCCTTAGCTTCTTCCCCCCATGTAGCTCACCCACCTTCCTTCCGATTCCCCCTCTGCGCCAGAATACATCTAGTTCCTCTACCCTACGAGCTACGTGAGTCGTCGACAACGAGGCCCGAACCCCCTTCGCACTCAGACGCATCGTTGCGCCTTCAACTGGAGCCCACCGCGAGGGGGTTCCATCCTTTGTTCGAGACACTCACCTCTGGCTCGTACGTCGTACTTCTTCCCACTCGTTCCTTCACCACTCCGTCTATTGCAATCCCGGATCTGGAGTCCCAACCATCGCCGTCGCTGCCTACCCCTATCGCTCGCCGTTCCCACTTCCGGACCTCAAGCCTCATCATGCTCGTCGCATCGCATCGCATCGCTCGCCGCACACCTCCACCACGTTCAATTCTCAGCGCCCAGCTCAGTACTGCCCGGCTAGTCAAACTTACGAGTCCCTGATAGTCACGGTAGCTGCCTGGAGTAGTCGGCCATGCCCAACAGTTGAGGCATGGGGATTCAGTTTACTCGGCGTCTCGTTTCGTCATCGGCAACCTACGACTGGGCCCGTGTGCCTGGGGGTTGCATCCTCGTCTCGTTCACCATTCGTACCACGTCTCGTTCGTTTATTCGCTCTACACTCACGTCGCCTACCACCACCATCGTCCTCCGAATGCTTCTGCGACCAGCAAGGTCTCCAACACGGCACCATCCAAGCAACATCATTCAGCAGCCATCCCACGTTCCAGCGTTGACTCTGTCCCTCCTTCCCCATGCAACCTGTCCGTCACCAACTCTAGTCCACAATCCGTGGGCACTTTCAAGTCGCATCGCGTATCGCCGTCGCATCCTCATTCGAAGCCCCGAGCCGTAGCCTCAAGTTGTCAGAAGATACGCATCGATAGGGCGGTTTTGTGCTGAAGATCAAGACTCGACTACGACTTCGCTATCACGACTCGCAAGTGTCGCACTGACCTAGGGTCAGTACGAGAAGTTCCTGGGAGATGTAGGGAACGCAACCGGCGTACGCGCTGATCACGTCACCTCATTTAGATCATGGATACCCCTATGTCGGAGTTTCGGAGCTTTCCGATATGTTTTTTTATGTCGAGATCGTTCCGTTTCAATCCTTAGCTTCTTCCCCCCATGTAGCTCACCCACCTTCCTTCCGATTCCCCCTCTGCGCCAGAATACATCTAGTTCCTCTACCCTACGAGCTACGTGAGTCGTCGACAACGAGGCCCGAACCCCCTTCGCACTCAGACGCATCGTTGCGCCTTCAGAGGTGATCAGCGAGGTCTTTAAAATGACTTACCCTGTAACCATCCAGGACCTCTTGTCTTTGTCTCCAGCTGCCCGCACGGCGGCGCAAGAAATCATGAAGAAAAGGAGACCGGCTGGAGCAAAGTCAGAATCCGAACGAGACGCAGCGAGAAGACTTCAAGCGGCGTTATCAGAGGAACTGATGGAGATCAACTTGAACTTAGGTTTGACGGAGGAAGAGGCCGAAAAGGAATTGCTAGGCATATTCCTAGGGGAGACCGGTTCGGAAGACAGTACGGAGGCTACACCAATGGTGGAAACTTTTGTGCAGTTGGGACCTGAGGATTTACCTCTCGGAGAGGCGTATCAAGCAGACGGCGTGGAACGCATACCCGATGGGTCACTCATTATCCCCGACCCGGTTGAAATCTTCCTACAGACCGACGACCCCGCTCGACAGAGGGGCAAGCCCCTGATCACCGCTTCAGAATCACTACCCATTCGCGCTTTCTTTCCCCGCATCAACAACGCGAAACATGAAGAGGCCATCTTCGATGAAGGCTCTCAAGTGTGTTCGTGCAGTGAGGAGTCAGCATTGAAGTTGGGCATTGGCTGGGATCCGGACTTCGTGATTGGACTTCAGTCCTCTAACAAGACCACGGCTTCCTCTCTAGGATTGGCTAGGAACGTGCCCATAGATTGTGGAAACGGAGTGGTAGCATATGTGCAGCTTCATGTTGTACGCAACGCTGCGTACCGCTTCTTACTGGGAAGGCCGTTCTTGGCGGTCATGAGAGCAGTATCGGCCTGCCACGCAGATGGTAGCCATACCATCACGCTGACTGACCCGAACAATGAGCGCAGAATCACTATCCCTTCCTACCCTAGGGGGAAGATTCCTGCGCAGTTCGAGGCTGAAGCGGGAGAGCATTTTCGGCTCTCGAGGATTTGATCGATGATCAAGGAGAGGTCGCACTGTTCGTGGAAATGGACGAGAGCGGCTTCGCGCGCTTCTCAGGCCTCGCAGTGCCGGGTCAGAAAGAGGGCTTTACAGAAAATGAGTTGAAAACCATATATCTACAACAGGCATTAAAGGAAACAGGTGATCAAAAGGCAAAAGACGTGTTCGAACAATACCTCCAGACGGGCGCTAAAACAAGCGCCGAGTCACAACCTTCGGGTAATCCGAACAAGGCAGGCAGGGTGAAAGGAGTTTCCAAAGGAACCAAGTACAAACCGGTTGACAAGAAAGTGAGGCCGGTATATGGAATAGTTCCGGAGGAGTTCCAAGTGGTACGCGAAATTAAGGGAGATCCCTTAGCAGGGATGCCTGAATTGCCTACGCACCCGCCTGAGTTCACACCCAAGGGGCGGTACACGCAAGAAAGGATGGAGATGTTCGATAAAGCCCATCCAGGGTTCTGGATGGATGAAGAAAGGAAACTGGCGCATCATCTAATGGCCGAACAAAACGAGGCTTTTGCATGGGAAGAGTCTGAACGGGGCAAGTTCCGCGAGGACTTCTTTCCCCCAGTAAAAATCCCGACTGTCCCGCACGAACCCTGGGTCCTGAAGAACATCCCCATCCCTCCTTTCCTGTTCTCACCAATCTGCGATATCATCAAAGGCAAAATAGATTCTGGTGTGTATGAACCCTCGTCATCCTCATATAGGAGCCGTTGGTTCTGCGTTCTCAAGAAGGATGGAAAAAGTCTACGCCTCGTACATTCTTTGGAGCCGCTTAACGCCGTAACCATTGCACACTCAGGCCTCCCACCTCTCACCGAGGAGTTGGCGGCCCGATTTGCAGGGTATGCGTGCGGCACCACCATGGACTTGTATGTGGGATATGACGAGCGGATTCTGGATGAGCGGTATCGGGACTTGACCACTTTTCAAACACCGTTTGGAGCCATGCGGCTGGTAACGCTACCCATGGGCTGGACTAACTCTGTACCCATCTTCCACGAAGATGTAACTACTATCCTTCAACCTGAGATCCCGGAGTGGACTGAGCCGTTTGTAGATGATGTTCCAGTAAGGGGACCGAAGACGCGGTACGAACTGCCAGGAGGCGGCTTCGAAACTATTCCCGAGAATCCTGAGATTCGGAGGTTTGTTTGGGAACATTTAACAGTGGTCAATAGGATTATACAAAGGATGAAGTATTGCGGGGGTACGTTTTCTGGGAAGAAAACGTTCCTGTGTGTGCCGGAATTCACAGTGGTGGGGCACTTGTGCTCATACGAGGGCAGGAAACCAACTGAGGACCGCGTAGGAGTAATCTCCAGATGGGGTCCTTGTCGCGACGTTTCGGACGTCAGAGCATTCCTAGGAACCGTTGGCACGTTCAGGATCTTTATTCCGGGCTATGCCACGCGGGCTAGCGCCATCCAGAAACTCACGAAAAAGGAGATAAGGTTCGAGTGGGGGCCTGAGCAGGATGCAGCAATGGAGGACTTGAAAACGGCAGTAAGCGAGGCGCCAGTATTAAAACCACTGGATGTCACCTCTGGGATGCCAGTCAAGCTCTCAGTAGACACCTCGTACATTGCAGTTGGATGGTACATCAGTCAGCAGGACCCAACTGACCCCAAGAAATGGCATTATGCCAAGTTCGGGTCGACCCTGCTGAAGCCGCCTGAAGCTAACTACTCTCAGCCCAAGCGAGAACTCTATGGCTTGGTGAGAGCACTCAAGGAAAATGAGTACATGCTCATCATGGCCAGGCCGCTCATCGTGGAGACGGATGCGCAATATATCCAGGGGATGCTCAAGAATCCTCAGCTGGGGCCGAATGCCACCATTAACCGTTGGATCGAACAGGTTCGGAAGTTCCAGTTTGAGTTACAACATGTGCCAGGGAAGACGTTCGCAGCGGACGGTCTCTCCAGGCGGCGTGCACAGCCAGGCGACCCGCCTAGAAAGGAGTTCGAGGAAATAATGGACATAGACCCGGACGAACCTATCACATTCTCCAAACCTAACCCTGAGGATCCTGAGCCGCTCGAGTTTGAAGACTTCAAGCACCTCATTGATACGAGGGGAGGTTATCTACAGGAGATTTGTGAAGAGGAGGCGTCCGAGACTTGGGTAGAAACGGGTTTTCATAGTGACGCCGCTCAGATGGCAGCCATCAATATGTTAGAGGTAAATGGGCGCGCCAGGGACCCACAAGGTCCCGCAACTAGCGATATCCTCGTAAACGTAGAGGTGCTGCCGGAACATTCGGATGAGGATTACCCTTCTGAATGGAGAACGGCGTCCGCATTACGCATGGATGCTTGGTTACCTACAATTCGTCTCTGGTTCCTGCAGAAGGACAGGACGCGGATGCCGCGAGGCGTGGAAAAAGGGGAATGGGATAAGTTCAAGCGGGCAGCGCAGCACTTCTTCTTGGGAAAGGACGGTCGACTCTTCAGGAAAGAAAATGGGTATGGTATGCATCAGTTGGTCGTGGGTTCAGAAAAACGCATGTATATGCTTAAAGCGGCCCACGATGCTATGGGACACCGCGGGACCTTCGCTACCAAGGGATTACTATTGAAGCGGGTATGGTGGCCGGAGCTGGATCGGAACGTTGAAAACTACGTTAAAACGTGCCTGCTCTGTCAACAGCGCCAGAAGCTCCTAGTCAAAATCCCTCCCATTGTGACTGAAACCCCGTCGGTGTTCCAGACGGTGCACATCGATGTCATGCACATGAGCCCGGCCAGTAACGGCTGTGGGTACATTGTGCATGGGAGAGACCATTTGACATCTTGGATGGAAGGGAGGCCGCTCCGGAAGGAAAATGCGGCGGCTGTAGGCGCCTGGCTTTTCGAAGACATTATCTGTCGATGGGGTTGCCTAAGGGAAATTGTCACTGACAACGGGAAGCCCATGATTGCAGCAGTGGAATGGCTCGAGAAGAAGTATGGGATTAAGAAAATCGCTATCTCAGGATACAACTCGAGGGCAAACGGGAAGATCGAGCGGCCTCATTGGGACGTCCGACAGAGCCTGTACAAAGCCACGGGGGGTGACGCGAGTAAGTGGTATTGGTTCTTCCACCATGTTATGTGGGCGGACCGCATTACTATCCGAAAACGCCTGGGATGCTCGCCTTTCTTTCTCCTAACAGGCGCGGAGCCTGTCACGCCGCTTGACGTTCAGGAAGCCACTTGGCTGACTGAGCCGCCCACGGGTATGATGTCTACGGAGGACTTGATAGCCTCCCGGGCTAGGGCTCTGGCTAAACATCAGACTCACGTCAGCTCGGTCATGACCAGGATCAGCGAGGAGAAACGGCGTCGTGTCGCTGCCTACGCTGAAGCTAACAGGGCTACTATCAAGAACTGGAATTTCAAACGGGGTGACTTGGTTCTGATGCGTAACACGAACATTGAGTCGAGCCTGAATAAGAAGATGAAGCCGCGTTATCTGGGTCCCATGGTTGTGGTATCACGAAACCTGGGCGGCGCGTATATCTTGGCGGAACTTAATGGAGCGGTGCATCAGAGCAAGGTTGGCGCTTTTAGGGTGGTTCCTTACTACCCCAGGAAGGCTATACCTCTGGAAAAGGACTTCATGGAAAACATAGATATTGATAATAATACACTGGCAGAAATGGAACTATCTTTGGATGATGGGGAACAGGGGGAACACAGGGATTTTAATTTTATGGGAATGGGGAAACTACAAACCTTGGATGAAAATGCGGAGGAAGATTAGGCTGATGCCTCGTCACTTTCTTCAGCCGGGGAGCTGCCATCCTCGTACACCGACACTGACCCTTCGGGTTCGTCAACGGACATCGCCTCTTCGTCTTCGGACGTGGGGATTGATACCACTTCATCTGCTTCGTGCAGGGCGGGCTCGGACGGTTCAGCAACGGTGCGAGCGCGGGTCTCACTGGAGGAGGCAGGTACACCGACCACGGCGCCGCGTGCGGGCGTGGCGGGCTGTACCTTCTTCGACGGGGACCGAGCGGTCTTGGGGATGGGGTCGCGGCGCGTCCATGCGCCCGGCTTCGACGTCTCTTCCTTCGTCTCCGCGGTCTTGTTGCTCCGCGTGGTTCGGGTGACCTCCTGCTTGGAGGTCTCCTGAACTTCCCCCTTCTTGACCTCCTTCTGTTGCTCCTTCTTCTCTGTCACCTCTTTCTCGGTCTTGGTACCTTTCTGTACCTCCTTCTTCTTCTCCTCCTTCCCACGACGTTTCTTCTCCTTCGCCGAAATCTCCCCGCTCGCGACCGCCTTCCCCTGCTTCTTCGTCTCCTTCTTCGCTTCGACTGCTGGACCTGGCGCGGCCTTCGCCTCGCGCTGCTCTTGCTGCATCTGCTGAGCGGTGGCGGCGATGGCGGCGTTCATGGCTGCGGCTTCGTTCGCCTCGCGTGCGGCTTGGAGCGTCTGTTGGCGCGTCTGAGTATCCTCCCACGAGCGTCGAAGTAAGGCGTGGATGCCGAGTAGCTGCTCGATCTCGAACAGCGTCACGTTCATACGTGCGGAGAGTAAAGTGGAGGCTTGGTGGAGTTCCTCCTCGTCCAAGGACGCGGAGGGCATCGACGCGGTCACTTTCCCTGCTTCCGCTAGGATCGTGCGAGTATGCGCGGTGTCGCGTGGCGCTGGGACCGACTCTGGTCATAACGGCGTCGTCAGCGTATACCTGCGTAAGGCGGTACATGGAGAAGTGCGTACGGGGTGGAGCAGGGCGAGTTGTGGGCACGGCGCGGTTGCCAGCAGCCCACTCGCTCAACTAGGGAGTAATGAGTCAGTTTGGGGGAGGGCGCTTAACCGGCAATCAAATAGGCGCTCACCGTGCGCTTCTGGGTTGGGCGGCCTGCGTTGCTTGGCCCAAAGTCGGGGAGCGGCCCGAGGTCTGTCATGGTGGAATCAAAGTCGGTCTGACCGGACTGGGCGGCTCGGCTTCGCTCGCGCAGCAGCTGGATGCGATCCTTGAAAGTACGAGGGAAGTGATTCTCCATGCTGGCCTGCTGGCTGGCTGTGTTGAACTCTGTTAGGAAGTTGTTCACCTTGGTGAGGAACTTTCCAACGTAGGATTCGCGCAGGGTAGCAGGATCGGACTCGATCCATGCCAGCTACAGGGTCACGTCAAGATGAGCGGTGTGTAAACAGGAGTGCGGAACGTACGGCCTCCTCCAGGCCTGCCATCATGCGCGTGGCGTACTCTCTCAACGCCGGGTCATCGCGCGCCTCGAAGGCTTGCTGCCGCTTCAAGTATTCGGTGGTCGACAATAGGGCGTCATACCCTTTGGTGATAACGGACGTGCTTGAACGCCCGGCGGGTGTACTACTGGAATTGGCCATGTTATCTGAGGCGGTTTGACAGGGCCAGGCGGCGTGGCTTTGCGTTTTATATGGAATATGAGACCCCGCCTGCTCCAAATCGCGAAGGTTCCATGGGTTTCTCGAGCGGGGTGTGTCTCGGTGTAAGACTCTGACCGGGGACGATCAGTCTGAGTTTGGGGGAGGGGGACCCGGGTTTGAATTCTTCTGGAGCTCAACTCGATCAACATTCCCAATACAACTCCAACTCGAACGGGATACAAGTCATCACTAACATGATGATTGACTCAGATCCGGAGACACTTTACCAAGTCAGATTCAGAGGCTCACATAAGGTCACACACCGAGATTGGAGCAAGATAGGTGGAAATTGGGTAACAAAGGACAAGACAATGGAACTACAAGAATAAGACTACATAAGGGTACAAGGATGATAGGATACAAATAAAAGGGAATAACGGAACAAGAAGTCCAAAACAGACATACAAGGGGCATGAGACAAGGTCGACTACGAAGTAAGGAGTTAGTTTGGGGGACGTGTAACGAGAAAAAGAATAGAACTCACCGAAGAAAGGGGACGAGATAAGGAGAGGTGGCGTACAACGAACAACTACAAACCGACGCCTCCTCTATCCAACAACCTCGCGCTCCCCGGACTCGCCGTTCTCACTCTCGACCTCGGTATCGCCCTCCTCGTCGGCACTGGCAGGAGCGGCCTCCTCCTCCTCTTCCTCCTTCTCTTCGTCGTCTGACGACAGGTCTCCCCCGACGTAGATCCTCTCGACGACCGACTCTCGTACCTTCTCCTTCCCCTTGCCCTTACCCTCGGCCGCCTGCTTCTCGCGCTTCTCCTGTCGCGCCGCCTGGTGGTTGAGCGTGATCCTCGCACTTCGAGGATTAAACTGACCAGGTGCAGGCGGGGCGGGAAGTAAGTCGTGCTCGAGCACGTCTTGGGAAGGCGAAGCGGTTCCAACACGAGCACGGGCATCGATGGTGATGGACTCGTCAGTGACTCTAGTCAGAAGGGCGTTCTGAGTGCGAGGGTGGAACTCCACCTGGGTAAGCGGGTCGGCTTCGGCGAACGCGATGATCTCAGTCAACGCGTCGAGATCCACCGCGTCGCCTACCAACTGGCGCAAGTGGTTGTGCCAGGAGCTATTGACGTTGCGTCGGAACCTGTTGGACAGGTCCTTCGCGTATGCCAAAGCCCGCTCCTCAGCGTCCTCATACAGAGCGTAGAGGACTCGAGCGGACCCCAGCTCCTGCATGATCAGGCGGGCCAGGGTTTGGACTCCTAGAAAATGGTTAGAAATTAATAAAGAAAGGAGGAAATAAATTGGACTTACGACGCGGCGCGAGCTCGTCTATCAGGGAAAGGGACCCATCTCGTACGGGACGGGGTGCCGTGAACTGGAACCCACAACAAGCGGCCTTGGTAGCAGCACACTGGTCACAACGAGTACCTCCCAAGAGGTCTCCGCCGGTACAGTCGATACCTCGACCCGCGCAGGTAGCGCAGGCGAAGCGGTGCTATCAACATGACAGGGAGTAAGAAAAAGAATGGGATAGGAAAACGGAATGACTTACACGAGACTCGGGGTTCTGAACCGCCGGCTTGGTGAGGGTCTTGAAGAACGGGGCGGCGTCAGTCAAGGGACCTTCCCGATACATCTTCGTAGCCCCGTCCTCCCTGATCGTCGCCGGGTTCTCGTCGGTCAAGTTCCTCTCGGCACCATACGCCCAGTGCCCGTTCGGCAGCTCGTTCCCATCCTGATCAACGAGCCTCTTCTTGAAGTTGTTGGGGTAAGGAAGGAGGATGTCGGGCGGGGTGATACCAGCTGGGTGGAATTTGTCGTCAGGGCGGAACAAGTACATGGCGCGTTTGCGCATCCCCTCGTGCGGCGTCACTCCTACCGTCTTGACCGGCGTCTCTGGCACCTCGCCTGAGGGGCCCGCTCCAGCACGACCCTTACCCTTCTCACGCTTCTTCCCCTCCTTCGAATCGTCGGTCTTGCGCTTCTTGGGCGGCGGAGGCGAGTCGGAAGGGATGGAGATGGCTTGCTGAGGAGACGAGCCCGCTGTAGATAAGCGCGGCTCCCGAGCACGCTTGATGGGTGTGACTGGCGACGTGAGGACGTTGGAGGGTCCCGCTACAGGTCCACTCTCCCCGGTGGGAGGGCGAACCCGACTTGGCACCTCGATGAATGGTCGAAGCCTGGACACAGCGGCGGCGTCGGCCACTAACGAGTCGTACGCGGCGTCACGCAGAGGAATCCAGGCGGCGTCGTCATAGAGGAAGGATGGTCGAGAAGAGAACCCAGGTGGAGGAGGTGGTGGTGCAAGGTCGCCGTCAGCAAAGTCATGAGGGGGACCGAAAGACAACAGACTTTTGTTTGATGAACTATCGGTCTCTTCAAGCTTGAAAGGAAAAATGAGATCTGAGACCTGTGAAACCCCATAAGTCAGATCGAAAATCGGAAAAAGGAGAAACAACAGGAACTTACGGAGGGGCTCCGATCGGCACCGGCGAGGACTGGTGGAGCGGGGTCAGGACCTGGAAACCCGAGGAAGCTCGCTTGTGGCTGGGGATTGGCTTCGAGCCACCAGAACAAAGGGAGGGCCAGGCGGTTCGGGTACGACGACCCCTCGAGTGCTAGCCAAAGGCGAGAGACGTGCTGACGAAAACATTCGAAGACGGGGTCTTCCCCGAGATCGAAGTCCGCAGCGGCTACAGCCTAACGCATCAAGCAGCGTCAGAAGGGGTCTGTAAACAAAGGAAAACGGACTTACCATCTCATGAACCATGCTTTCAAGATGGTGCTTCATGATGCCGCGCTTGCGATTGGTCTTACCAGGTGGAATGCCGCCGCCTCCGGTGCAGCAGTAGGGTTGGATGGCGCGAGAGGCAGAGTAGAGGGTAGGGAAGCGGGTTGCGAGAGAATCCATGTTGAGAAAACTGGACTTGAACTCACGAGTTGAAACGGCTTTTATAGCTTTCGCCCCTCCTCTACAAAGCTTCATCGCGATGGGATCGTAATAAGCAGCTCAAAAGGAAGAGGAACTAGGAAACATACCTATGGCAAGAAAGAAGCGGCCTGTATGTCTAGCCGGAACTTGGAAAGAAGCGCGCTAAACGGCGAGTTCGACCCTCGTTCGAAACGGCGACATGAGAACCGACGCTGCGTAGGAACCCGAATGGAAAAGGAAGAACCTCTCATGTCGGAGCCAACCCTGACATGGAACGGCGTATGTTTCAAGCCACGAACTGGGTAAGAAGAGCGCTAAGGGGGAAGGGTTCGACGAGAGTTCGAAACAAGGCGCTTAAACCGCCTCGAACTAGGAAAGAAGCCGGGGACGTGTTTAAACACCGGACCCGCTTCTTTCCGAGCCACGCCGGCCAAATTAGCAGGGAAACAGAAGTTGGGCTTGAGCGGTTCTGGCAGAATCGCTCGCGCCGGCTAAATGGGACTTGCGAAATTAGGAAAGAAGCAGACAGCTAAGCGCCCGGGCGAAACAAGCGCGCGTCGGTAGCCGAGGAAGCGGGAGCAGTTGCTCGGCCGCCGCGCCAAATCAGGCTGGAAATGGAAACCGCGTGCGCTGCACATCCGACTGGGGACAGTCGAGACCGAGTTTGGGGGAGATGATACGACCGTGGACTATTTTCGCGGTTTTACGGTCGTATGTGTAAAGGTCGTAGCACCGACTCGAGCACTAAGCACTACACCGCTTACATTGGTCTCCAAGATCAGAACCTGGGTTGAGACAAAAGGGAGCACTTCAGACGCCGCTTGAGTAGGGGACACTGGTGATCACTAGTAAGACGGATTAGTACGGAAACCGCCTCAGGGTGACTGAGCGGTTTGACAAGTCGTGTACGAAAGGTCTTAGAGTCCTGGTGCGAGCGAAACACTTAGGGCGCCAGCAACAACAACCCCTCCTCGCCACCCAAGGGTACCACACCTGGCGAGTCGGATAGCGAGTCAGGCCGTCTGAATTCTCAAACAAAGGATCCCCGCTCAATCGAGCAAGGAAAGGCAAGGCAGCGCAGGGATACCAGGCAGCAGGAGCAACGGCACTCGCGGCACTCGGAGTTTTCCGACCGCGTCGGCAAAACCCGAAACTCGGCACGGGCGGCTTCAGACTTAGACGTTTCACGCGAGGCGGTCTCGTCAGCCCAAGGCTGTCCGACCACACCCGGAAAAAGGATAACAGGAATAACAGGGGTGAGTCCCTCGAAATGCAAGGGAGCTCCACAACGGAGAGTCCAAGTGCGAGAGGAATAAGCCCGCGTCACTATAAAAGGAAAACAGGGTCATCAATAACGGAGCGGCATCCTCGGCATGTTGCGCCGCGTCCAACTTAGCGCGAAACCAAGCAACAACCGACTCAAGCCTCGCGACCGCACGACTTAGCACCCTAGAAAATTGAAGGAAAATCGTAGACGGCGTGACTGTGACCAAGGGGGTCACACTATAAAAGTAAAACCGCGTAGCACTTAGTTTCTCTAGCTTGTATACTTCAGATTTAATCTCTCTCTCTCAATCGTACTTTGTGTCTCTTTCATTACGCCGCGTCGGCTTTTGAGGATTCGTGAAACGGAAACTGGAACGCTTTGCCTACTGAGTCGAGACATACTACTTCCTCAGTCCGCTTAGTTAAATAGACTTGCCTACGCCTCTCACGAGCGTAGTCTCTTCTTGGAGTTGGTTTTGTGTGGTGTGTAACCGTCGAGAATTGTACCCTCCGGCCACGCCGCTCTCTTCCAACGAACTCGGCCTTTGTGTTTGTGTGGTTGGTTTTGGTTGCAAACGATTGTCATCGTTTGTGTCTTTTCTCCGCACTTCGCATCAACGTTGATGCCGAGGGCGCTGAGCGAAGTGATCAGCTGGGCGAGGGTGATGTTGTTGGCTGGCGCTGAGTTGGTGGTGTCCTTGTTGGTCTGGGCCATTGTGGTTGATAAGCGAGCAGCGGGGATCAAACGACGTGTGAGGGAGGGATGGGAAGATGAGTATGGTGAGAGAATACTGCGGCCCTTTTATCCTGTTTTTGACGTCGGGCTTTCACAAACGAAGTTGGTCTTGACCGAACTTGTGACGGTTTCCCGTTGCTTCTCGAACCTCAAGACTGCGGGAGAAGATGTGAATCATCTAGCTACATCGGAGAGGAGCAAGCATCGGTGTGAGGTATTTATTCGAGTGCGAGGAACATGTGCACTCACAACCTTTCCTCCTCGCTTTCCAACGCTGCATTCCCAGAGGTGAGTCTAAATGGCTGATTGTGTCCGGAGGCTTACCGTTGATAATCAGCACAATAAGCATCACCGGTCTCATCAAATGCCGTTCATCATGTCGAAGGAAGAAGCAGCGAGCGTAATCGAAGCCGCACGGCTCTTGAACAAAGAGAAGGACGCAGACAGCAGGGCCTTCGACGACTTCGTCGATAATGTCTACAAAGAGTTCATGGCACTTTGGCCTCCAACAAAAAAGAGAGCTTGCCCAAGGTGCCCAGGTGGGCATAACCCACATCGACCTAGGGCTCCCTCCTTGAGCGACATCGGGGAATCCGCTACGCTGACTGACAATAGGAAGCCTGCTGATGACTTGTGATGATCCCAATAAGAAGGGCGGGGATAGCAGGTATCGAAATAAGCTTCTGGGGCAAGAATAGTGTTCTCATAGTGTTCGTCCACGCCTCGATATCTCTCTCTCGCGTAACAAAGTGTCTCGTGTTGCCCTAAATACATGTAACAAAATACAATGGGCGCAGTACAACAGGAAAACACATCGGAAAGCACTGGTGTGCATTGAAAGAAGGGATGATACAGTGATTCTGGAATGTTCCTAAGACAGGGTGAATTACGTGTGGCCAACGCGTACGTGTGTCTAACACTCATGGCGAGTGCGAGGAGGCCGGGATCAAAAATGGTCGATTATGGAAGGCGGCGTAAGCCATCTGGGTCTCCCGCCGTCCCTGCTACTGGATCACTCGGTTAAGCCTATTCATCGGTAGGTGTATAGATCAGATATGGATGTTCGATAGCGCTAACTGACCGAACAGAATCTAGATGACTCTCTCGCCGGCTCAGATAGATTTTCTGCGGCCGTTCTACGAAGAGTTTCGCCGCCTCCAAGGCTTGAAATGCAGCCTCGCTGACTTCTGGGATAAGGTCTTTCACCAGTTTTTCTTGGAATGGGTCAACCAAGCAAGCGAACCGGTCCCGCCAGAAGAACCAAGAGCTCCTAAGCTCACAAAGGGGGGAAAAGTCAGTAAGCGCCAGCCCGACCCGAAGCCACCGGCGCCTGTAATCATATACGACACCGACAAGAACTGGAAAGACGCGCGTGAATCGGTGAGTAAGATTGGCGATTCAGTACCGGCTACTAAATCTAATGGGTTAAATAGCAAATTCGGTTCTGGTTCTACAATCACGCTGCGGATATCAAGAAAAAAGCGAAGGCGAAGGTTAAAATTGTTGTCGGCATCGGTAAAAAAGAGCGGGTCCTACCAGAACATCAGCTATACTCCAAGAAATACTACGCCGATCACATCAAGGGCAAAGTCGACGAGGAGTTGGTCGGGATCAAGGACAATGCCCTCCGCATTGCGACGATGGCGAGAATTGTTAAGGAGACGTGGGAGAATGAATCTAAGAAGATAAGGCAGGAGATTAGTGCGGAACACGAGAGATTGGTAAAGGAGAAAAAGGATGCGGACAGTACCATGAAGAAGGTATTCGAGCACGGGGATCCGAAGATGACTCTGGAGGAGTACGCTGTGTGAGTCCCCTCGACGTCTCCCTCGCATTCCACTGACTGACATGTTTCGCAGGGTCCAAGAGGCCATTCCCGAGTTGCTTGAAAGCTTTTGCGAAACGATGGCAGCCAAAACGGGATGGGCTTTTACGATTATCGCTGGTGGTCCAATGGCGTCACAGCCAAATGCTCCGATTCGTGTGTGCACGTTCCACGAAGGAACGATCCCAGGAACCGACCAAACCTTCCGGGGATGGTACCCAGACTTTGATCAGACGTTCTCGGCGCTGTTTTCTACCTTCACACACTCTGTCTACCGTGAGTCTCTGAGCTATGGCCATGGATACAGAAATACTAACCGACCGCATAGCCGAGGCTGAGCGACTCCGACGTGCTGTGTCCATCGAGATGGAGAAGGTGACCAGCGCTGCTGCACTAAAGGAGTCCGGGAGGCGCATCGGTCAGTTGGAGTTCATTGCAGGGGAGGCGGGAGCAGCGGTCGCATCTTCCCCTGATGGCGGTAATGGTGGTGATGGCGGTGCGACCAGCGGTTCAGACAGCGATGATGCGTCGGGGAGAGATGACGAGGGAAAGAACACGAAGAAGTCGAAGAAGGGACAGAAGGGAAAGAAGGCGTCCAAAACGGGGAAGCAGAACGCACGTGCTGATGACACTGATACCGAAACGCAACGGCCCGTCCTCGCTAACAAACCCAAAAAGGGAAAGGGAAAGGGAAAGAAGCGTGCAAAGGCGGGGAGCGGGGAGTCGAACGAAATGTCAAGCAGCAGCGAGAGCGGGGACGACAGTGAGGAGGAGGAACCCATGACGAGGAAGAAGGGCAAGGGAAGGGGAAAGAAAGCATCACAAAAGGCGGAGAAAGCAAAGCAGAAGGGGGAGAAAGCGAAGGGAAAGACGAAGAAGAAAGGCACTGATACAACACAGGAAGCGAGCGAGATCCCACTGAGGGGTGTGTCGAATAACGGGAATGAGAACGTGAACCAAAGTGGGATGTACACAAGCGGATCAGACACCAGTGGAATGCAGAGTGGCACGATGTACACCAGTGGACCAAACGGCGGCGGAATGTATGGTGCTGGGATGAACGGCGGGGGCATGAACGGTGCTGGGATGGACGGCGCTGGGATGAACGGCGCTGGGATGAACGGCGGAGGCATGAACAGCGGTGGGATGTACGGCGCCGGGATGTACGGCGGTGGGATGTACAGCGCCGGGATGTACGGCGGTGGTATGAACGGCAGTGGGATGTATGGCGGTGGGATGTACGGCGTTGGGATGATCAACACCGGAATGAACAACGGCGGAATGAACGGCGGTGGAACCGACGGGTACGACAACCTGCTTGACGAGTTCTTCGACGATATGAATAATGAGATGTACGGAGGAGGCGGAGGGGATGATGACATGCACAGTGGGAACATGGTGGATAAAGCCTGGGAGACGTTACGACGCCTTCCCATCAACCGGGACGGTCGCGAGGGGGAAGGTGAACCGGATGATGGGTCCGGCGCGCCTCAGGCCCAGAGGATGGGATCCTACGTGATGCCTGCAGGAGGGTTGGGGGTTGGTCCGGTTGGAGGGGTAGCAGAGCCTAGCGGTGGCGATCTGAGGAAGCGAAGACTGCCTGCAGAGGATATGGAGGAAGCCGGAGAAGATCAGTCAACTGGGCAACGAGGAAAGCGGCATCGAAGGACCAACCAAGCCATTGTGCCCGAATGGGTGACTGAGGCCCACACCCATTTGCTATCCAGGACTGAGGACGTCGTTTGGAAGGAGCTGGTTGAGCTGTGGCACGGTTTCGAGGTGTCGTACTCCCGGATGGGCGGAGCAGGGATGGCGAATCTAGCAGCATCGATGCGACCGGCAGAGCTTAATAAATGGGTAAAGACTCGTCAGTTCAGCTCGATTCCCGAGATAACTGACATACAGCAATTCGGGAGAGATTGGTCGGGCTGGTGGGCGCAGCTGACGACGAAGAAGGGGAGCAAAACTGGGGAGGAAGGCCTTCGAGGGGTTAAGAAGGCAGGGCCGTTGGGCGTGGTCGTGGCTGTCATCGGTCTTGGCTGGTGGTGTGACGGTGGGGAGGAGTGGAAAGCGGCGGTGGTGAAGGCAAGGGCAGTGCTCAAACAATTCGGCACCCGGTCGTGATCCCACGCGGCCATTGATGGGCGCTGGATCATTTCACACGGTTGAAGTCGGCCGGGCGTGCCGCCTATGTCGGGGGTTCTTCTTTTTCTTGTACTTGTCTTGGGCCAATAAACAGAGATGATCTGCAGTGTCACGATGGCACGTCAGACACCACCGAAGAGAAGCATATTGCTGTAGAAGAGAAGCATAATACTGTAAGAAGGCGCTATTGATACAACACCAGGCCAACAGGTGAATTGATGTCACCCACAGCTGGATTGATGAGGCTTAATAATGTGTTTCCTTTTCGGGTACAGCACGCCAGCTTGACGCCAGCAATTGCTTAGACTCGCAACCAGTACCGTTACCCTGTGTTTACCTTTTGTTTGCTTGAATCCCAATATCAAACACACGATGCGATGTACAAATTCTTCACTATATATGGAAATGATTACAAAGCGTTGCGCAAACAAAAGGAACACAGGGTAAGGACTGGGACGCTCGGAGCACATTTAGGCGAGACCCCCAAGCGTGACAAAGACTTAGCGGAATTCGCGATTCGCCTCCACGGCGTTTCACAGAGCGAAAGGTGAGCAGTTCCCAAACTGATGTTCTCGAGCGGTTTGGTGTACGGGGTTCCCATTGTTTATTACATTGGACCATATTACTTCTAAATAACACTTTTTTGAGACTACAGAGGACGAGTTAGCGCTGGTGAGTTGATGGCGCCGCGCCGGTACCAGGAGGAGCAGGTGCCGCGACAACACGCGGATACCCCTGCATCAAGCTCGGTCCTGGCGTGGATATGGGAGTTGATGGCGTCTGCGGCTGAGGTGTACGCACGTACGCCATGTACGGATTTGCGCCTCGGGCTGGGGTCGACGGAGGGTAGTACGGAATGTAGTTCTGCATTTCCTGCCGAAATGCTTGATGTTCGTTGCGGCGGCGCGCTTCCTCAGCGAGAAATGCTGCGAGTTGCTGATCGACTTCACTGACCGGAAGTTGGGTGCGACGGGCTTGCTGGGCATGTTGCAAGCTGTGGTAGGATGGCCAGGTAACATTCCTCGGCGCTTGGGGAGTCTGGGGTAGGGTACTATTGGAGGCTGTGGCTGCCACGTTATTTACGTTTGCCCGGGGTATGACAGCCTGGGAACCTGTCGGTGCTACTGCGGTCGTCGTAGTCGGTCGCACTCTTCTTGTCTCTTCGTTGTTGCCCCCATCATCCATCTCGTCGTGCGTTCGTTTAGCTGCAGTCGATGGGCGCTGGGGTTTCGGTTTGAGGACCTTAGGTGGTATGTTGAGTCGGGTGAGTTCAATGAATAACTCGCTTTGATACTTGGCTAACCACAGCCATTTCCCCTCCAAAAGCTTCTTGAGCACGGCCTCCGACGGGATGGGGCCAATCGAGGACAATAGTTCCACTGTATCGTCGCTCAGTAGCCCGGATCCACCAAAGAATGCATTACTCCAATCACGTTTCGCGGTGAGTCAGAAGTCCAGACGTGCTCTATTGTATTGTATTGCTCACCATCCCTGCTGCATCGGTACAGATAAGAATGCGAACCTGGCCCAAGCGAAATTGCTCCATCACGGCCGCACGGTATTCGACCGAGAACGCAGCACTGTACGGTCGGATAAAGCCCTTAAAGGGAAAGGTCGCCGGGCACAGGGAGTACAGATAGTTCTCGATGTCGGTGGCCACACGAATTGTGTCGGCGTACACAAAGGCTTTCTTGATATCTCGCAGGTGTCGAAGAATGGCTGGAATGAGGAATTTGAGGTCACGGTAAGTGTTCATCGCATGCTGCATAGCCCGAATGATAATCGAAACGTTCTTCCTATCGTTTCCCAGATCCAGGTTGATGAAAGCCTTCCGATTGAACTGCAACTTGTCCAGGACGTCTTCGCGAACACGGGGAGCGAGGGTTGCCGACATGGCAACGAAGGGAGTTCCACGAGGTAAGAGCGCCTTCAATATACCCAGCGTTCCGTACTTCTTACGTGGGCACCAAGCATGCGAGCGCGAAGCTTGCTGAGGACATCCAGAGTCTCATGGACAGCCTCCGGGAGCACAGGGTTTACGAGATAGTGCCTGGGCGTGTCACCGCTGAAGACGATCCGCCGGTTCCTGATGTTATCAGTGCCGGTATGCAACAACTTCAAGCGCCCCTCGACGACTACAACAAAGCATTCAAACGGCTTCAAGAACGCCGAAAGCTGACTCCCGTTACTCAGGAGTCTTCTCCCGAACTCACCTTTGCAGATCTCGGGGAGCCCGTCGCCCTATCCGCCGGTGCCGCTGGCGCTGATTCCTGAAGATGACCTTCCACCACCGGCATCATCTCCCACCATCCTGCCACTCTTTTCGGAGCTCGCAGGCGAGCTTCCAGAGCTAGATGGGCACATTGATACAACTGAGGATCTGTTTGAAGAGGAACTAGACCATATGCTGGCCGAGCTCGAGGACGAGGCAAGCTTGCCTCTGTTGACCGAGCGTGACATTGCGCTGGACATGGACGCCATGGAGTCTGATGACGAAAGCGACTGGGAAAGTGATTCGGATTCGGATTCGGACTATGAGTAGATAGAAATTCTGTTTCATTTTGTCTACCTACGTTTATAATTGACCGATTACGGCCTCGAGCCCACCGAAATGCCCCAGTTTGACGCGCGCCACGGCTAAGTCTTTTGTGACATTCCGTGACACGCCAAAATGTGCCTCGAGTGTCCCAGCCGTTACCTGACGGTAACCTGTCACGCAGTGACATCAAAGGTGTGACCGGCTCAGGTCACGGCTGGTCGCGAGCCTAGCAATTGCTGGTTCTCATCCTGCTGAGTAAGACACTTCCTGATTTCGTTCTTGTGCACAATTCTGTGGCAAGGATTTGCCTAGGGCAGTTGCCTTTCAATTGTGCACAGGCATGGAGGGCTGTTGCCCATGGTTTGTGCACAGAAATGACAACCACCCCTCGGAGGTAAGGAAAGCGACGGCAGTGTCGTACGAGGGGAGAGGGAAGGATATCATGCCGCTGAAGGGGAATCCACCAGCCGGTGCGGATGCGGTAGGCCAATACGAAGGTGCTCCTCGATGATCCACTTCTTCGCGTGCGAGGAGAGCGACTTCCACACGAGGTCGTAGCGGCGATCGCCCTCGAGTCCAGGGTACATAACCTCTCTTCCCTGCGCCTCTCGAGTCTCAAGATGCTCGTCCAGCTCCTCCATAATTTGCCGCATCGAAAGCGCCGACAGCAGCTCCTCATGCATATAGATGCTGCTAATTCGCGAGTGTCGAGGTCGTAGAACGCTCGGCGCGCGTTTATGGAGTGGGTCTGAGTAGGGATTGGGACGAGTATCGGAATGGAGAGGGAGCGTGATGGTAAATTAAATACGCCTGCGCTTATTTAGGAGGCAAATTGTACTCACAGGGTTGTGTTCCTGTCCCTAGAGAAGAGAAACAAGGGAGAGTGAGGACCGTGAGGCGCATAGTCTCTTGAGCGGTGACCGTATCATGCCCGTGCCAACACGAAAAGGTTACCGGCGCGGAATGCGATCGCGCGCGCCCAAAGAGGCGACCGCCGGAGATTTTGACCCAAATATGGCAATGCCATCAGCCGCGGCCGGGAAAGGGGAAATTCGAGCAGATAAGGAACAGATGTGCCTCGGACTAGGTTTAAAAGTTCAGAAACGCTATTAGCTAGAATTATGGAAGATTGATGTGCCCTGAAATGTCTATGGTAGCCTATAAACTGAGAAAAGATGTTGGCCCTCTTCCCATCCTTAATCTCATGCTGGCTGTATTCTTATGAATATTTATGAGCCAGTGTCGATACAAGGCGCACACACTTCCCTTACCCAATTTGGAAGTACCCGACAGCTATCTCGACTCTCCCACATGCAGCGGCCACCGAAAAGTGGGATCCGAATAATAGGAGTCCGGGTGGAATAATAGTAATACATGCCAAGAACATGTATATGGTAATCCCGGTTTCCGCTCTATCCATGAGCTTGGTGCTCACGCTCTTTAGCGACACTCAGCCTCAGGGGTGATATTCTGTCGGAACGCCTTACAGTGCACGTGCGCTCTCCTGATAACATGACAGCCTAGCAGATGTATTATACAGAGCATGCGCTCATGCCGTGAGCCCCCCGAGACGGATGTTGAACTCAGAACGACCTTGATCACAAACAACACAATGGAAGCATCATATTCCTTGAACTGAGCCTTGCTCGCCAAGGCAACTGATCAAGAGAGGGCCAGGGCCATCATGAATACTATTTTGTGACCACTCCTCAAGTTTCTCCGCCATTCTCCATACACCTACAGCCCCGATTTACCCACATTTTTCCCGCTACTGCAGGACCACGAAGCCCGCAAACATGGGAGTATTTTTATGCGCCGAGAGGCTCTTCCAGCGCTTTCGATGCGTGATATTCTAGACGAGCTATCTGAACGCCTTGCCAAGAGAAAGGAGGAGACAATGATAGCTTGGTTCTGCTTTAAATGCCACACGGGTGTAAAGAACTTGAAGCTGTCTTTAGTATATCGCACCCCAAATTATCGATGCACAAGTTACAATGATGGAACCAACTCATTTTTCTACTTATGTAGGATAAGGACAAGGTGTGTAAGGATGGGAAGGCGGACGACTGGAGACCTTACATCATTGCGGAGTAAATTGTTGGGAGTTGGGGTTAATGCCACCAATGGTCCCGGTTATTGCCACACAGTAAATGAAAAAATAAATAATATTAGATGCACACGCATCGCTGGGGTAGAGAGAATGAGGCTTGCCGCTTCACGCAAGATTTTATTATAGGGTCAAATATCATCGACAATATCAATCCAAATCCCATCCAACTCCCCATTTCCACCCTACATAGTACATAGAGACCTCGTCTCGCCTTGTCGGGCAGATGGTGACGCACATATGCGGATCCAGCGGAACCACGAGATACAATGGAGGTCCGAGCCACATTGTCGTAGCCAGAACACCACAACTGGGATTGATAGAGTACGCTGTGTTTGAGGATATGTCAGATCTGCGGTAGCGTGGCAATCCGGATCGAGCGGAATTGGGGAGTTGGCTGCAGGGTTGGATATCGTGCAACGCTGGATCGAGTGGAATTGAGGTGTTGGCTGCATGGTTGGATATCGTGCGACGGTGGTGGAGTCATGGAGAGGCGCTTGATTTCGGAAACACGTAATGCAGGACCTGGATAATAAGTATAAAGGACAGGACCAAGACAGGTCCATACCTGACATATCGCGAACCAGCCCACAGCCCGTCAGAATGCGGGTTACACTTGCTCCCCTCCTCACCGTTCTCTTGAGCGCGGCAGCCCTTTTCGGCTTTACAGCTGCACACCAGGTATGTCGGTTTCCCTTCTTTTGGGTAATCAGCTAACGTCGAGTCTATGGCAGGACTTTGCTGAGCTTGAAGGTCGCCATGTTCCAAGCAGCTACCTGCGCAGCAGGGACCTCAGCTTCAGCCACGAGGATTTCGACGCACGCGACGGATTCAACGCTGAATACGAGGGTCTCCAGGCACGCGAACAAGCCCTCGACGTCCCGTTCCAGCTTTCACTCCGCGATTTTCTCGAAGAGGCTGTCGAAGTCTATCGCCGTAGTTCCTTCACGCTACTGCTCGCTATTGGGTCTCCAGTCATAGAACAAATTCCCCTTCCCGTCACGCCCCAGACGACTGTTGACCAACTCTACAAAGAGGCCGGCCCCACTCTTGGCTTTATAGGGAAGCAACCCTCCGACCTCGCTAACCTCATAACCCTGCAACGCGGGTCCCAGCCGGGCAAGCCCTTACAAATACGTGGCGACATGAGAAAAACTATGACGGAACTTGGCATTACTGCGGAAGACAACTTCGTTTTGGCACTCAAGAAGGAACCGTGGCCGTTACTACGAGGATCCCCTGCCGGGCGTCCACTTCAAACCCAGGCCAAGGGTTCCAAAAAACAGGCGAAGGCACCGGCACAGACTCCTGCGAAGAAGGCACCGGGACAGAAGAAGTGATAGGGGACAGTACAAAGTGAGGAGCTCTTTTGACTTCGCTCCGCTGTTTACTGAATCTGCTGAATCTTCGTCTGCAGACCCCAGTTATCGCACACGGATTTCATCGTCAGAGTGTTTAGATAATATCTACCTACATTTTATCGACCTAAGTTTTGCCTTGATAGCCCAACAAGTTGAATTATCCCTCCTTCTCAAGAATTTGACCGCCCGATGCGTGCAATGAGGGAACTTGAAGGACTAGGAAAGAAGCTCGCGACGTGTGACGTCGCGCCTCGCGCTGTCACCTATATGCGCGGCGAAGTTCGAGGCTGCTTGCCCCCCTCTTTATGTGCCCTTGGCAATGAGAAGATAGATGTGTAGAAAAGGGATACACGAACTTATTGAGCTGGGGATCCCACCTTTTGTAAAGTTGCAGCGTCGAGATACGATTCTCAGCTGGATTGCAGCTGGAGGCGCTCAGGCGCTAGTAGGTAGATCAAGTGACACTGCATACCTCGCATGTATAGATGGGTTTAGGCGTGTATCTGAATCAGTGGGTCGATTCCGTCAGCCAGGATGGAAGACTTACCGCTCTCCAGGTGCATCTTCGGCCACAAGTGCACTACTATTACGAGATCAGTCCAAGTCGACGGCGAACATATTCATAACGCGTACTTTCGTTGTCCCATGGTCTAGATCAGTGAGTGTCTGGTTCACCGTGTAAATTGGGCTTCTGCTCCATTGTTCTTGGCCTCGAAGTTGACGATGATGTGACTAACGAACTGGTGCCGTGCTCTATTCACCGCACTGCATCGTGGTTAATCTTATCTCAAGCTTGCTGCCTGCAAGCAATGCTCATGGCGACCGTACCTAAAACGCGTGCCTCACTGTTTATGTCCAGTATAAGACATCGCGCACACATTCACCTCCTCTGGGAGACATAGCGGGCGTAATACACTCTTTCATGGATATCTAAAGCACGCTGCTAAGCACAACCCAGGGCGATCAGCACACTGCCAGCTGTGTCAGTGTATCTTGAAAGTCGAATCCAAAGGGAAGAGGATAGCCCATCCGCCTCCGTATGTGAATCAGGGTTATAGGAGAGCCCGATCGTAAGTGGCGAGTGCGTGGACAGCACCAGATATGTCAGGATGGAACGTGCTGTCCTGCGTGCAGGGCTCTTTATGTAATGGGCGTCTATTTCATGTGATGTGTGAATTGATGTGGCGATGTGGGGCAGGCGTGGCGTAGCATGAGGCTGGGATGGCTGTTGTGTTCCACAGCCCTTCACTGCCTTTCCCGTCGAAGTTGGGGAGCGAATGCGGCTATCTATCTAATCGAACGTTTACAGGGGCTCTTTGGGCAGATGGGGATTGACGGAGGTAGGCACGAGCCAGGCACACTCATCCCACCCACTTCTCTTGTCTGTTACCAGTATCGCGGCGTTATTACACACCGTTTATGCAGTGTCTATCTGCCTGGCGCTGAGTGTGAAGCACCAGAGATATCTCTGAGCGTATACTCCTTCGCCGCTGCGCAAATTGAACGCGGTGACGCCTCAATAGATACTTGGAGAGTGGACAATAAAGAGCTCAGTCCTGACCACCCTGTGACGGGAGCGTGTCACACCGACCCTTATCAACGTGGGGCCCATCAGCAACGCTGGCCAATGTGGGATGTCAACTTAAGCGCCCGTCTGGGCGCCTGTACCTATGTCCAAGCCGTTACCGCGGTGCTGGGATGCGAGGCGGGGATGGAGCTCAATGGAGCGCCAGACAAGATTCTTCAGGATCTGTGGTCAACTGGTGGCCTGTGACGAGGAGGAGGACTCAGGAGGATGAAGAGCTTGGCGGCGGCGCGTTAGTCATCGATTTGTTGCATGTTTGGCTACAGCTTCGACATGATGATGGCCAGACGATTTTCTGCTTCGTCGTCGACGTCGATGTCGGTCACCCTCGAATACCTCCTTCCGCCCCTTTCCCCTCGATTCTTCTAGAAGGAGGTCACATCTCCGCAGATACCGACTGACGACACGCTTGATATGGCAATGGCCTACAGACCGACTGACACGCGAGGCCAAAGTTTGTGCTGATGCTTCAAGGACGCTACTTATGTGCTGGTGCATCCCGTCGCCGATCTCACCCCAGGGTCGTCATTTGGTGGGCTGCGAACATCCGCGTTGTGCACAGGCAAGGTACAGGTGTGCTCAGCTCCTGCCACCCTGTCGCCGTTTTCGTGACTTTGGGCTCGTTTATCGATGGGTGGAGGTTAGAGAACGAGTGGGGCGTTGGGCCTGAGGGATCGAGGAATGAATGTAGTTGTACAGGTGTGTGCTTGTGGCCGTCATCTACTACGGGTTATGTGTTAACATGGCGCAGAATCGTTCCTTACCATGTGTAGATTACCACTACATAACCCAATCCATGGCTACGCCCGCCGTATTTTCCTCCAAACACCCGCCTATTTCTATCCCCGGCCCCTGGCTGCCTGACCACCTTCATCCCAGAGCCCCGAATCGAACGATCATCAAGCCCGTGTCTCCCCCCACAACGACCACAACCACGACCACGGTTACCTGACCTCCTGACCTTTCACCTCCATAGACTTCCAACTGACTGTCGAGGACATGTATGAGATTCGGCAAAACAGCGGCTCAACGAGCAACATACCCAGGGGTTTCCATCGTGCGCTCGTGCTCTATAAGTCACAACACCATGCGCGCGGATGTGGAAGCTCAGCACCCTCCTTTTCTCCTTGACAGGATACTCCCCACTCTCACAACGCCTGCTTCCCTCTCTCCGTACCGTTGACGATAGGATCTCACCGATGCCCGCCTGCCCCTGCTCCCGGAACTACAGTACTACTTCACACCCTTTGGTAACTCGCCACGCGCGCGCCCGTCATTCGACATCGGACTCGGCGCCGCACAAGCCATGGTCTATCGCCATCATGCTCATCTCCGCCGTCTCCATCCCTTTTCCGCCTCGCTCGAGGGTCACAGGGCCATGATTCAGGTCACCGGGGGCGTAGAGAGGCCGTCAGACGTATAGTATCGAACATGGGTAGGACGATGGAAGGGATGGGAGGGAGGGTGCGATTTTCCCAGGTGTGTATTCGTCATCCTCGACTACCGTGCATCGCGAGCTAACCGAAGTGCAGGACGATAAGCACTTGCTGCATGTACGGTGTACCCAATATCCAATCGATGTACGAACCTCTAACCACCCCTAGTTGTTGCTTTGGATGAGCGCAACCGGGATATGGAACGAGAGGGGACATTCGATGGGAGCGGACGGTGCGGGATTGATTGAAGTCTCTGGCTCCTGTGCTCAACACTCCAAGACTGACAGAGTAGACGAGACGACCTAACAAAGAGATTTGAGGATGGATGAGAGTTGACGAGCTTCCGTGTGAGCTCAGTAGAGGAGGTTGAACTAGATTTACAGCTACGTATTGAGGGGGCTAGACGCAGCAGAGCAGCGTCGCGGGCCAGGAGATATTCGTAGGTGGATTACGCCTCACTAGGTACCCACAGTCTGAAACAATCTCGGGTACAATTTCAACCCCAAGGTGCCACGCTTGTGCGACGTGACACTTAAGCGCGCGTCACCGCAAGGCCGCAGGCTCCATCACTACAGTCAACACCGCACTAACCCGTACCCGCCCTAACCCATAGACACCCTTAACCCGTAACTTTTGGCGGTCACAGAATGCCGAATCTCACCCAAACTTCCCTCCGTTAACCCGTAACCTGTATTAACCCATACCTTTCTGGCTCCACCGAGGGGTATGGATTAGTGCGGTGTTGACTGTACTAGCCACCGAGATCAATGCAACACCTTCATTATAAATTCTGATACTGAGCTTCCCCCAAAGTGCATATGGGAATAATGACCAGATTTCACTGAGGAGGTAATGGGCGCCTATTGGTAGACGGCCGTCAACAATGTATCGACCACTTGGAACTGCCATACATTCAGCCTTTTCATGTAACTCTCTGCGATAGTATAATATCTGGTAACAGGTAGGGGTAAACGAACCTGAGTACCAGGGCGCTCGACAGGGTGGCGTCCGTCATACACGCCCTTCCTTCCGGATCCCTGGAGGAATGTGATACCACTGGTCAAGGTCTTGAGAAACTCGGTCCATTTGATGGTAGTTAAGGTGCGTGTCTGTGTGTGTTGTATCTGTGTTGGAAAGATTGAGATGTGGAACTGGGGATTTGAAAAGTGCGAACCATGTAATGTCGCATAGTCAACGGCCGAGGGAAATTCCCGACATGTCGAAGGCCTGGACCAAAAATCAAAGCAACTCTATGAAAATGATGCCATAAAATCGTGAATATTTCAATTGTGTGTAGGTATTTTGAGCTTTTGGGGTCTTGGGCTGGCGATTTCGCCGAAACAAAGCAAGGCAGATATCTTTTGGTGGCATTGGGTTGACACGAATGTCATTTCTATTCCCAGCTCCCATCTCTCCGGACTCCTCCCACGGGCACCACCCGGAGCCCCAAATTCGCCTAAACTGGCCCAAACTATGTGGGACTGTCTCAAGCTCGCTCATCCCAAACGCCGGTTACAACCCCAAAGTACCTTCCGCAATAAAGATAACAGCGCGCATGGGAAAACATCCAAGATACCACGTCGGCATCACCCCATTCCCAGCTCGGTATTCTGGGTCCCGAACTTGTAAAACGTCTATATAAACGACCCCCATGGCTGGGTGGTTTCCCCAGTGCCCGGTGCATCCCCACATCGTACGTCTCACCCATCCATCCAGCTTTCCTCGCCCACGGCCCAATTTCTAACGCCTCGCTCTCTATCCTTCACTAGATCTTAGGCTGGTCCTACATCATCACCTACACAACATAACTTTACCTCCCACCCAATGTGAGCCATCGTCAAACACATTTCACACAACGCCGCTCGTAGCTAACGGTGTCCGTCCTAGTAAACATTCAAAAATGCGTTTCGCCACGACCCTCACGCTCTTCAGCGCCCTCATCCTAAGCGGCTCCAACGTCCTCGCTATGCCCGTTCCCGTACGTTACCCCTCTCCACTACCCACTCTGAACACCCCTCTCACGTCACTCCCATTCTTAACCAACCTTCAGGCGACAAATGACCTCACCTCCCTCGCCGCTCGGGACCTCTCCTACGAGTCCACCGTAGAGGCCCGGGGTTTCGACTTTGACGCTCTCACCCTTGAGGAACGCGGTCTGCGTTCCGGTCTCCAGAAACTGAAGAACAAGGTCTTCGGAGGGAGCAGTGCACAACCCTCCCCAGACGCCGAGGTCCAGCGGCGCGAACTCGAATTGGAACTCCTGGAGCGCGGTCTGCGCTCCGGTCTCCGCAACCTGAAGAACAAAGTCTTCGGAGGGAGCAGTGCACCACCCCCAGACGCCGAGGTCCAGCGGCGCGAACTCGAATTGGAACTCCTGGAGCGCGGTCTGCGCTCAGGACTCCGCAAACTGAAGAATAAGGTCTTTGGGAGCAATCAGGCAGCTGCACCATCCTCCCCAGACGCCGAGTCTCAGCGGCGCGAACTCGAAGAGGAACTCCTGGAGCGCCGCAGTGGCACGGGTAATTTCAGGACTGGGTATATCCGCAGGCGCGAGGAGCTCGTGCAGCGCGGACTTCGCACAGCGCTCCGGAGGCGGCAGCTCGAGCGCGAGATCGTGGAACGTGGTGATCATCCGAACCGCCCGAGTTGGTAGATAGCGCTGGTGGTATATAGATGAGTTATCAAACAAATGACATGATATTCTTGTACTCTACCTATGTCCGTATTCCTCGCTCAGGTTCTCATCAGCAAGTAACAGAACGCACGTTCCAATCCGTCCCAGAGAACGCGCCAGGCAGCCTGGCTTTCCCGGCCCAGCTGGTCATAACCGCCGCCGTCTCCTCGGCCGTCGAGTTGACTGCGCTGATGATCTCCGTCACAGTGTATTCGCCATTCCACCAGCTAGGCCCTTCCACCGTGGTGATGCTACCGGACTGAAAGAGAGTTCAGGTTATGCTAGGAGTCAAAGCCAGAGATAGACGTACATTGATCATTCCAGAATGCGATCCAAACGCGAGCGTCCTTCCAATGACTGTTCGACGTGAACACTGAGATATAAGTACGACGACGATGGGCACAAGAAACGCACCACCACTAAGCTCGATGCTCGCCGGGATCTTGCTGGGCCTCCGCACAGGCTTGACGACGAGCGTACATGTCACGACCGTGTCATATACAGCAACAGGGCCGATCTTGTGGACCCTCTGGCGAGGCAAGAGCTGAGGGTCATTATTACGCTGGAGTGGAACTGCGAGTGAGAGTGGGAGGATTGTAGCGAGGAGGAGGCTGAGATTAACGCGCATGGATGAGGAGGGCGACTCGAGAGGGGACCATGAGGCGGTGGTGGTGGAAGCGGCGATCGGATGCGTCAAACTCGGCGCCATACATGCTCCTGCGACGAACTTCATCAAGTTTCTGTCGGATGTGTGTAGCCAGATGGTCGGGGTGACAATATGCCCGTGCATGAGTTCTGTCGTGTGGAACGGACCCAGGGGTACATCCTGTGCCTAGACACCGGGGGAGCTTGGAGGTACCTATTTCCAACGTTCCTCCCCGTTCTAGCCCCACCCCGAATTTAAATCTTGATCATAGTTCGGGAAGGAGGTACATATCGGTCGTGGGCTTCGTGCGGCAGGTAAGTGAAATTGGGATATGGCCTGACAACACATGTGATTCATCCGATGTATCCAACGACGGAAATGGAGTCCATACGAACTGCTGCGGTGATCAAGGTGATCATCGTAAATGGGGTGGGGGGATGAATCCATCCGCGGACCCCCAGTGTCATACGTTAGAGCGAGATTCAACGCGCTCGTAGGACATGATAACTACTGAAAAGGATACTGTACAAGCAATGGAGCCCCGCCAAAATATGAGTGTTTACGTTGCCAGTAATTGTGTCGAGAGCGGAAGATAAATTAGGCGCCCACCAAGTGATCTATTGCAGGGAGTACAGAACACGGGTAAAATGCATATGAGACGCGAATGGGGCATTAGATATTTGTCGGAGAAGCCTATCTTTCAGAATCGCACTGGTACTTGCATTACTCCTCTTGTACCTGTCCCAAATACTCTAATATAACCAGCCCAGTGGAAGGAACTTCGATATCTCGAGATTTCGGAATACGTGAGGAATAAGGAGCCGAATCTACTAGCTATAAGGTTGAACCTGAAGCCGCCTGACCATCTCAAGTCCCCGTTCCCGAAAGGCTAATCCCAAGATCCTCCACAGCCTTGCGTCATTCCTCGGGAACGAGGCAAATGTGGTATGAACGCGCGGTTCCAAACAAGAGCCATCATACCGAATAAGAAGGGAACACCGGGCCATTCTTCCACCACTGATATTCTCTCCCGAGTCCGAAACCCTAGAACCGATTCTGAAAACTCGTCCCAGAGAGCTACTTCACGATGCACGCTCTGAGCAGGTTATCAAGGTAAGTATGCTGCGGGCGTCTCTGGTATAGCCGAGACTGAGAGCACTGGTAGAAAGAACCCCCAAATCCACGAGTTACATCTATAATTAAGCTTTTTATAGATCGTGGTTCTAAGAATTTGTAAAGATCCTCCAAGCTTCCATTGCATCCTGCGAGAACGAGGCAGGATTATGGGCGCTTATTTCCAGATAATATTTCCAAGAGGGTGTAACACTTCGATGAGTGTGGGAGTGTGCGGTAGCCTGGTTAAAATGGCCTATTATCTTTCTTTGCTGGACTTGGGTGTATATAGTATACTATATTACGCGTGGCACAAAGCATAAATGTGTGCTCTACAGGCGGGGAGGAGAGTGCTTTGTTAGAACTGGAAGTGCATCAGTACGACGTTGCTTTGGGTTAGAACGTCGAGCTGTTGATGTGGAATGCATGGCCATTGTGCTTTGAAATTGAAGAAACATTGGGCGCACTTGAATGAAACAGGAGCGGGGGTAATACTCACTCGGACAAAGCACATGCTGGAGTGACAATGCAACTATTCACCTTCCCGCGGTACAAAGCAACATGCGCAAGAGCCATGCTTCAATTTATAAGAAAACTTGCTGTAAAAGCAAGGCGGCCTTTTAGGTCTTCACTTCCCCTCTACTCAACGCCCCTACGCTCAGTCGACTCCACATTCTCCGTCAGAATGTCAGCACGCCGGAGCAATATTTATGACCTCCTTAACAGCGAGAACCAGCATCCTGACTTCGGCGTGCCATCATACAGTCCATCCTTAGATCCTGAGGAGCCGTCCAGCTCAAATCCAAAGCCAAAGCGAACCAAAGTTCGTCTAACGAAGGATCAGGCCGAAGCGCTCCAGATCGTCTTTGAGCACACTCCGGAACCAACTATAGAGAAGCGCAAAGATTTGGCCAGAGATCTTGGTTTGACGTTTGAGAAGGTGTCCCGGTGGTATGTCTCAGGAACTCCTCCGATAGTTACTATACCGCTTACAGCCAACCTCACCAGGTTCCTTCGTGAACGGAATGATGCCCCACGTCGACTTCTTCCCGATGGAACCAAGCTTGAGCCCAGGTTGCGACCAACACCGGAGCAGAAATCGAGGTTGGAGCATGAGTATGCACTCAACGCGAATCCCTCAGAGCAACGACAAAAAGAAATTGCTCTAGAAATCGGTCTAAGTGAGCTAAGAGTCTCCAAGTGGTACGTCTATCCCTCTCTCTCTCTCTGGATAAAAAGGATTATCATATAAATAAACGGATTTACTTAGGTTCTATCGCGAACGGAAGGATGCCCCACGTCGACTTCTTCCTGACGGAACAAAGCCCAAAGTTGTACGGAGATTGACAAAGGAAGAGAAATCAAGGTTGGGCCAAGAGTATGCGCGCAACAAGCAACCCTCAGAGCGACGACAGAAAGAAATTGCTGTAGACCTTGGTTTAAGTGAACTAACAGTCTCCAATTGGTACGTATATCCCCCTCTCCCCAGATAAAAAAGATCGTCGACTGAATAAACGGATCCACTTAGGTTTATTAAGGCGTATAGGAAGATTGAGGAAACGCGATAGTTCGGCCTGGGGCTTGCAATGCGGTACTTTCTACATGTGTGCCTTGTTGTGCATATTATAACATAATATGTCATCGTGATGATGTTTGTAATATCTCCTAACTCATGGTTCTCCCTGTCTATTGTATTAGGGCGAACGGGCCTTACTCCGTATGGCGGGCCGTTTGTATAAATAATCAGCGCGCAAATATTCGGCTCCGCGTGCATAATTTTGGCCTTCGCGCGCAAATCTGAGGTGATAACGGCATGAAATCACAACGCGCATCCAGCGCGCAAATTTCGGGTCAGCGCGCAAATCTTTGGTGGGACAGCGCAAAAATCGAGGCGCGCGCAAATTCACATCAAGCGCACAAACTCAAATAGGGGCTCACAAGATAACGCAGAATCATAGAGTTAGGGTCCCTGATACTGGTCAGATTGCCCAACGAAGCCCCATGGGATGCATCTGACTTGCATCGCCGGCACCGCGATGCGGCGTGCCCAATCGTCCCTGTGGAAACCACATAGCCTTCGTTATGTGGTCTCGACTCGTAGAGAACGGTTAAAGAAGAAAGGAGATAACCTGCGTACGAGTATAGACTAAGGAGAAAGCAGCCCGAGCGGGCGACCCATCTGTAGGGCTCGCGAGCGTGAGAACGAGGCCATCAAGCGCCCGTATGGACGCGCTTGTATCACTGGTAAGATAACACACCATACCCCTGATATCCGAGTCTGTGCAATAGTACTAGTTGGAGGCAGAGTCGTGCTGTCTAACACAATGAATAGGAGGGCGAAGATGGCATGATGTACTGATTGGGCATATGTGTGATAGGCTTAAACCTAACGTCGCCGTAGTATTACCTTTCCACCCGAACTTGAGAGCGGGTACTGATTCAAACCTACATCGGTCCCATTCCACTATATACAAACTATATACCAAGGATAGTGCTGAGAGCACCACCAACAAAGGTGAGCCATAGACCGCTGTTCAGGAGATGGTGCTTATCTTGAGGGATACCCGAGCGGCTCATACTCAATGCATCCATAATGCAGGTATGGAACCTAGACCGACGACGTCAATCCCAGAGACGACGAATGCCCAGACCACGCCATACCGCCTTATTGGGGGAGCTCCTATCTGCATTTGCGCTCTTGATGTGAATTTGCGCGCTGGATTTGCGCGCGCCTCGATTTTTGCGCTGTCCCACCAAAGATTTGCGCGCTGACCCGAAATTTGCGCGCTGGATGCGCGTTGTGATTTCATGCCGTTATCACCTCAGATTTGCGCGCGAAGGCCAAAATTATGCGCGCGGAGCCGAATATTTGCGCGCTGAATATTTATACAAACGGCCCGCCATAACTCCGAGTCAGAGATGTATGTAATAATGCGAGGACGCGAGCGTGGACTGTGCATGGCACAATGGGAGAAGATAACGATGATTTGCAATTATGCATGCACACTAACTCTCGCGGTCGATCACTGTAACCCTGAGATGGGACTTTGCAAATCGGAAATCCGGAAGCACGTTGCCATTGAATCTCGCACGTATACCGAGCGATCCCGCGACTGACTTCACTGTGACGGGATGCGACCCACCACAAAATGCCTATTCAAAGCCACGCAGTCTAGTTAAACTTCGCCAGCCGCCATACCCATGCCTCGAGGTAGAGGGCAGATTAGGATTGGGGTGGGCGTTACTCGGAGGTCGGTAAGATGCTTTGGGGGGCTTTGAGGCATCTCATAACAACTTGCTCGCGTCCCTCCTCTATTCAGAAGTACGAACGGCTGTCTTTCTGGCTACGAATCCCACCCGAATTCTGTTACGCATACTAGCTCCCTTCAAGATGCAGGCAAACGTAGTGCTTGACGGACGTCCTGGCATCGAAAGAATCGACCAAGGCAGCCTCCTTCGCATCCTCCAACTATCCACATCCCTTCTATGCCTTAGGCGCACCGAGGATATTCAAAACGGGCGACCGCGAGGGTATCTCGGTCTTGTGTCTAGGTCACTCAACCGCTTCATACTCAACGAACCATCACTTTGGACCACGTTGGTTATCCATCCGGACAGTCCTGTCGAGACCTATACATTGGACAGTGCCCCAACATCGAACTACTTGACGAGGTCCGGGGATCTACCCCTTGCCATATATCTCCTTCCTGGGACGCTAGTGGATGGGGCCGACAGGAGGATGGAGCGGGAGGGTGCAGCAGCGCGCTTATTGGGGGAGTTAATCGCGAAGGAGGCCGCCAGGATCACGAGGCTCGTTGTCCGTACACGGTGGAGGTCTTCACTTGTGCGCATTGGGAACTTATTGGACCCAAGATACCTTCCTGCAGTGGAACAGCTGGTCATCGAGTCTTCTATAGATGACGTCGGTGCTCCCGATGTCGGTCTGCCTATCCATCTCGACGATCCTACAAGTCTCACATCACTCTCGATCGACGCCGTCAACCTCCTCGCCTTCCTCGCGTCGACGCACAATCCTCACGATGTTCTCGCTCTTATCACCTCGCTCACAGTCACCAACATTTACCCCGGTACATATGGATTTCCCGAGGATGACCTGTCAAGCATAATTGAGCTCATTAACTCAATTCTTTACCTTCAGTCTCTCACCTTCGATGACTTCCAAATGCTCGAGCGCCACCTGGAGACGTTCGGTATTGTTCATCGCCATCCCAGGACCCCTACCCAGCTAAACAACCTGACGTTGAGGAACACGAGTGGTTCAGCGCGTACCTTCCTTCGACGTCACATCTCTACTTCTACCCTTGTTATTGAACAGTGATGGTGTGGCTCGACATTCTCGGCCCAACTACATATGCACGACTATGATACACACGACATTACTGGCATTCTTACTTTTTTTTATCCAACCTACCTATGTTCTATGCATATAATCTGCTCATAGACGTTTCGTATTCTCTCATCCCCGACCTTTTACTTAACATACCGCTCCGCTGTATCTGGACATCTCCTACTGTAGTACGTCTGGATAAGCCTCATCCAACACACCTCTCTATTTACCTCCAATAATTTGTCAACATACCGCTCTGTTAACCCCAACTCTGCTATATATACATGCCCTGCGGCCCCTGCAATACCATAGGGGCGCCGATCTCGCACCATTGTTCCTACAGAACTGGGCGCCTTTCTTCCACACCCAGCGCTACTCCTCCCTCAGGAGTCAGATAAGATAAGATCCGCGCGACGGGCGCCGGAGAAATCCGATCGTGGGACTCTCCTTCCCGAATCCCCAACCAACGTTCTCTGCTGGTCGCATGCTGCTCAAAATTATTCGTTCACCAGGTTTATCACCAGCTTTCGTGTGCACTGTGCTCATCGGCGGTCATCCACGAGGAGGAATCAGGATCGTTCGACTTGTGCTCTTTTTCCTCGGTCTTGACTCTCTTGTACACCGCTTCTTGGATATGAACATTCGGCGAGGACGGATGATATGATACCCCAGCTCAACCAGCACCAGGTGGGTGTTTCGATTCTCCTCTCCTCGCGAGGTAGCTAACCGTGGTCCATTGCATATCTATGGACAATAATCTATTCTGCGCATATTTCAACTTCAGTTCCCAACCGGAATTCCGTGCGGGAACGACTCATCCCGCCTACAACTGACTCGACGTATACCGACGTATTCATCCTCGTCCCGCTTCTCGACATGGTGTATTCTAGCCCTGACCACCTCGATACAGCGAGCTCTGATAAACTGCCACTGCCCCATTGAACTCAACTGCAATAATTGCACGAATACGGACCTTGAGTTGGAATACCTGCGGAGACAGAATCGAGTGACTGGTTTGAAAGATACAGAGGTGCGCTCATAACTCTCCATCGGTTCTCCTTGCTTATTGGGAGTCTATGCCCCTCAGCTCGGTCTCACGCTCCGCCAGATACTATTCTACCTTCCGCCATGTCGTCTCTCCCTCTCGACGACCCATCGTCCGACGGCCACAGCGACCTCTCCGATACAATCTCTACCGCCTTCTCCTCCTACTTTTCTACCACCGCCGGCTCCGCCTCCGCATGAATCCCATGTCTCCGCCGAGCGCAGCCCGACGACAGCCAACAACCACGGATCCTCCCCTTCGCACCCACCCCCCCTCGCCGGAACGATACACTGCATTGCGACAGCACAGCCGAATGAAAGGGAGGGGCTGCTAGAGTCAGACACGGATGTGGAGCGGGTCTCGACGCATTGGAACTTTGGGAGAGGGAGGAAGAGGGCATCACGCTCTTCAGGTTCGATCTCTCTGGGAAGCGAAGGCTGGCGGTACCGGTGAAGCTGAGTGGCGAGGATGATGTGGTCTATGGGCTGGGGCAGGGTGAGGAGGAGTAAACGAGTGCGATTCCGGAGCTGTCTGCAGATTGGGATGGGGGATATGGGGAGGCTACAGCAGTGGAGGAAAACAGCTCGACGTCGACGACGGTGCCGAGAAAGAAGAAACAAGAGAGTAGAACGCCCCGCCCCTGATCGAATACGAATTTCTTCTTCCACCCCGACCCCGGTGCAGCACCTTTCTCGCCTTCCGTCTTGCTTCCGTCATTGCCCAGCTCTCGCACTCCGCACCACCTACGCCCCAGATTGACCTCGAAACGCTCTCGACAAGCTCGAAGAAGCTGAAGTCCAAATCGAAGAAGCCGTCTTCGTCCGCGTCCAAGGATACCCGCGACAAGCTCGAGCGTGAACGCCTTCACCTTGAGAGGCTGAAGCAGCAGGGCGTGCTGCCCGAAGATGCGGGTGGCGAGGAGTTCAAGGGGTTCCAGGGAAGCGGGAGCGCGGCCCGCCTGCTGCGCTCGGACGTTGTGCAATCGGCGAGCGCGAGTTCGTCGAGTGGAAGTGGGAGTGGGAGTTGAAGTCAGAACGGTCCCTCGAGCCGCAGTGGGAGCGGGAGTAGAGCGAAGGGTTCGAGCCTGCGTCAGATCCTGAGGCAGGTTTAGGAGGAGTTCGGCGACTTCGTTGAGGTAACGAGGGAATGGCGTACCATCGATACCAGAGGACGAGGAGGACGCCGTCGATCTGGATGGAGGGATGTATGCTGGATCCGGGAGGAGGACTTACGCCGCGAAGAGGGCGAGTCACATCCAAGGGAGGGGGATTATTTTGAGTGACGAGCAGAATCTGCCGAAGCTTGCGCTGTCAGGATGCACTCCAGAACCGCATCGTGTCTGGCGTCGTGGGGAGGGGAACCAGTTGGCGGGTCGAAGGAGGGTGCGCGGTACCCCTTTGCCAAACGAGGTGCCGTTTGACACTCTTTCGAGGAGCCAGCTCGCGGCCATGCCGATGGCGAAACCAAAGGTCAAGAAGTCAGGGTCAAAGTCGTCGAGGGCGACGACAAGCTCTACAACATCGCAGTCGCGTCTCCCATCTCAGCATCGTTCGCCGACTCCCCAGTCATACACGTCGAGCCAGTTCTCGGATTCTTCGACGCTGAGCATATCCTACCACCTGCAAATGCACTGGAGAAGCCGCCGAGGAGGGAGCGGGCTTCGAGTAGGGCTGGTGGGAGCAATGTGGGGTCGAGTGGGCTAGGTGATACTGAGCGAATTAAGGGGTTCCCGTCGACAGGATGATGAGGGCGAGGCGGGCGACTGGGGCGGGTGATCGGGACTCTTTCGCGTTCTTGCTTGCGAATTCGAGGACACGCATTTCTCCGGGTTCTCTGACATATAAATAGTGACTGATCGAAGCGCCGACGTTTCTCCCCTGCGCTCCTGCATATCCCTCGCCTTGTGTCATATTCGCCCTTCCACCACCTATACCCGATGTATGTAAGCAACACCTTATACCTGCCTATGTGCTTTGCTCAACGTACGTCAATGTCAAATCAGGCTCAAGCGCAGACGGCACAAAGCGCCCGCGGCGCTTAATAGCCCAACGCACGCTTCGCTGCGTGCGCTTTGCCGACGAATTATTTGAGATGGGCAAAGCCCATTTCAGTGTTGGATATTTAATGAGCCTCCTCGTGAGTTAATAGACTCTCCAAGCCCCAGTCTTCTCTCATTCACACCATCGCCACAGCACGTCCACCATGCAACGCCCGTTCTTCAACCTAGAGATGAAGGATCCTATTGAGCTTGGAAATGCCAATAGAATCTTTCCCGTCCCACAAGTCGAGGAGTACACCCGCGCCGCCAAAATCGTTGCTCGAACAATCTGGGACGGCTGCGTAGAATTGACCTTGCCCGGCAATGCAGAGGTAGAGTCCGGAGTCCTTAGCCTCCTTGAAAGTGGTACGGGGCTCGATATCGGAGAGGCCGACACCAGGAGTTCGGCTCTGATCGTGGGGGAGGTCTATCAGGAGCTCCGGAGATATGACGTTGAGAGGATGCAGGCTGGTTCGCCTCAGTCCTGCCTGGATCTCCGGTTCAAGGAGGCAATGTTTTCAAGAGTCATCTCAAAGCTTGAAAAGAGCGTGAGTACTTCCTCAACATGGCTTTATATGTATTGTACACTGACGATTGAACTTTTTCCCTATCTAGTTGAGGAGAATGCGGCTAGGAAAGATCAACCTTGGTGCCGTCGCAGCTGAACAGAGAATGGCGGAGGCGCAGTGTATTGCGGCCTTTGTTGGTGACCTGTACGCTGCTGGCATGCTGGAGATCAAACAGCTCAACAGGGCGTTGGACGTGATCCTGTCTGTCATGGAGCATCAACCAGATGTGCTTGAGCTCATTTCGGTCCTGTATTGGCGGGCCATGAGCTACAACGGGCGCATCCCTGGGATAGGGTACTGGTTGGAACTCGAATCTGTTGTGGAGAGAGTCCGCAAGCGCTTCCCCGATTCTCACTCCGGCATTCAAAGGGGTGTTAGAGGCTACCGGGAAGAAGAATCGTTTGATGCTTTGCTTCAGCGCTTCATGAACATTACCGAGGGCTCACCATTCCCCTACGAGCATCGAGAGGATGCTGGACTCGCTCGTATGTGCACCGACGTTTCGGCGAGTGTGTACCTTGCGTATCACACCCCGGACTGGAGATCAGCATGAGGGAAAGGGCTAGAGAGCGATGCAGAAACAAGAGGCAAGCCAGACCTCTGGCTGCATATGTACGATTTGTTCTACTATTATCTCGCTTTTCAGTTACATATTGCCTGATTACTTCAACAAGTGACCCTTATCATAGCCATTTCTAACTCAACTTCTGTGTAGCAAAAAGTCTGATTTCGTGAACGGCAACAGGATACGACCATCGCCGTGGCTATATTCAACGCAGTCGGCGATGCCGTTACGAGTTCCAACTTGAAGGCATCTGGCTTGATATAGGGTGCTTTACTGCTACTACTCTTTCGCATACTTTAAATCGGAAAGACAGTGTCGACCTGGGCTCTTGCGACTATTTGACCCACTGAGACTGTAGCTCCTTTCCATATTTTACATACATCGTGGAGAGATACATAACACTGGGGCCACAGAAGTTAAAATGACAGAGCTCGGGAAAGAAGAGAGACTGAAGGAGTATATGTAAACTAAGGGAACGATTTTCGAGAGGCACGCAGTCAACGAAAGGGAAAGACTAAATTATACCTTTCAACACTGGAATGGTGGTGCTAAAGCGCAGGGCTAATAGATATAATCGTCGATAAACGCTGCACCAGTCACTTTATCGTCCCATATTCGGTATACGCATCGCCCAGACGCGGAGCAGAATGAAGACCGGTTCACGTCTTCGGTCTGCATCGTTGTCAGTCCAATCAACGCGTCCACCCCAGCTTTCTGCTCGCTTTCATTTAGTACCCACCTAGCCCTCTGCTTCTCACTGAGGTTAGAAGGCTGAATGATCGAGTATATGACGATCTTCTGGCGCTGGTACTTCGTATGCTCCAGCAACATCGTCGTAGATGCAAAGCCTAGGTCGTAGGATCCGTGTGCCTTCACCCTCGGTCGGTATACCTGAGGTGGTTGGAGGATGGATGTTGCGAGCAGTTCAAGAGATGCCACACAGGTCGAGCCGCTGGTGACGTCTAGCATAAATCGGCGAATGAAGGTCGACGATGATACCAGGGCGTCATTGACCGCTGATGAGGGATGTCCGTTCCGTGTTATGATGTCGAACACGAGAGGGAGATGGGTACCATGGTGCCATCCAGAAGGAATGGAGAAGGTGGCCGAGTGGGGTGTGTGGGCTTCGAACGGAAATTGCACCTCCGTTTCGGGTGGGCACCAGGGAGACCAATGCGTCTCAGCGGCGAGTGAGAGTCCAAGGTTTTCGTCGGCATGGGTGGCAGCAGGGTGGTCGAAGGAGACTCTGAATACTTGAATCGACGCACTGGAGAAGGTGATGATGTATTCTCCTGTAAATGTTGCCTGATATGAAGGGGTGCAGTTAGATTGATGTACTAATTTGTGTAAAGACAACCGGACGTACATTGATATCAGGATCACCGGTACCGTCGCTTGGAGTAGGCGACTGCATCGCAATACACCGATTTGTGCTGATATCCCAAAATACGAAGAACTCGGATAGCTCCCGGAATAGGTTGACGAAGATGCGCGAGTCTCGTATTGAAATGGATCGACACCCTCCTTTTGGCGCCGTGCCGCAGCTCACCTCGAGCCAGGTCTTCGCTGCATTCTCAAATACCGGTGATTCCGACGCTGGCCGTATGTGGTATAACCGAACGCTACCGTTAATAATTCAGTCATCACCCATCCTAGGTCCGCGTACAACCGGTCACGGGAGAGGAGGACGTACGTGACGGCACTACCTGGGCGTCGAAGCTCAGTCGCAACGGCGACCTGGAGCGCGTCATCGTTAAGCGCACAGATGGCTAGCTGGGATATGTAGAAGTAACTTCCGTACTCGATTTTGCATATGAGCTTGGGCTCTTCCTTCGGAGATTGTCCCACAAAGCCAAGGTCCCAGAGTGCAAGGAGATCCAGGTTCGCTGTCACCAAGAACCGCCCTCCTGGGACGAGGAAGTACTGGTCAGCTTCGATTGAGATCCTTCTGGAAGAACGTGTCTCGAGTTTTGTCGATCCTATACTGAGCTTCTTTGAGGTTCTCCGAGAGAGATGTTTCTCGAGCATGGCCTTCCATAGACTTGGCCCGAGGGCTGCGCGCTGGAGGGCGGGGAGGCTCATCTCGTCGATGGGGTATGACCCAAGGAAGATGGCGTTATCCTTGCATACAGACCGTAGTAAAGAAGCCCAAGTAGATGTGCTATAAAGCATCTGGCGTAGGAATCGCGAGACCTGGCCATTGAACAAGGCGTGAGTTCACGATCGTATTCAAGCGGACAATGCTGGAAGGAACAAGTACCTGCCCTAGACTCTTGACATCAGAAACCTCTGCAAAGCTCACGATATGTGTCCATATCTCGGTAGGAACTTCTTCGACGATTCCAATCGGCACTACACTGGAAGCGCCCGTGCTCTGGTTCTGTATCGGTGGGCCGATTGAAGCCACGTTTCGAGTCGAAGGAAAGAAACGGCGTAGCATGACTGGGGGTGTTGGAAGATAATGGGATTCGTACTCTTAAATGTGCTTGCACCGCGGAAACGTGGTCAAATGTATTGGGTGACGATGGTGGAACGTGGCGAAGATACGGTTCCGATCCGAGCGGTGCATTCAGAGTTTGTCAGTGCTGTATTCCGGAGATGTCGGCCTCCCCTGTGAGCGCTAATCAAGAATGCTGACGAGATAAGATAAGATTCCCCGTATTAGATAAGATTAGGCCATGTGAATCCCGAAGATGTGGAAAATCATCAACTCAAGGCTTGCTCTCGACGTTCACTGCTGCCAACGCTCTCTTTGACACGGCCTCTCCTTAGACTGACTATCCTTTCCAAACCCTCAAAGTTAATCCAAGCTCCCTAGGTCCTCATACTGCCACTAAATCGCGCTCACAAGGAAATGTTTGGCGGGTGGGGACGACCGTGACTGCGCGCACTTGGAGATATTCAGCAATACAACAGCAAGACTCGGCCCGGCGCGGTCAACTACACTACGGAACTCAGAAAGCAAACATCGCTCTAACTCCCAGTCAAACCCCTTTGGCTTCATGAAACCATACTCGCGCGTCACCTGTGCGTGAATACTTACTTCTCCGATTTCTACGCCCCGAGAAGGTCGGTTCGCCGTTGGTGCTTCTGAGCTGTTGGACTACATCCCACTGACCCGCTTCGCAGTGTGTACGCCATCGAGAGGCCCGGTAAGTGAGCTTCAGGGCTGGCAATGTACTTATCCCGCAACACCATCCATCCAATTCTGTCGACAAACTATCACAGGAACGAGCCACCTCAGCCTCGCCTTATCCTCGGAATGATCTACTATAACCACCGCCCCACGAAATTATGCTTGGGTGAGATTAGCTGGGCATAGGAAGATGCGGTCTTGGCTCCCCCTAGGTACTTCCCAACCGTTCCCCTCGTCCAGAGTCAAGACGCATTCGCTCTTCAATTCTTCTATTGGCTAACGGACCCGCCCCAGCCCCTAAGCTGACAATCCTTGTTCGTTTGGCGTCATGGTCCATCCCCTGGGTGCCAAAAGTTGCCTAATGGATTGCTATTTTCGGTTCTTCTCCTCTTTCGGTGGTAGGTTACTAAGGTTAGATATCGACCATCAGTACTCTCTGCTTCCATTCCGTGATCGCCTACTGCCTCTCTGTGCTCCTTCACCTCGTCGAAGATGAGGTCGCTCTTCACGTTGTTGGGAGCGCTCTCCTTGAACCTCCTCCCCAGCTCGCGCGCTCAAAACACCGAGATTACATTCACCGATTCTGACATCGCTGCCGCATCATCTAATATTGTGACCAGGCCTGGAGGGCAGAGGTACGCTTGTAAGTCGTACCCGGGAGACCGTGCATATCCTTGGACGGCTGCTTGGGCTTCGTTCAACCGAACAGTGGGAAGAAATCTTCAACTCGCGATCCCTCCTGGTGCAGTATGCTATCAAACGCTAGATGGGACTATCCAGACCTTTGATGCAGCGAAGTGCGCGGAGGTTCAGACGAACTGGGGTGACGAGCAGTGGAAGTGAGTCGTCCTCATTAATGCCACGTCTTTCATCATTAGGCCCCAGTGTTGGTTCCGATAGTCCACCTTGATATGATCCTCCCCTCCTCATCGTATTCTTCAGCGCTCCAGCGACGACTAACCTTTCTTCCTCCATAGCATCGACCACCCCATCTCCAATCTTTGGACTTACTGGACGAACATCCCTTCCCTGAATCCTCCGAGTCTTCATCGTGCGCAAGAGGCTTCTACGGCGACTACGTCGTCCTCGCCAAGACGCGCGAACACATCAAATACACGATCGACTTCGCGCGCAAGAACAACCTCCGCCTCATCATCCGCAACACCGGGCACGACTTCATGGGACGCAGCACGGGCTGGGGCTCGCTCATCCTAACACACATGCGTTCAAGGATGTGTCGTTTGTCAAGAAGTATACGGGCCCGGGTACGTGGAGGGAAGGAGCTGTGACTGTTGGTGCTGGGATTCAGGGACGCGAGCTGTTGAGGTTGGCGAATAAGCAGAGTCCGCCTTAGGTTGCCGTCGCTGGGGAATGTCCGGTACGTCTTCGAGCCAACATGTATCGTGGTTTGCGGATCCTGATCAGCGTTTAGACTGTCGGTTTCGCCGGCGGGGGTTACATCCAAGGTGGATGTCACGGACCTCTGGCTACCTTCTACGGATGGGGACGCACCATACTTATCAATTCCATTCACCGACCGACGCGCTCATACACTCATACCGATAGCCGCCGATCAAGTACTCTCGTTCGAGGCGGTAACCGCCTCAGGGAAGTTCGTCACAGCCGATGCTGCCTCGAGTCCCGACCTCTTCTGGGCTCTCAAAGACGGAGGACCTTCCACCTTCGCTGCAATCATATCACTCACAGTAAAGACATTCACTCCCTCCCGAACCGCTACGTTGAGAACGGACTCTTTGTATACTATGAGCTCTCCCCGCTGCGACTGCACGTCCAGCCTCGATGCCGCCCCTGTTCGACAAACTCGACGCGGAGGACATACCGTACTTGCCCGAGACGAAGCAGTTCCAGACATTCTTTGACTTGTACATTGATGTCTTTGAAGACGAGGGTTCTGGAGCGTCGGCGCTTATCGTTGGTCGGATCTACACTGGCAAGGATATCGCGCAGAATGCGACTGCTATCAACGCGGCCCAGCGCCTCACGGTAGAGCAGCCGGGCGGATTTACTGTATCATCGGGCACATTGTCGGCCCAGGTGCTGCTGCACCTATCATTGATAACGCTGTCAACCCGAAGTGGTGCGACGGCGTCTAGCTTTAGCATTGCTAGCTTCACTGTCGCTACGAATGCGACGTTGGCGGAGAAGGCTGAGGGGCAGATACTTGTTCCGAATGGCGCTGCGTACGTTAACGAGGTGAGTGGAAATCACGCAACCCTGGGGAACGAGTAACTGCTGGAATCGAGCCTATACGATGTCGGGACTTCCGATTCCAAAACTTGAAACAAGACTTGAACCTTTCGCAGGACCGCGGGTATCTGGAATCAAGTGGACCTTGTCATCACACACTGCTGTTGCCTGTACCACGTTGAGGCTAATACACGAAGGAAATTTTAAGACACTATTCATCGCACTACTTCTGCGCCAGACACCACAGGTCGGTTCCGGTAGGCTGTAGTGTCGATGATGACGGTCGCAGCTCGGAGCACTGCATTTCTACTAGCTGTGCACAAGCTGTGAATCTATTAGCACAGGCTGCACCTGTTCATAGCCAGGAGTCACCGTGCCTTACCGCAGATGTCAATCATAGGTGTATACAGCCTTGGAAGGGCTGTAGGAGGCTGTGTTCGGGCTTGCGGGCTCATTTTAAGTTTGTCTCTGCTCAGTGGTTGACAATTCGGTCTTGATTCGGTCCCTCGCACTGTACTCCACCCAGGGTTGACCTTCTAGCCCGGAACTCACTCTCTACCTCCTCCCCCTTTATTTTTCACTCCTCCCAAAATACGGCTCGATATTGCCAACCATACACCGCTGAATGTCATATGGCGCAAATAGCTGAGGACTATGACCCCCTCGAAGTGTTCACGCGCGCACCAGCGAACGAGACCCCTAGTGAACGGAGGGTGCGCAAGGCCATGGATGCGAAGGCAAAGGAAAGGAGCGACGATATAGAGCAAATGTTGGAAACGGAGGGGCGAAAGTTGAGGAGCAGCGGGGAGCCTGTGAGGGTGCTGTTGTTAGGTCAGAGTGGGAGTGGTAGGTGTCAATTCATCACTTCTATCATGTAATTCATCTGTTCATTTGCCATCCGACAAACATAACTTGGATTCTGGGTGCTAACGCTGAAATAATTCAAGGAAAATCTGCTTTGATACGAAGTAGGTCTATCACATTTCCTTTCGTTTCGCCTCTGAATACTCATCGAACCCACTTTCCCCAGGCATCCAAATGACATATGACCCCAAATGGCAGTCGAACCTCATAAACTGGCGTCCCATAATACACCTAAACCTTCTGAACAATGTTATTACAATTCTCGACGCCATTCAAGTCGAGGAAAATGTCGACCCGTCGACCATAACACCCTCTCAGCAACTCCTCAAGCGGCGGCTCACACACCTCCGAGGCGTCGAGGCAGACCTCAAACGTCGCCTCGGGCTCGGAATAGAGGAAGCAGCCGACGGCCCTGAGGTTATCAATAGTGGGTCGGGAGATCGCACGACTCACTCTGGAGATGTGTCGGAAGGAATGGGGGGAGGGCGAGGGCTGGGAGGGAAATGGACGAATGAGGCTAGATCGTGGACTATTGAAAATGCAGCGGCTGCCTTGGAGGCTAGCTTGAGGTCAAATGGAAGGGATCGCGCGAGGGTGGATGAGGTAACAGAGGCCATCACAAAATCTTGTGGTGATATCGTCAGCCTGTGGAACGACGAGGGAGTTCGGGCGCTCCTGAGAAGCAAGAAGATCACGTTGGAGACAGATACTGGCTTGTGAGTACTCATTGCTACTTTCTTCTTCTTTCGTCACCTCCGGCGTTCACTCGGCGTATCCAAAATGCGGCTTTTACTTTCTCTGACTAATTCATCACCTTCTCCTGGACATCAGAGCACTCTGGCGTCGTCCTTTTCTCCTTCTCCCACGCCATCTATCCATCTCCCTGCTTATGACTGTTTCTTTTCACGGGTCACAGCTTTCTCGACGACACTAAACGAATTGCCCAGCACAACTACACACCTTCCAACCGTGATGTGTTGCGTGCTCAGATCCGCACTCGCGGCGTGCACGAGTATCATATTAGGAGCAACACATTGCAGAAGTTTAAAAGTGGAGGGACATTTGTAGATGGACTTGTGGAATTGCTTCCTAGACTCATGCTACCCCACTCCCTTCCATCCCTTCGATCCTCCCATACCATTCGCATGCCCTTTACATCGAAAAAAGGGGAGCTTTCGATCAGGTTAAACATGAGATTACCGCATCAAAGGGACTCCAAATGGATCTTTTACAAGATGGGTGGGGGCCTCACAGACGCGAAAAAAGGATGGATTCCGTTTTTCGTAAACATGGATGCCATCGTGATACTGGCACGTAAGCTTTCATTCCCCCATTGCTAGTAGTCAATGGCTGACACGTTCACCTCCCGCTCGCCCAGCTCTTTCAGCATTTGACGAACGCCTAGCTGAAGGTTCCCACATAAACAAGCTGGAGCATTCTTTCCATATCTGGCGCACCGTCTGTTCCTCCCCAATCCTCGCCGACATTACGCTCATTTTGATCATGAACAAATGCGATTTATTGGACAAAAAGTTGAAAGCAGGGACGCGGGTAGTGGACTATGTACCAACTTACGGTACAGAAAGAAGTAATGATGCAGTAACCGTTACAAAATGTGAGTTTTTCCTACTTTCGTATTGTTGATGCTCCGCAGAGTAGCCGGTCAGCTGCTAATGTTAAATGTACCTCGTCGACGCTAACACGCCTTACCCACCTGTAGACTTTCGGGATGAGTTTGTGAGAATCCGAGGAAGGGAAGCTAGATACAGAGGCAATACTCATTATCACATTGCCCCCACCCTCACCGTACGTCCTATGCTACATCGAATTCTGTGTAAAAGGTCCCTGATGCCTCGCAAACAGAACTCACAGGATACGAGGACGACTCGGATGATATTAGGAGCTGTTGCCGATGGTTTTTTTACATCCCTTTGCAAGGAAACTGAATTGTTGTAGGGTATCTGAATGGACTGAACCGTCTTTATCTAGGATACAGCTGTACCTAGTGTATGGGGGCCCTGTAGCGGAAGGGGTATCAGTTGTCGCCTCCGTATTTATATACCTACACACCTCAGTAGGCGTTATATTCTCTTCCCAGGATGTAGTATCAAGTTTTGAAAGAAAAGAAAGTAAGTTAGCGTCCTGCGTGAATCGAATCCAGGACCGCGTACACCTTACAACCCCCTTCTGGTGCACACAACAATGCCTGTTATATTGTACGAGAAACAGCGACCTGATACTAGGCTCATGATCGTCGCAGTCTCGAGGGAAAGCGGTTACGGATGGGAAACAGATTCCGCTTCCGGCCATGATGCACAAGCCGCCTGCGGCCAGCGCCCATAGGATCCATCACTTCCACCGGTACCACCACCTCATGGTCCTCTCTCGAGTCGCCCTCCTCATCCATGCGCGTTAATCTCAGTCTACTCCTCGCTACAATCCTCCCACTCTCGCTCGCAGTCCCACTTCAGCACGACGCGCCCCAACTCTTACCCCGCCAGAGGGTCCACAAGATCGACCCTGTTGCCATATATGAGACGGTCGTGACATGTACCCTTGTCGTCAAACCTGTTCGGAGGCCCAGCAAGGTCCCGACTAGCATTGAGCTTAATGGTGGTGCGCGTCTGGAACACATCTTCGTACCGAGATTGCATATTAACGTCGTGGAACAGTCATTGGGAGGACGCTCGCGTTTGGATCGCATTCTGGGATGATCAACGTACGTCCATCTCTAGCTTCCACTCCGAGCACAACCCCAATGTAACTCTTTCAGTCAGGTAGCATTACCACGGTAGAAGGGCCAAGCTGGTGGAAGGGCGAATACACTGTGACGGAGATCATCAGTGCGGTCAACTCGACGGCCGAAGAGACGGCGGCAGTTATGACGAGCTGGGCCGGGAAAGCGAGGCTGCCTGGCGCGTTCTCAGGGACGGATTGGAACGTGCGTTCTGTTACTTGCCAACCGGAGCCCCTTGTTTCGCGAATTGGCGAATACAAGTGAGGGGAGATGTGGGGGTATGTACCGTTGCATGTGCAACGGAGAATCGAGATCATTGGACTGACGTACTCCTACGGGCTTGTAAGTTCTCCTTATACCATTTTACGGACTATCTTGGCTCGTCTACTGGTTGGTGCGGAGACGGTGGCCATTCTCAGTGAACCCCGAGGCCCAAACACTTTGCCAACGTACGCGATCTGGGGCATGGAGGCTCGAGGAATATAGAGAGATTATAAGCATATCATTTCATTTTTTTTCTACATACCACCAGCGTTATCTATTAACCCCTACCCCACGGCCCCCGCCCACGCTCCAGGAGTTCCTCCGAGTCCTCGAATTCGCGTCCCTCAGGAATCACGGCGTTGGGGGAGATGGCCGCACCGTGTTTACCCCCATCGTCCTTGCCCCCGCCGAAGAAATGGCCTTTCATCTTCTCGAGCGCGTCGCGCAGACTGCCACGCTCCACGAGCTCGAAGTCGAGTTCGCGCCGGTATGGGGAGGCAGCCGCCTCGAAAGCGCGGGTGTCTACAGTGGGCTCGTAGGAGAGGTCTCGGGCGTCGAGGGAGGTGAGCTCAATGGAGGTCGCCTGAAGTTCAGAATGGATTGGGTTGTGAAGTGAGAGGGATGTTTAGAGGTGTATGTAGTGGGACGTACGGGAATGGGGGCGGCGAGGACGCTGGAGCCGCTGAGGATGACGGCGCTGAAGAGCGTGAGGGTCGTAGTGAAACGCATTCTTGAAGGTGTACTATGACGGACACTGTTAGCTTTGACGTTGTGGGGAGTGTTCGATGATGGCTTACCTCGGGTGGGAGGTGGAGTTGTGTTGTGCAGGTGAGGATGTAGGACCAGCCTATAGATCTAGAGAACGAGGAAGGAGACTTGTTAGAGATTGGATGGTGCGATGGGGGAGAGGGCAGGTGGATGGATGGATGAGACATACGATGTGGGCGATGCACCGGGCACTTGGGGAACCACCACCAGCATGGGTGGTATATCTGTGCGTTCTAAATCATCCCGACCCTGGTTCCGAGTTGGAAGTGAGGTGATACGAGCGATTGGTCGGGATGCGTTCCATCATAGTCCATCATCCATCCGCGTTGTTGCCTTCGCCGCGAGAAGGTTGTAAACTGTTGTAACTGGCGTTTGGGAAAGGCGAGGTCGAGATAGTCGTTGGGCGTATGGTTATACGGCCAGTTCAAGTTCAAGCGGTCCGGGAGGACCAGAGAAAATCCCAAGAATTCGGCAGGAAGGATGCAAGAGGGATCATGGATGGAACTGTTTCACGGATCTGATTGGAGCGTATAAGGTATAAGAGCGTATGGCGCCCGGCAATCTGACCTCGCTTCCTTTACGTCACCCTGCCAGACTGTTGGCCATGGGAAATGACTGCATTACGACTGATGCTTGTGTGGGCGCCAAGTTTAGCGCTCGAGCCTTGAGGAGGTCGGGATCATCGCTTCTATAAACTACTCTTTCAAGCAGAATACAAGCCATCCACTGGGTTAAAATGAAAGTGTCCTCACGCACTGCCGGCTGGCCCGTGCACGCCGCTTGCCGCGCCTATATTTCCGCGCTACAATGTCGCGGCGCCGGCTGCCGCCATCCGCACCCTCGGTACCCTCGACTGATCGTCAACTTCATTCGGACCATGGCTGAGTTTAGGGACGCACCGTACCGACTCTTTCCGTAGCACCCAATTTACCTGTAAAAGAACGAACACTTAACGTAGTTCTTCTCTTCTCGTTGCCACGTTCACCCCCGAGATCCCGCGTATTGATACTCATTTCTCGTTTCTCTCTTTCTGTCTGTGTTTCTTTAGATTCAATCTGTTTCGTTTCGTCTATCCTACCGACTAGGTCACCTTCCAGCCATCGTTCCATCGCTCCTCCGCATCCACGAGACTCAGCGTTTCTAGAACCTCTGCGTGTTTCGAAGACTCGAAAACACGCAGTGAAAACAAAAGGAACGCGTTTCGAAGACTTGAACACGCTCTGGGGGAGGTGGGATGGGAGGAGGAGCTAAACAAAGGAATTCTGTAATAACCGTAAGTTTAATAGATTGAGAATGCATGGTATCGCTTACCTCTAGGTGACCCACTTGCGCGTTCCTTTGAGCTATTTGGAGACTAGAAGGCAGCGAATGTGGTTCCAACCCGAGTCTCCTCTGATAACCATGGCGGAAGATAAGCCGCCCAATCTCAACTTAGAAGTTGCAGCGACCTCCAAAATCATTGCACGTAGATACAGCGTGTACTAGAGCTAGAGTGCTTTCCAAATTCAAACCAGAACTGGCCTTGCGAAAAGAGGGACGCTCTAACCTCCAGGTAGGGGACGACGGCAACATGCATATGGCTGAAACACACACGGGATCGAAAGGGGCAAGGAGGGGATTTGAAGCAACGCTCCTCAGGAGATAGCAGAAATAGCCGCCCACACGCACACATGTGGAGCGAGCCCTTCCGCCGGCTTTGACCCCGCATGCCCAATGCCCATACGTACCGGTCCATACGAGTCCATACGTGAGGCCTCAACTGCCGATCAGAAGGAGTCAGAAGGGCTCATGTGTGTGTGTTGATTCCAAGGTCGGCTCATGTAGAAGGGCCAATGTGGGATCTGATATGCTCTCCGGCTGTACGATGATCACCGGGAAGTTGCTCCAAAGACTTGGACATCGGAGGAGCTTCCATTGGCCAATTACCATGAAAATGGTACCATTCGAAAGGTATGGTATAATAGGCCTGAATTTACCTATAAAATCTGGTAACAATTACAGAAAAACGGGAGAGGGCGCACCAGAAGCCCGTTTTGATGTGTTTGTTCCATTTCCAACTATTTTCAATCGCGGCCAACAGAGCCTACATGTCAATTGCATTAATCAGTTGATACGTGGGCTCAACGACGGATGATCCATCAGGGGCTGTATGAGCTGTCAAAATAGTACCCACGGCAATGTTATTTCGCCACCCCGCAGACATCCGGAGCAGACTCCTCTTACCTACGTTGAGTCCTATTTTTTAACCTTCAAGCCCAACTCACACTATCTACCATGCGTGTTGGACCCATCCTCAGCCTTATTCCTCTCGTACTCTCCCTGAGATCGCTTGCGAATGCCCACTCCGTCGGCGACGTGCGTAGTTCTTTATTCCCCCACAGATCGACGTTCGACTGACATGAGTTATGTAGCACACGTTCGAGGGCCGGGACTTCGTCGACGAGCTCAGTGTTCGTGAGCCCGGATTCACCAGCCTCAATGCTCGCGATATACTCTCCGGCATTTCGACTCGCGAGCTCATCGACGAGCTTAGCGATCGCTTGGAAAGGCGTGCCTTCAAGTACAACTGCAAGGTGTGCAAAGGGGGCTGGAACGAGATAGTACGTTGCCACTGCATAGCACCCTACCCAGATATTATGCTAATTCACCTTCTATCTTTAAGCCTAGGGGAAATGAGGCAACTTGCGAAAAAGCGAAGATCATCCACGAATCCACCATCCAAAATGGAAAACACGTCTGCGAAAGGTGCGATCACGAAACTTTAACGAAGGTGCGTAGCTAAATCACACATTTTCCAACCCTTGTACCCTGACACTTTGCCTTTCAGACGACGGGGAAGCAGGCGGTATGCTGCCGGGTGAACTTCCTTCACGACTTGGACCACGACTTGATCGACTTGGATCCCAAGAATCCCCATCATCCGAGTTGGGTCGGAGTCGGTCCTGACGTCCCTGAGCCGGAGTTGCCTCGTCCGAAAAAGGAGAAGCCGTCTAAGCGCAAAAGCATTTCGGAGTTGCCTCGTCCGAAAAAGGAAAAGCCGTCTAGGCGTAAAACCATTGGAATCTACAGTCCCGAACGCCATGACTGACCATTGCTCCAACCAACCGAGCTACCTGATCTGTTACTCATGAAGTTGCCCGTTTCGTTTTGGTCATCGTATTCCAATTCTCCTTAGCCTCGCTATACGTTTGCTCTTCTATTTACTATCACATTTGCCGGATACACATGTCCATACCACAATCATAAACCCCATTCTTATCTCAGCGCCAACCCCACCCAACCTTGTGCCTCTTCGCTGTTTAGAAATACGCAAGCGGGTTTGTCTCATTCCCAAAGATCTGATTCTTGGCATCCCAATGGTCGGTGAAGCACGTCCCCGTAAACCTCAACAGATCCATAATCGCAAAGTCCGTCTCCGTCCCGGGTACAAGCCTCCTAAAATGGAACAGCCCAAAGGCGCCTTGGTCTCCGTTCCCAGCGAAGGTGGAGATATTCCAGTAGGTCATGCCGGGGGTGGACTGCAGCTCCGTTATGTACTTGATGGCGGCGTCGCGGCCTTGGTTCTCCGGAGGGACATTGGGATTTTGCTGAGTGTAGCGGCTATGTATACGGGAGGTCACGGTAAAGGTGAGACTGCTGCTGCTGAAGGTGGAGGTGGGATGAGAATGATTGATATGCGTACCCTGGGATCCACTTGTCGAAAGCTTTCTTGGGGTTCCGTTCGATTAGATAGAGACGCGTGAAGTCTTTGACTGCTGCTTCCCTCCGGAGGTGAATCAATGGCCCCCGTTCATTGTAGTCGCACGCTGGGCGGGTAGCTGTGTCAGATTGGACCAGAGCTGGTAGTGCAAGAGCAGGCGCGATGCTGTTGCTGAGGAGGAGAAGAGGAACCAGATGAATGAGGGAACCGATAAACGCAGCAAGAATGAAAGACTTCATGGTGGAAGGAGTCTTGAAAAGCGACTGATGTGCTCCGCGAAGATAATGGAGGAATGCCTGTCCTAAGTACTAAATGCACACATACCCCACTTACTTTGCTTCTCTTCTTTTGCTTTGACATGTTTTAATTCAGATGCGTGCACACATGTCCTACCTACTTCGCTTGAATCGCTTCTGTTCCTTGTTACCCAGCGCGAAATGGGTCGCGCACTTTACCTCCTCCCAATCTCCCACTCGCAGCACCTTGGCACCGAGAACAAGGGCAGGAAGTCTACCCAGTAGGGCTTCGGAGATTTGGGAACTCGGGGAAGGAGCACACCCACTCATTTCTTGCGGTCACAGAGCGCTTGTCCGATTCGCGCTCTCGTAAAGGGTCTTCAGCCGATCGGCCATCTGAGGTTCCTGAATGTAAGCGAATGATGACTCATATGAGTATGAGAGCTGGTTGAGACGTTCTGGCAAGGAGGTACGCCAGCTGTAGTGATGGCCCAACATCACCGTCCTGTGTACATAACGAGGAAGCGGCTCGAACGTTTGCGGCCACCACGAGAAGCGCCCACACGGCCGGCATCTTCGGAGATTGGCGGACATTCAATTTGAAAGCGCCTGGCCCGTGCGCTGACGCGCCCATATACTTAAGCTAGAAGCGCGACGCGTCTCCCGACAGCCTCTCTTCCTTCCCTCCCTCATGTCCCTCGCCCAAAATCATTCCACTTCTACTGCACCTTATAGCATAACCGCGACTTAACCGAACGGCGATCTCGTCAAGACAGACCTGGCGCAGGGAGAACTCGCCTACGACGCAGGGGGAACTCGCCTAAGGAGAAACCACCTAGGGAGAGACCTCTCAGAGGGAGATCTCATAGTGAGGACAACTTGTGCCTCTGACAAAAGTGAGCGTTTGGAGAAGGCCTTTTCCTGTCTTCAAAACACTGAGTCCCGTATGCGTTGATTAATAGCGAGCCCGCCAAGCACATTTGGCAACCCTACAGGCTCTCAACAGGAGCCCGTCTTTTCATCCCTTCGATTAATATATTCTTAACATTATCTCGAGCTCTCCTCAGTAAGGTCGGCGCACCACAGGGGGCTGCGCTTCCTAGAGCGGCACAAGTTGGGCAGTAGGGCTGAAAAGGCGATATCGAGGTGCGTGTTTCTCTGTTATGGATATATGATGCCATTTCCCCACCTTATATTGCTCTCCAGGGCCTTCCCTCAGTTTAGCTTCCCCAGTGGGCGTACAGTTCACGTACAGCGGAAATTGAGTTAGGCGCCTGTGCCAGTCGGCAATCCGATCTCAAGATCTAATCTTATCTCAGTCAACCAGCATCATCAGCTCCCACGACATGTCTTCCCTTACACCCACCACCTCCTCATCCCCATCGACCACCTCCCCGTCGACCCAAACACAGGCCAAGAATCCCATATCTCTACGCCTCTATAAGGTTCTGAGTACGAATTTCGATGACTATGCAACGCGGGAGGCTTTAGGCACACTCTCCGAGCTCTACGGGACGCCTGACAGCAATGACAGGGAGGATGAGTCTCTGATTGGGGAACATGCGGCGAAGGCACGTAGGAGCTTGAGGAGGGATATGGAGAACAAGCTCGCGGAGAGTAGCGCTACGTTTGTCGAAGCGCTGGGTGAGGTCGATCAGGTGCGTCGAACCCCATAGCTGTCGTTTACCCATGCTGATGCTTACACCAGAAACTCACCGAACTGCAAGCGCACATCTCCGCGATGCACATGGCATGTGCAGAGGCAGAAGAGCAGCTCAGGTCGACGAACGACGCGAGCAAAACGGTTCTTGAACGAGCGGGCACTCTGAGGGACGAACGCCAGTCGATATCAGCCAAATCCACCATCATCACCCTATTCCTGGCGTCCTTCACACTGTCGCAGGACGAAACGAACGCGATAACGTCCAGGGACGTTCCGGTAGGCGCCGCATTCTTTGCTGCGATGGACAAGTGCGAGAAGATTAGAGAGGATTGTCGAGTCCTCATGGCTGGCGAAGAGGGACCTACTCGCGCAGGGTACGTGTCGATTCTTTTCATAAAGCGCAATATTGATCCCCCCGTAGGCTAGACATCATGCAGAGCACCTCCACAGCGCTCGAAGCAGGCTACGACAAGATCCTTCGCTTCCTCACGCACGAGTTCCGCCGCACAGGGAAAGATCTGTCTCTCGAGGTGAACGACACCATCCAGGAAGGCGTAAAGAGACTCAAACGTCGTCCAGAGCTCCTCTCGTGCGTATTCTCACTTCCTCCTGGGAATTCCCTCTGAACGATCTGCAGAGAAGCGCTATCCATCCTCGCATCGACACGCCAGAACGCCCTCCTCACCTCGTTCCTGCACGCTCTGACTCGGGGCGGGCCTGGTGGCCTGCCGAGGCCCATCGAGCTGCACGCGCACGATCCGATACGCTATGTCGGCGACATGCTCGCGTGGGTCCACCAGGCTATCGCGGCGGAACGCGAGTTCTTGGGGGCGGTGTTTGGGAGGGGTGAGGAGGGCGCGGGGAGGATGGTCGGGAGTGTACGGCGGTTCTCGACGGCCGAAGCGGGAGAGGAGGAGGAGGAGGAATGGATCCGTGAGCTCATGGATATTGGCGTTGGTGGGCTCGTGGGTCCTCTGAAGGTATGTCTTTCCTGCATCCAAACCAGTGTAGGGGAACTGACATGAGTTCTAGAATCGTGTGCTCCAGACTGTGAAGAGCCAGGAGAGTAGTATTGTGAGCTACAAGATCGCGAATTTGTTGATGTTTTACTGGGTCACGATGCGGAGGACGGTCGGGGAGGAGAGTGGGGTGACGAAGGGACTTGAGGAGTACGTCGATTCAACGTCTCCATTATCGCGTCTTAGCTGACTCGGACGCAGGCTCACCGAGGCGGCGTACAAGGTGTTTGAGGCATCCATCGAAGCGCAGAGTCGGGCGTTGAGTAGAATTGGACTTGTGCGTCCTCTCGTCATCATCACCCGTACCATTCGCTAACTCTCACTAGGATCTGGACGACCCAGCGCTCACTCCGCCACTGTACATCCTCGACCACGCCCAAGTACTCAAAGAGGTCATGTCCGTGTACCAGTCGTCCGTCCTGGACGAGGAGCAGGAGCGCCTCATGTCGCTCCCCAGCGATGCCGATCGCGCGAAAGCCGGGGAGAAGAAGAAGCCTGGGCTTGGGAGCGACTTTGGGAAGGTGCTGGATGTCGCTATCGATCCTGTGGTGGAAAGCGTGATCAAGGGCGGAGAGGAGAAGGGGAAGCTCAGGCCGAGGTGGGATGCGAGTGTGTGGATCGTGAACTGCTTAACATATATTCTGGTTCGTTGCTCGCCCACGTCCATAAGGAGTACTATCAGGCTAACTCTTGTCGATATGTTACTAGAGCGTCCTCGAACCTTTCTCGTCCTTCACGCAGGAGAAGCAGGATGGTATCAAAACCCTCCTCGATATGCGCGTCGCCGCGCTCATCGAAGAACACACCACCTCCCTCCTCGACGAATCCGGCCTTCTCGGCGTCTACCAAACCATCGAGCACCCGCCAAACACCTCCGAGCCGCTATCCCACTTCCCCGAGACGTCGCCCGCAGCTATCCTGCGTGCCCTACACCAGTTCTCGCTCTTCTTATCGTCGCCTACGGTGCTGTCGAGTGCGCGGATTGCGCCGCTGGCGAGCGCGGGGATGGCGGAGCGGGTGCATAAGAGGGCGCTGGGGAGGGTGGCGCGGGTGTATGAGGAGGTGTGTGCTGTTGTGAGAGGGGATGCTGGGGGGAGGTGGGGGGAGAGGAAGGGCGGGTATGAGGCGGGAAGTGTTGTTGTGGGGAGTGAGAGGCCGTGGGGGAGGGGGGATTTGGTTAGGCAGGTGTTTGGTGTTGAGGAGGAGGGGAGTAGTGAGGAAGAGGAGGACGGGGAGGATGAGGAAAGTGAAGAAGATGAGGAGGAAGACGAGAGTGAGGAGGAAGATGGGAGTGAGGAGGAGGAGGGGGAAAGCGACGATGATGAAAGCGAGGATGATACTGCTGAGGACAGCGAAGGGAACGCGAAGGCGGCGCCTAATGCGCCGAGCGCTAAAGCCTCGTGAGCACATTGGGTGGTACGATAACGATAGGCTTATGTCGTGGTTTCATAATGGATTATACTCTCGTGCTCACCTGAATCACTGTGCCAGGCGCCTCACATTTGGCGATATGCAACTGTGTAGTACGGGTACGCTTTCATTCTGAAGTACGCGGGGCGTGGGCATACCAGTGTCTGGCTCATGATGGTGGTCAAAGCGCACCACCTCCGCAAAATTAACGCCTAGTCCTCGATTAGACCCACGATCGGGTATTACTCGGTCAGTCATCATTGCCCTCCTTGCCCGGGGGCTGAACTTCGCCGTCCCTCACCTCCTTCGCTCCACACGCCATTATAGAGACTTGTCTTCGACCAATTTCCTAGATTTTACTCTCGTGTACCCTGAGTACATAGTACATGTGTGCACGCACTTGTATTTACTAGGACAGGCATCCCCCCATTTTCCTCGGTCGCTTTTCAACGCTCCGTCCGCCAGGTTTCCACATTCAATCAGCTCCACTTCTCCTCCTCGTCCAATCTGACGCAGCTACGCTTACCATACCTCGGCGGTGATCTATGATAGAATTGATAGATGTATTCAATGGCCTTTCGTACCTCTTCGCTGTTAACTCGAATCCATTGGATTGAAAAGACCCCCCGCAGTCGAGGTGCTAATACTTTCCGTCCGAACTGCACGCTTTAATTGAATGGGCCAGGTATCATTGCTCTGTCTGTGAGACAGTTGCGACGGGGAGTAACGAAGGGCCATGCTGGCTCAAGCTAAGGGTCAGGGTCGTTAACATCCGAGTTGGGGGAATAGTAGCAATTTGAAGGGCCTGAAACACTGAGAAACACAAGAAGTCGATAAGGAGCGTATAATATGAAGCGACATAGAAATATAAACCATATATAAGTTCAATAGGGCCGTAGGAATGCGAAGGTAAGAGATACAGGAGTGGGGGCGGCGTATGAACGTGAACACTCCCGGGACGCCATCAATCCATCAGCCCCCGCAGGGTCGCTCTTCAGAACTTGTGATCGACGTTCTGCTTGAAGCATACCGCCTCCATGCCAGTCGGCTGAAAAGCAAATTGTAAGGATACACAGGTTAAAAATTAATGGATTAAGCTACGGACCCTGTTGTTCCAGGACTTGTGGCAGACGCCGCAGGTATACTTGCCTCGGTTATTTCCCAAGATGTGGGGGACGTTCACCTTTTGGCAAACTGCAGCCATTCCGGAGGGCTGGGTAAAGAAGGGTATATTAGTACCATGTTCAACAACGTCCCCACATCCTGCCCGGCGCAAAGATTTTTTGGAGAGGGAGTATGCCCTGGCAACGTACCCTTTCGTTGAAGTCCTTGCCACACGTCTTGCAGTGGTACTTCAAGGCACGCCTTTCCAAGCGATCGCTAAGCTCGTCGATGAGCTCGCGGGTCGAGATGTCGGAGAGTATCTCGCGAGCATCGAGGCCGGTGAATTCGGGCTCGCGAACACTGAGTTCGTCGACGAACTCCCGGCTCTCGAGCATGTGCTATGAAATTCATGTCAGTCGAACGTCGAGCTGTGGGGGAATAAATGACTACGAACGTCGCCGACGGAGTGGGCATTCGCAAGCGATCCCAGGGAGAGTGCGAGAGGAAGAAGGCTGAGGATGGATCCAACACGCATGGTAGATAGTGTGAGTTGGGTTTGAAGTTTAAGGATAGGACTGGAGGTAGGTGAGAGGATGAATGTGTTCTTGGGTATGTCTCCTATCTCCTCTGCTGCGTTTTTATATCTCTTCGAGAGTATATATAAGGGGCTGGTTGTTGGTCCCTATTTCTTCAAGGTGAATTGAAGATACGGGTACGTACTTCGCAGATTTTGCCAATGCTTTCGGGCTCGTACTCGTTGCCTTATCGGGGAGCTGGACGCTTGGGCATCGGAAAGATTACCCAAAGCAGGGAGAGTCCGACTGTAGCGATGGACAGCTACATGCCGGCTCAGTCCAGACGCTGTACATTGTCCAAGCCCCGTAAGTCTAGCCATCCAAGGAACCCAAATGCAGATGGTCAGAACGTATCATTATCTTGGCTATCTACTGATACTCAGAAACCAACATCAGAAAGTTACGAGCTATCCTTGACTCTGCCATAGGAGATGGGGGAAATGTCGACGACTGCTACGTTCCACTGGATTTCAGCCGCTATAATAACAACCCACCTCGCTCAGTCGGGGAAGGTCGTTTGTGTTCAAAGCACTATGTACAATTTCTCAACGGGATGGGGAACGAGCTTTGCACACCAACAAGACATCAATCGGGTACTCACTAGCTCACCGCATGGAAGAGTAAAGCGGGAAACGCTCCAGTTCAGAAGTAGTGAGACCATATCTCAATTCTATGGCGCGAGGAGAAGAAAGTGATCGGTCCTTCGCCGATCCCGTTGAGCTACATTTCGCAGTTTTCCTCATTCAACGACACTGGCCGTGATCTTCGGCGTGAGATTCAGGGTCGACCAGCCCATAATAGCCAACCGAGCGCAGGATTTGATCCACACCCTGATCTGCATAAGTAGAGCGGCAATTTAAGGACTGCTTTCGAGTCCACAAACAGGACTTGTAGTGCAAACCCCTCATTCACAGAATATTTTTACTATGGGTAGGACTATCTATTCCTCATATAATTACGGCCAAAGGGAAGAGCCTTGGCACTACGCCCCACTCGGATCTTTGGGATCCGAATAGGCGCTTAACGTAATTTACTGTGATACGTGTTCCCGAAAACGACTAGCACTGATAGTTTCTTTGAATAGGTTTCCATACTCCTCCAAAGCAACGCTTTTATTCACGTCGCTTTCGAACAATGATAGATCTCAGACGGGGCAGCTTGGACAGCGCCTTAACGTCATCGTCGCTCAATGTGCCATTAGCATGAAACGGGCTTGCAAGCAGACTCATACCCATGTTCAGCTCACTTCTTTCAATCCTTTATAATTTGCTATAATCTGATTACCGCCGTGATAGGAATTCAATGGATTCCTCCTCTTCAACTTAAAGACAGTAAGCACCCAGCGCTTAGGCCCCTTCAGCCTCGAACATCATATAATATTCAGAGAGGCTGAGGCACGTTATGCACGGAAAGATATAATGTCTGCAAAATTGATTCTATCTAACGGAATGTAAGATATTAGTTTCACCTTGACCTGACTGTAAACTTTACCGAGATTTACGGCCCCGACTATCGCGGCTAAACGCTTGACTGCCTCCAAGTATTATTCGTAGGAGTTACAGAAGATCTAAACGACATGCTTGTAGCAACTCAGCTAATGCTCCTATTTCCGGGCACGGTGCACCCATATGCGATCTTTGAACCTTCCGCATTGAAGGGACTGAACATTTTGACCATCAGCATCACGAAGGCGCCGACCCCGGTCACTCTCCTCGCAATTTGGCTTGGAGTCAACTTAATGGGCACTGTCCTTGGTGAGTCCGTCTCATCTGTCTCATATTCATCTACTGTGAGTATAAATTGAATACATCTTGGGGCAAGAAACCATATAGCCCATTCGAAACTCTGCATGGCAAGGGGCAGAATAAAATCGCTGCCTCGACAAGCAGGAGTGGGGGGTAATCGCATTCCTTTTCCACACCTCGATCGATGTCAGGACGTTGGGCATGGTAGACTATGACGATCACGCCTCCTGCCCATCCATAAACGCGAAGATTGAGGCTGGCTCGGCAACGGAGGGTTTGAATGGATTGCGACGCGATGCCTCCCGTAGCATTTCCCACCTATCGATGACTTCAGCGACTGTAGTGATAGGCATCCATCGGGGAGGGTATGAATATCGTCGCTGCGAGTCTGCGCACATTTTCAGATTACAGCGCTACTCTGTCAGTTACTTATATCTTGCATTTCACGGAGCAGCAGTACATACCTTTACTTTCTGTCGTTCAACACCTTTATCTCCGCCTCTTCAATCCACTGGTCCAACATCTCCCAAATGACCTCCATCTCCCCGTTCCACTCGTCCGTCTTATCTTTCACACATTCGTCACATATACCATGCTTTCCCCAGTCAATACCTTTAATCCGTTCCAGACTTCTCAGGGGATCAGTGACTCCATCGTCCTGATAAGAGGGCTCGATGACGAGCGGCATCCAAGCATCAGCGAAAGCGTCGGTACAAGCCATGTGGCCCGCGTTGGCGACGGTGTAGAGGACAGGAGCGAACTTGTCAATAAACTTCGCGAGTAGATGTGCGAAGATTTTGACGTGATGTGCCGACCACGCAGGATCGGAGGGTGTTCCTGCCGCAGTGTCGATGTTGTTGGAGGTGATGATGGCGTAGAGGAGAGCTTTTCGAACGTTGCGAAAGGTGAACTCCTCCGCGACGAGAAGAGCATGGTATAGGGTGCTCGAATCACGCTTTATGGCAAGCATGTGGGGTGGAAAGATCGATTCGAAGGTTTGGCGAGCGTCGGAATGGAGTTTGGGTATGTCGAGGCGAGTTGGGTGAGATATCCGTAGGAGAGATTGGAGAGTAAGAAGGGCGATTTGGGAGTTAATCCCTCTTATTCATTGTTTCGTGAGTCAGCCTCCAAACCTGTATGCATGACGAATGGACGTGCCTACTCACTCGCATCCGTCCAGATACTTCAGCAACACCTCGAAATCACCTGCACTGACCTCCTCCTCCGTCTTGATCATGAACTCTCCCTCGGAGTTTGCACTCGTGAGTGTATATACTATAAGTTCTGATGCACTGGGAGCAGCTATAGCTCCCCGTATAACCTTGGAATGGGCTGAGAGTTCCTTTAGTGGAATCGCAGGGAATAGCGTGGATGCGATACGAAAGGTGACGATTGAGGGGTCATCCAGTGGATTTCCATCGCTCTTCTGCGAAAAAGAGGTAGAGGAAGAGATGATGTCTTGGGATTCCAGTGAGATTGTCATGATCCTGCGAAGATGTGATGGAGAAAGGAAGCTGGAGGGAGAGCCGGAGACGTTTTGTCGTGATGCCACTTTGATCCAATCATCAAGGCTTATCTTATCTTATCGAAATAGGGGAAAGTTTGGGCGCTTAATCGAATCGCCATTCCAAAACATGCCAGAACACAGGAGCACATCATTAATCTAGTAGATCAAATGAGTTCTTCGGGTGAGCTGGGTGCAATTCTCTCCCATGCTTATGTAGTATTGATACTGGATCGAGTCGCCCTGTCCTTCTGGTGGCCACAGACTGAGAATACCTCTCCAAAGCAACCCCAAACAATCCTATGGAACCTGGAGGCTGGACGCACATTCCTTACAATATTAAATCAACAGAGTGCCTAGCGCCTCAGGGCCCGCCCCTGATGCCGATTTGATCCCGACGGCGCCACACAGTGCGAAGGTATGAACAGGATGTCAGGGAGGAGACCAGAAAAGCCTCTATTCATCTCCAGTTCAGTAATCGAGTGAGAATAATTCTCTTTATAAACGGTTTCTGCAGGGAAATGATGGGTCGGCAAGCAGTTTCTGTTGTTCTCAGCTCAACGACATCTGCTGACGCGAACTTCTGACAGGCCAAATACAAACCACCTCAGAATGTTGGTTGTTCCGGGCGGCAATCGGAATCACCTGGCGCTATTCGATAGAAACTTCGGCAGCCGGACGGACTCCCATGGCACACATTTGTGACCGTACACTGAATTAAGCAATTAAGTTCAACCGTGGCTTGACCTCAGCTGTCATCGGCCCTGCACCTTGAAACACACCACCCAACAGAGAACTAATTTGGCACCGCACACATCTTCCCCGGAACTCCCATCTTCACCACTATCCATACACGTCACACACTAAATCCACTCTGGTGCTGTCACAGTTGTGCAGGCGCAAGACGCGTCGGTGCTCAAGGTTCTACAACCTGATCCACCTCAGCACTCCTCACGGTACTCGACTCGCTCCATTCTACCTATGGCGGTTCTTGCAACGTTGGACAACACATGGGGCGCGGCATTTGTCGGGATGATTCTAGGAGCTATGTATGCATTCGCCCTTTGCTTGAGGCTATGATACGGTTTCTAACCTTCACTCGTCCTTCAACAGCCTTTATGGGATGACTTGCATTCAGACGTACGTTCTTCCTCGCTATTCAGTTGACCGTCTGACCCGAGGGGCTTCCGGCAGGTTTTTCTACTTCATGACGTTTCCCGACGATGCGTGGCCCTTCAAAGCTCTGGTTCGTCCACTCGTCACCCGTCGTTACCAGTTTGGAGCTAGTCTTATTCACGGGAATGTAGGCAGCTGCGGCAATGTGCGTCCGACTCTCTCCATCCTTGTCCTATATACCAACGTTCTCATTTAAGAATACTGGATTCGGTCTCTTTGGGACTGACGACCAGTGCCATGTACGGATACTGTACGCCCCATCCCTCAACTACCTCCCCTGATAACTATTGACGGCCCACCATACACAACCCACCCAGTCGTAACGGACATGGGCAACCCAGAAAATCGCTTAATCTTCCGGAAGTAAGTAATTGTCCGCTATTTGAGGTGCTGGCGAGCTGATAATTTCCCTGTATAGAGGGTTGGCTATTGAGCCGGTGATAATGGTGTGGCTGACCGCGTCACCATGCGAACTTGTCTAACGCTTTCCTCCCTTTCTCTGATACAGGGGACTATAAATGTTCTCACCCATGGGTACGTCACTCCACCTATGGTCACCCTCAAGCTTTTATATCTTTCCACTAGCTATCTTGGGGTCCGGGTATGGAAAAGTGCGTCCCCATACGTTTGGCGGTGAAGGATTCTGATCACTTTAAACCATGTAGTCACCAAGAGGAATCACGCCGTGGGGGTGTTTCTAGTGAGTCACTATTACTCCTTAGTACTTCCTAAAACAACTTATTTTGATGGTCCATACCTTCAATCTGCCAGGGCTCAGCCTCCGTTGCTGTGTTCGGTGAGGGTATCCCACTAGTATTGCAGTAGTGGCACTCCGCTGACGGAATGCTATACCACTACATCATTGCGACGGTTCTAATATAGCACTACCTTTCTGTGAGTTCTACGTAATCTCTCAGAACTCCACTACCTAAATATCACTACAGCGTCTGCCATCGCACTGTAAGTTCTGTATAGCAGAGGTCAGTGAACGGGCTGATGTTCAACCTCCACTCCAGATGGCGAGCCGGAACCTGGCCTGCCATGAAGTCCAATGGCAGCCTTTCTGGTTCCGTACTCGCAAATAATGTCATAAATCTCGTCATAGAGACCTTTATTGCAATCACCATGCTCATCGCCCTTGCCCGCCACGATGTGGAGGGAAAGTCGGGAAGAGGTCTGATACGAAAGGTCTCCATTCTCGCTATCAACACAGGCTTTCTATTGAGCGTGGTCTCCCTTATGTTTATGGTCACGGTGAGTACAATTCATATCGGTACCACTGACTCACCTGACGTAGTATCTAGTACCTGGCATTCCCCCAGACAATGCTCTTTATGGCCTTCACGATGGTATACACCAAAGGTCAGGCATATTGACATCCTACCAACAATCGAACACAAGACTTACTGTAACCCACTTTCACATAGTGTACGCCAACGTTCTCCTCGCGAACTTGAACGCTCGCGAACACCTTCGCGACTTCGCCATGGGTGAAAGGACAATGAAGAGTCTTTCGTTCAACCTTTCGTCCTTCCGAATAGATGGTGCCGAGCGCAACTTGACGCGTACAAGGTTGAATGAGGGTCTCAATGGAGCCGCTGGGGCATCGTTACAGGTCCAAGTGCAAATCCAGCATGAGCGATCAGTGCGCTCGGTTCGTTCTGGGCATTCATACACACCCTCTTCAACCTCGGAGGTCAAGATGACACGGACCGTTGCCAGACTCGATACCTTCTAGATACTCCCACAAATTGACACGGTCAGAGATTATTTGCTTTTTAGTATACTCATATTATTAGAGCCCCTGGATGCCCTGTGCCTGAGTGAAGTATATCCATCCGTATCAAATACCAGATCCGTTGCAGAGCTCTATCGTACATCAATGTCCATGATATCGAATTGCCCCTCTCTATCCCATCTCCCATCATCTCCCATCATCCACACACCGGCCTCATAGCGGAATCTAGGATTCCAAGGTCTCTAATTCCCCACAATCCCCAAGCTCGCCCTCTTCGCCGCAATCTCGTCCCTCAACATGTTGACCCGATTGTCCAACCTCGCACTCATATCCACGTTGCTCGTATTAAGACCCATCGCTTTCTCCATGCTCATACTCGCACCCTTTAACGCCTTCTCCCACTCCCCCTTCCAAAATGCCTCACCCTTGCCCAGGTCACGCCCTTGCCTCGACTCAACCTCTCGAATCTCGGCGACCGCACGTTCGAACCATGCCATGCCCCCCACCCACGTATTCACTTTCACCTGCCCGGACTCCTGCAGCCTTGCAGCTTCACTCAGAAATGCCTGCGCTGCATCGTACGACTCCGCTGTTTTGTGGAATATGCCTAACAGCAGCGCACGTACCGCTAGGTCATCCCCGGTATCTAAATCGACAAGCTTCTCCTTCGTCATTGTGGCTGAGGACCCAGCGGCAGATGGGTTCCTCCAACCAGAGAAGAAACCGGACGAGGGCGCGCTGGGTAGGGGGGTAGTCGCCTCTGATATGGACCCGCCCAGTTTGGCGGCTTCGCGATCGACGTTATGCGGCACAAGCTCTTCGATTTCTGGAGAAGTGATCAGGAGTTTGGGCGTGAGTGCGGCGAACGCCGCGATATGGGCTTTGGCCGTGGCGACGTCAATCCGGGCGTGCGTGTTCCAAACTGAGAAAGGTGTTAGCCTTCGCTAGCTCCAAAGAGAATCAGAGACGTACAGAACCCCATCTCTTCCGCTGGACTGATCTTCACGGCTTCAATATATCGCGCGGGGTCGCCTCCTCTTCTCGCTTGCTTTTCTTTATAAAAGGCCACTACAAGTCTCCGTCATGTCGCTATACGCCGGGATACAGCATATGACTTACATTTCTTCTTGATGAACGCTTCAGTCGGTAGGTCCTTCCCGCCCATCTTCTTCTCAATCAGGCCAGGAATGGCGTCAAGCAACTCTTGCGCCTTGTTCATGTCGCCAATTGAGAAGTAACATCCGGCTGCAATGAAGTAGTATGTTCCATGCGACCTTCAGAAATGGTCAGCTACAATAGTCCCAGCTTGATGATGCGACTCACCAGCTATTCAGCTCTGTCATCTTAACGAACGCTGCTGCAGCCTCCGCATACCTCCTCTGGCCAAGCAGGAGCCATGCAAGCTCAAACCAAAGCATGATATTGGCCTGCGCAAATCCTTTCTTCCCACCATGTTTCGGCTTCAGCCCGTCCTGCAAGACCCTGATTGCAGCCTCTGGGTCGTTCGTCGCGCGCAGGATCTTGGCGCGGTTCAAGATCCACAGTGCACCCCCGGGGTAACGAGCCTCGACGTCGTCGACAATCCTCCGATTCACGTCGATCATGTAGGCCTCGTCGGCTTGCCACCCACTGCAGAGTAGAACGTCGCCGTAGTACGTTACTAGCACGAGGCCGGCGAAGACACCGTGCACGTCCGTTTTTGATGCGGAGAGGGCTAGAGCGCGGAGGGCGAGGGCCCTGTCGTGCTGGAATCCGAACATACCGACAAGACCTTGCACTTTCTTCGGGAGCATCGAGAACACCAGGTTGAACAGGCCATACCCGAATGCTGTTCCGCTCACGATGAGCTCCTCCACTGGCACTTCATCGGTCTCCGACTTGTCTAGGGCGTCATTAGACGTGGAATTTGTTTCTGGGAGGCCATCGGGGAAGACAATTTTGTAGAGTTTGGTGAACTTGGAGTGCGCGTTGTTCATGGAGTATAAGCACTGCACGTAGCCCATGTAAGACCCGCCGAGCGCTTTCACTAGGCTCAGAAGCACCACGGCGTCCGTATTCAGGATTTCCCATTCTATGCCTTTAGGGAAGCGCGAGTTGGCTTTTCCTTTAGCATCGCCAACACCACGATCCTTGGTATATTTTCTCGACATCGATTCTGAGAGCTCTAGAGACTGGGAGGCCTTGGCAATGAGATCTGTCTGATGAAAGATTAGCAGCTTTATACAAAGCCGGGTTCGTCCACACACTTCCATACTGAGTACAGCTTCCAAAAAGGTGCACACCCCCAGACCCATGAGATGAAAAGGGTCTTCTTGGCCCGTAAAATGCGTTTTGGCAGCATCAATGTCGTCGACGAAGAGAAATCCAAACCCCTTCATCGCCGATTCGAGTGATGCAGCGTTTGCGTGCGGAGCCATGGCCTCTGAGTGAGATGGTGGTATGTAGTCGTAGAAGTAGCTATCGGCATCCTGATTTATAGTCCAGGAGGACGTAAAGCTGTGGAAGCTGCGCAACACTGGCAGCTCCGGAAGAAGAGCAGAGGCCAGCAGGCTGACAGCCTACGGATCAAAGTACGCCGCTGAGTCATTAATTGATCGCCGGATTCGGCTCAAACCTGGGGCTCTGGTTCCGATTCGGGGATTGGTCCTGGCATCTACCTCCTCCTCATCGTACCAGGGTTCGTATCTCAGACCTGGGCCATAACCTCGAGGACTGAGTCGAAAGCCTTAGAAGATGGCCTCACATACTGCTCCACACCCCAATACCGCGCTGCTCGAGTCAGCGACGAAGGGGTTTGGATATCTCTTCGCCAACGACATCGACGCAGCAAAGACCCTATTCACCGGCCAAGACGATCCATTTCACCTTATGGGACTTGGAGTATGCGCCTTTCTCGAGGCGGTGCTTGGGATGGAGGTGTGTTTCCGAAGTGCAATGACCGGGCAATGCTAAAGGACAGAATATAGACGAACGTTGTAACAGAGGCTTCGCGATGCCTGGCATTGTCAGAAACTGCATCTAGAAAGTATGCGAAGAGTGGTGTCGGTGCAGCGAAGGGCAAGGTCTACTCGCGATTCCCTGCAGGCATGGAATGGGAGATCCTGAATGCAGACGCCGTCGTCCTGCTAGGCTTGACGAACGCCATCAGCGAGTCCTACATGGGCTATCTGCAGTGTATGTACGCTCTGAACAATGCCCACTCCAAGTTCACGAAGTAAGCGCAGCATTCCAGCCTAATATCTCGTACTGATACCACCCTAGGCTATACAAGACCGTCTTCCCCGCCGGACTTCCGGAAATAGAATCCCCTACTAGCTCGTCACCAACGACTTCCGCATCCCTAGCTCCACCGCAGGACCTGCACCACAAATCGTCGGTGTCCTCGCTCGCTTCAGCTGCTTCTGGGCTGTCGTCCAAGTCGTCCGGCCCCACCCCCGGGTATCTCGCAGCAACGACCCCCGGGACGCCCACGGGCGCCCTCACCCCGACCTCGAGCGTCGGAAAGGGCTTCTTCAGCCGGTGGATGGGCGCCTCGAACGCCGCTGCCGCTGCCTCCGAGCCCGCACTTTACAGTCCCAGCCACGGGAAGAAGGGGCACGCCGGCCATCTCCACGAGACGAGGGGGTTCGAGGACGGTCCGGTGGAGGAGCTCATCGTCAGTGGAACGGCCTTCGGATACGGGCTATTCAACCTCGTGTTCTCGTTGCTGCCAAAGAAGGTGCAGGGGCTCGTCGGCTTCCTCGGTTTCCAGCACGACCGCGCGTTGGCGCTCCGGGCGCTGACGCTCTCAGCGACGAAGAAGGACGTGCACGGTGTGTTCTCTGGGCTTGTGCTCATGACGTACTATGGCGTTGTGCTCCTGCTCAGCGGATGGCAGGCGGACGAGGCGAACCTGATCAAGGTGTATCGCGGGATCGTCGACAATGTCGAGTCGCGCTACCCCGAGGGCGCGTTGTGGATCTTGAACCGCGCCAAGATCCTGCGCATGGCGAACGACCCCGAGGCGGCGATCAAGGTGCTGCAGGACGGGTTGAGGCCGAAAGCGGACGGGAAGAAGGGCTTTGCGCAGGCGGATATGATGTTGTGGTTCGAGCTCGCATGGTTGTTGCTCGGTCAGCGTACGTATGAGGAGGCGGCCGCGGCGTTTGTGAAGATGACGGAGCTGAATAGCTGGTGAGTTGCGTCCTTCCATCAGGATCGTCGTTGCTGATCGTTCTCCAGGTCGCATGGGACGTACTACTTCATCGCTGCTGGATGCCACTTTGCCATCGGCAACATGGACAAGGCGCAAGAGCTGCTCGACACTATACCCGGTTTGATTGATAAGAAGATGGGTGGAAAGGATCTGCCAACGGAGGTCTTTATCAAGAAGAAGCGTGAGTGTCTATTTGGTTGGAGTAATCCAGGCTAACAGGCTTCTAGTGACATTCTACAAAGAGAAGCAGGCTAGGAGAGGGGGAGATCCTGCGCTGTACGTCGAGGCCATCAAGATCTGCCCTGCAGAGGAGCTAGCCATCTGTGCGTACCGTCTCATTCATCTAACCTCCTCGACGCTGACGTTTCATTCAGTCTGGAACACGCACGCACGAATTGATGTTGCCACAGCCAAAGCGCACATCGCGACCTTCGCCGCACTCACGCCCAAGCTCACGATCACCTCGTTGGAGATCGAAGCACTCGCACCGCAGAACGTGGATCACGAAGGCGTGAAGCAGCGCCGGAACTCCATCTGGTCGACAAAGTCCAAAGCGAGTGCTACCATGCCTGCGACGACTTCGTCTGGATTCCTGTCGGGGTGGACTGGCTCGTCGGTCGGTGCGTCTCCATCCTCAACCTCGGTGGAGAAGGGCGGCGAGGTTCTGGATTTGGATAACGGGGATGAGCAGGCCGTGCGCGCGCTGCTGCTGGGAATATGCCACAAGACGGTGGAGTCGTACGAGGCGGCGCAGGCGTTCCTGGGCGAGGCTGTGCGGCTGCAGGACGCTGGGCGGGTGAGGCTGAATACGTGGGTCGGGGGCGTGGCGTGGTTTGAACGTGGGGTGGCCGAGATTCGGGAGGTGGAGTGGCGGCAGAAGCGGGACTCGGAGGGCAAGGGGGACGCGTATTGGAAGGGAGAGTGGGAGAGGGCGTTGAAGGGCGCTAGTGCGAAGCTGGAGAAGGCGATGGCGCTTAGTCCGAACAGTGTGGATTTGAGCTCGAGGCTGGATAGTCGGGTTAGTATGTTGAGGGATGAGATTGCAGCGAAGAGGGCGAGCTTGGGGATTGTGGGGCGTTAGAGACCTTGGGATGATAGTCTGTTCCACCGAGTGATGAGTATGTGGGCGATGGAAGATGGTAGAGCGAGAGAGGATAGAATTTGACTGCATGGACATTGACGTACGATAGAACTTCGCAGCGGATCTGGCATTGATATGGATGGATATAATACAATGATATTTTTCACTGCAGGGACGCAGTCCCAGCGCTCAGCGCCCCCTAACATGGCTTATCCCTCTAGCCACCTCTATGCCGTCTCTTTAAACTGAGCATCTCTATAGGTCGCATGGAACATACCCCTCCATCGCTACTGGATGTTACTTCTCAGCCGGCGATATGGTAAAGCCCCAGCTCGACACCATCCCGGCTTGATTGATACTAAGAAGATGGGAGGGAAGGACATGCCGACTGATGCACGACATATCGAGGCCGTCAAGGTCAGTCCATGAGGATGGGTTTCTGTACGTGGCTGATCCTCTTTTCAGTTCCTTAACGATTAAATGGCTTTCATCGACAGTCTGGAACACGCACACCCGGATCGACGTCGCCATAGCCAAGGCCCATATCGCGACGTTTGCCGCGCTCACGCGCAAGCTTCGGAAATCGAAGCGTTCGCGCTGCACAATGTCGACCGTGAAGCTACCAACCGGGGTGGGACGATCCCCTTACCCAGTACAACCTCGTCCGGGTTCTTCTCCGGGTGGAGGAGCTCGTCTGCCGCTGCATCCTCCGCTACACTGACGCACGAGAAGGTTGGTGAAGTTGTCGATTTGGATAACGGGGATGAGCTAGCCGTACACGGCTGCTCTTGGGCATTTTCCACATGCCATCAGAGTCGTACGGTGCAGCGCAGGCGTTCTTGAGTGAAGCTGTAAGGCTGCAGGAGTCCGGGCAGGTGAAGGTGAATACCTGGGTGGGGGGCATGGCGTGGTTCGAACGTGGAGTCGCCGAGATTCGAGAAGTTCAGTGAGGCAAGGGCGTGACTTGGGCAAGAGTGAGGCACATTGGACGGGGGAGTGGGAGCAGGCATTAAAGGGTGCGAGTAGAGCCTGGAGAAAGGGATGGGGCTCAATACGAACAGCGTGGATATGAGTGCCAGGTTGGACAATCGTGTCAACATGTTGCGGGACGAGATTGCGGCGAAGAGGGCAGGTTTGGGGATTCTGTCGCAATAGGCCCTGCTTTAGATGATGAAGTTGGGGGTGTGATATCCCAACTCTAATAGCCATTAGACGGAAGATAGAGCTCTCTTACTCGAATTCATTTACTCTGATTACAGTGTCTCTAAGGCAGATTCGAAGCCAAATTCTCCCCTGCTTCGACATTGTCGCCCCCCAGCAACCCAGAGTCTTTCATATCATCCCGCTCATCCGCGCGATCTTGAAGCGTGTCATTCCAAGGATGTATAGTATGCAATTCCATCGACCTTTCTGATTGCGGTCTTGGTGTACCTGTTTTGAAGGCAGATAGGTTGAGGGATACGGCGTCGCAGTCGCTTGGACTGGACTCGAGCGAACAGCGTAGGTGTTCGCGCGAGTTGAGATTTGCGAGCAGGGCGTTGGCGTAGACTGCAACAATGTTAGAACAAGTTCATACTATGGCCATTGGCGCTTGCAAACTTACCCTTGCTGTATATAAGGGTTAAGCAGAGAAAGATCATCGTATCAGGGAATGCAAAGAACTGATGATATTATCAGCCAAGTGCCAGAATCCAGGTCTTCGTTTAGGGCGACATACCATGGCAAGGTTGAGAATCGACAGCAAACTACTCGCTAGCCCCGTGTTAATTGCGAATACCAGAAGCTTTCTGACGAGCCGGCGCGTCTTCTTTCCTTCCACTTCCCGCACATGCCGGACGAGAAAGAGACATAGCACAGAGGCGATCGTAGTGTCGAGCAGGACAGAGGTAATTATTCCGGCCAGAGCTAAGGGGCGGATGCTAGTTTTAAGAGATATCCATGTTCGGTGTTTCCATCTATAGTCGCCCTTAGAAATCAGATGGAGCGAGGAGAGGTAATGAAACGCACGACACAACTGTTGAAGCTGGATTACGGGTGGGTTCAGAATTTGATCACTCAAATAGTGTCCACAATGAACTACTTACCAAACGCCAAAGCTGAAACATAGAGGCTGTTTTTAGTCTAGTTCTCGCACAACCTTCAAAATTTGGCGAACACGACGCACATAGTGTGGTGAGCAATAAGGCACCCTTGATTAAAAAGTGTGAGCGACGGGAATATTACAAGGAGGAACAGAGTGCGTACCAGCAACATGCCGAGCCACAAGTTGCGGTTGCAAACTTTCCATACTCTTTTTCCAAGGTAGCTATATTCAGGTTGAACATCACTGATAAACGCGTTATTGGAAAGTACTGACAGATGGGTTAGGAAGGCTAGTAAACCCTATAGCAGAAGAGACATATCAGATGCTATTAAAGGGATCGAGTCTGAGCAAACTGGCCGTACCATTATGCTTGGCTCGACCTTGGAAGAGGCAGCGAAATTAGTCTGCCCATCCGTTCAGCGTACGCGATAGAGCTTGCTCACATCAAAGGCTCTGCACATTGGTTAGTAAAATTTCCCTTCGTCAAAGGATCTGGGACGCACCTATTCACGAATAGCAGATTCAAAGGAGCGTACATATCTGTTATCACTGTATTGACCAACAATGGGACTTAGCACGCAAGTTCGAGGCCTAATCGGGCCACGCAGTGAGACCGATACTGACGATATCCGTAGATTGCACTGCTTATAAGAGCAAGAGACGTCGTGTCGAGAACACTAGGGTGGTGCATGTTGGTCATATCTCAGGGAAGCCGAAAACAATGGACGTACAACGCCGTTCCAGCCTGTACACAAATGAAGTGAATTGAGCGGAAAGGAAAGATTGTGCGATGGGCGTACCATGGTCTTATACTCCCAGCCATCCTCAGGGTACGTTGTGAAGTATATGTATCTGGGTCCATTTGAGCTTGAATATCGTGGCAATCGACCAAATAGAAAGCGAACGTTTGGAGGCATGTTATACCATAAAGCCTGCGGAACGACGCAGTTAGATATATGTGCAGAAGCAAGTTGCTGTCGCTGATTAAAGAACTACACTTACACTGCGGCAAGGAGCAATCCTATAAACGCTGCGCCCCATGTGTTGTCGACGGTGGGTAGAACCGACATGGAGGTTGTGACGTCCCAAGATGCTCCTGTGTGGGCGGCTCCTAGCCACGGTGCTGTGAGTATTTGGCACTAGGGGGTGGTATGTCCTTGGAAATTGAAGACTGGGGCGGAGAAAAAGGATGTAGGTGGGGGGGAAAGGAGGGTGAAGGGTTTCGACAGCTTAGTCCTCTCTAAGCACGTTACTTCAAATGTCCTGAATTTGACTTCAGCTCCATGATAGAGGCACGGGAGGACGTAAGGGCTCAATTTGATGGAATACGAATACGACAATTCCCATGGCCGACACCTGGCTGACAGGATGGCGGACGGATGTGATAGAGGATGGGGTTGCGTCGGGAGGAGCCCGCCATGATAGCGACGGGGATGCTTTCTCGCTGTCATCAACGATGGTCGAGCACTCAAAAGGTATAAGTTCTTGTTAAACTCCTTTGCTATAAGCGAGGTGTGGTATAGTACAACGAGAGAAGAAGATGGAACAGGGGAACAAACGACTCGAAAGTTGCATATTTATGCTCGGGCATCGTAGAAGCCAGTGAGCACGGTGTTAAACGTCGGCGCTCGAGGGCTCTTGCCGTTGCCCCCGATCGCTACGGATAAGGGCGTGTCAAAGTTGTCAGGTAGCATTCCCATGGCTGGGTGATTTCTGACGGGCCTGTTCACTACGTATTTCAAGCGGGTCAATTGAAATGTTGCCACCTCGTTCCCATCCCCAGCCTCGAGAATACAGAAGTGACGTACACGGATGTCCTAATCACCATGCAGGAAGTCGCCTGACAGGACTGAATAGATCAAGAGGGCCAATGAGGAGGGGAGGATGGGAGATGAATGCCTTGCGGCTGATTCTGGCTGATCGTATAGCTCGGGACCCGAATAAGAGAGAGGGTGTGATGGATCTCCAAGCCAACTTCGCCATGGGCGCTTAATTTGTATTTCTACCCATAATGGGGGCGTTACCTTTGATATTAACTCCCAGCCTTGACCTGAAGCCCTGCATTTGGCAGATGTGTAGATCATATTCATACGAGAGCAAGATATACTATCATGAACCATACAAACGGTATATGTACTACATGTCATTATCATCACCGTCCTTGCCTCCGGATGTTGATGCATGATTTGTGCACAACTGCCTGCAAAGGATGGCACACAACAACTTCAGGCTCATATTCCGCTCTTTCCAGGGGCCTTTAATGATTGAGCTACCCCAATAATATGGCTGCGACACATTTCAAGAAGGTTGAAGAATTATGAGATGTCTACTGATGTGCCGAACCCGGCCGTTCTGGCATAACGATGTTCTTTTCGTGACCAAAACCAACCAACCGACCAACCTCACTCGGTTGTCTCCTTGGACGGTGTCCGAGCCAGACCTGAGACAATTCGGCTTAAGCTGCGTCCGCAGCAATCAGTGGGCGATTGTTACAAGCACCTTTTGTTAAGATCATGGTTCTTGTCGTTGTCGCAGTCCGTTGCGACGCCGCGCAGCCCTACTTAGCGAGAGTGCTGCGCCTTGCCAAGCCACCAAGCTCGGAGGAAGGGTGATCCTATTGCTATAGATGGTGAGAGAAGCGGTCTGTCGACAGAACGCCGTAAATCTCACGTAGGCCCACTTGCTGCGGAATCAGTGAGGGAAGCCCTATAAATGAATTCCCCCTTCTTTTTCACATCCGTAGCCTCACTCCCTCGCTCTACCCCTCCCCAATCCCCTAAAGAAACCCAGAAGAAACCCAGTAGCTCATTCCTCTACGCTTTTCCACAATGGAGGACGATATTGCTGCTCTTGTACGACTCAGTCAGCATACAAGTCGATTTTTTCCTGACATCCTCTAGATTATTGATAACGGCTCTGGAATGTGCAAGGCCGGCTGTAGGTCTGAGTCCACCATGTGTCGCCCTGCGTCTAACCACCTATAATCCCTTGCAGTTGCTGGAGACGATGCCCCTCGTGCCGTTTTTCCGTATGTCTAATTAACCACCATCCCCCTCGCTCCAGCTAATTCGCTTTCGCAGGTGTATTGTAGGCCGTCCCCGTCATGAGGGTGTCATGGTTGGAATGGGTCAAAAGGATTCCTATGTAGGGTACGTTAAGAATTGTATTATCCTCGCCTCGCTTGTTGACCGGACCATCAGCGATGAAGCACAGTCCAAGAGAGGAATCCTCACCCTCAAGTACCCCATCGAGCACGGCATCGTCACTAACTGGGACGACATGGAGAAGATTTGGCATCATACCTTCTACAACGAGCTGAGGGTCGCTCCAGAAGAGCATCCCGTGCTTCTGACAGAGGCTCCACTCAACCCAAAGTCGAACAGGGAGAAAATGACCCAGATCATGTTCGAGACATTTAACACCCCCGCATTCTACGTCCAGGTCCAAGCCGTTCTCTCCCTCTACGCCAGTGGCAGGACGACTGGTATTGTCCTCGATTCGGGTGATGGTGTATCCCATACTGTCCCCATCTACGAAGGATTCTCGCTCCCGCACTCCATTCAGCGCTTGGATATTGCCGGCCGCGACCTGACAAGATACCTGGTGAGGTGTTTGACCGAGCGCGGTTATACCTTCACAACCAGCGCCGAGCTCGAGATTGTTCGCGACATGAAGGAAAAACTCTGCTACGTCGCAATGGACTTCCAAGACGAGATCCAAAGGGCAGCATCGTCCTCAGCAATTGAGAAGAACTACGAGTTACCCGATGGTCAGGTCGTTGTCATTGGTAACGAAAGGTGAGCTGCGCTTCGCGTCTACATGCCAATTTGACTTACTCAGCTCGTCCAGATTCCGGGCCCCAGAAGCGCTCTTCCAGCCGGCCCTCCTCGGCAAGGAGGACATGGGTATCCACGAAGCTACATACACGTCCATCGTCAAATGCGACATCGATGTGCGCCGCGAGCTCTACGGTAACATCGTCCTTTCGGGTGGTACAACCATGTTCCCTGGTATTACCGAACGTATGCATAAGGAAGTCAGCAACCTTGCTCCGGGAGGCATGAAGGTTAAGATCTCGGCGCCTCCCGAGAGGAAGTACTCCGTATGGATCGGTGGTAGTATCCTCGGGTCATTGTCCACATTCCAGAATATGTGGATCTCCAAGCAAGAGTACGATGAGAGTGGTCCGGGAGTCGTCCATCGCAGTACGTCTTTGAACCTTTCCTCTCCAGACTTCGAGCTCATTTTTCGCAGAGTGCTTCTAGGCGGATAAATATCATTGAATACTCAGAACGTTCCCCATTCTTCTCCGTACCCAGTCCTCCGTCATATATGTAAACTCTAGTATGAAACTCTTTTGCATAGCGTTGACATCTACTTGATGTGAGAATCCGCCCGACAAGATAGAAAGTGACTGCGGTGAACAAACAAGACTATGTTGCGCAAAGTCAATGTATATATATATATAGAGGCTATATCCTAACAACCGTGCGAACCTGGAGATACGCCACGCTGCATTAAGGCTTACAGTGGTTTGCAGGCCGACCTGCTCCCGCGCCAGTTCTACTCTGAGCACATATTGAAAACAGGGAATTGATGCGGGCATGACATGGGCGCTTAAATCAAAGCGATTCTCACGCTGATGTTCGAGACTTGGCCTCGACTCGCAGATCTCCAAGTGAAACCAGTCGTAGGTGCTTGGTGGGAGAGACCATCAGGCCCGTACATCGGCGTCGGGGGCACTGGCGATATTCCAAAGGCTTTGCGTTGCAACCATACCGACCTGTGGGCGAAAGCGCAGGCTCGCAGTGAAAACAAATAGCAAGAGGCAATGTTTTATAGTGTTTTGTATGGTATACAGCTTTTAACAGCAATCTTATATAGCGGCTTGCCTTCACTAAGCGCCTCGCGGACCCCCTTGACCCCAAGCTTCATACCCCTGCTGTAGGCCGCACCATCTTCCCGCTAGCTCTCGCCTTTCCAGCCGCCGTGGTACCTGCACTCCCGGCCGCCTTCCCTAGTACAACTCTCCTCACACCTCCTACTACCCTCCTCCCACACCCACTGATGCCCTTGACGAACATATGTACGCCATACACCAAGAACTGGAGGCTCATCAGAACCCCAACGAAGAAGCACCCGACCATCGTTCCCACTGGCCACATTTCAAACGCCACCACTGCCAAGAACAGCAGGATGCTCCCTGCACTCCCCACCATGCACAATGTGGGCGCACGCGCCGAGAGGGAGAAAAAGAAGTACGACTTGTAAAGGTCGAGGGCGCGGGTGCGGAATAGGGCAGGGGTGGAGAGGGAATATCGGAGAATGAAGTACGCGAGAGAGGTCAGCCCGAGGCCGGAGAATGTTGAAGAGAGGGCAATGGCACGTAAAGAGAGCGGGGTGAGAGGGACCAAGGGGCTGTCAGGGTTGATAGCGAGGACTGCGACGTCGACCGCCCCGAGGGCTGCGAGCTAAGGAAAGGCAGGTGTTAGACGAAGGTATAATTAGAGAAGGCGATGAAGAACTCACGAATCCGGCCATAAACGTCCATTCCATTCTCAAATTGCTGAGCACAGCCTCGAACTGCGAGTCCGTCCTTGCATCTCTGAGCTCCAAGTAGAATGTAAAGTTGCCAAGGAAGACCTCCCACCACTCGTTCTTCGACCTCTCCTTCTGTCTCGTCGCACCGTGATGCACTTCCACAGCACCCTCCACATCTCCGTCCGCGACGGCGACCTTGACATCACCCATGGGGATACTCGAAGGACCTGCCGTGGTGATATCAGTTTCCGTGTAAGGCGGGACGATATCGCTTGGCGGCTTCAATGAGTCGGTCGACACGTTATGCGTCAGTACGTGCTGAGGGAGAAGGGATGCCGCGATCCAGCGCGTGACACTCGTCCGTTTTGTGTCCGTATCCGTCTTCGTTTTCGTGGCTTCGTCCGTCGTGGTAATATGGGTATGGGTATGCGTTTTGGTGGTCTCGAGGGAGATAGTGCGTGGGGCGGACTGGTGTACTTGGTGTGTGGGGGTGATAATCAGGTCCATGGGATCGACCTTTCTCAGCTCTTCGGTGTCGGTGTAGTCGTCAAAGCATGAATCAAGGGGCGTGCTGCGTACGGCATCCTCAAAGAATGAAGTACTCGAGCCAAGTTCGTCGTACCGTGAACCGGTCCCTGATAACGAGAAGGATGATGTCGATGAGCAATTGGAGTCCGTTTCGCTACACGATCCAGATCCGAGGGGAGGCTCCTCGTCGGAGAACAAGCTGTAGCCCTTGATACGCGACCTGCGGCGCTTAGTCGTGCGCCGTCGGAGTTCGGGTGGAGAAGGTACTGTAGTGGTGGCCTGGGTAGGCGACTGTCTTGGTGATGGTGGATGAATGTCGATTTGGGTATGCTGTTCTGAGTTCTGGGAATGGGCGGAGGATGCTGCAAAAGACGTGGGTCAGCGAATGACCATGAGACGATGGTGCCGCAACTCACAGGACGACGCCGCTGATGCTGCGCTTTCAGATGAGTACCCTACAGTCTCAAGGGTGTCACTCCTTCCGAAAGTGTCTTCAAGAGCTGGCTCATCCTTCGTCGCCGCTTTCCTCTGGAGCCAGGTCGGCGGTGGTACAAGTTTGACCGTCAATGATGCTCCATTTTGTGGGCGGCCTTTGCTCGATGATGAACCTATGTAACGCTTGGAAGGGACTTGACATGCAAGGCGTAGGTCGAGAAGATTGCCGCCTGATAGGGGAAAGTTAGTAACGTTGTCGTCGTTACGCGCCAGCAGGTAGATGACTATCATCCTTCAAGCAACGGAGATGCTCGGTCGGGGATGCTCGGTCGGAGTGGGTGGGGAGAGGGTGAAGGAGGTAAGAATGGATATGTACTTTTGAGAACCGTACCTTTAGCCCTATCTTTCCCAGCCAACGCAGCCTCCTCCTCGATTTCAAGCTTCCTGACCAAGTCCCCAAGACAGTGGGTAGCGGAGGCGACGAGGTTCATCTTCTTGCTCTTCTTCTTGGTCTGTGACCGATGCCATACTTTCATATCGAGGGTAGAGGTTGGTCTCACATCGTAGCTGTGTGTAGTACGTCAAACGTTCCCCTCTCGCATAACATTTTGAATGACAAAGCAACTCGACTTACAAGCGAAATAGCGCCTTCAAGTTGGGGTTCTGGCCGTCAACACCAAGCACCGTCTCGTGTCGACTCTGTTTGTCTACTTCGACGGTAACAATGGGTCTCCAGGACTTCTCAGGACGCATAAGTCGCAGCCCTTGCGCACGGACGACTGTGCATTCGAGTCAGGTCAGGTGCTGTGCCTCGTCAAGCCACGAAGAGGATTGATGTACCTGTTAAGTCCCATGCTCTAGAGCACCATGATAGTAACGAGAGTCAGCACGAGAACTTGAAGAGCCTACTAGTTGAACGAAAAACATACTCTGGATCAATAACCGCGCTCGCCATCGTGATTACTGAAGCTCAGGGAGTTGAGTCCTCAACCGACAGCTCAAGGATAATAGGTGGGAGAGAAGGGATGTTCAGGGTATAGTGGGGTCGCCGATGGTATCAAGGGTATCAGACCTCGAAGTACGCAGTGGAGATGGCCTCAGGCTCGTGGTGGTCAAGCAGAAAGCGGTCCCTCGATAGAATATGACAGGGCGCCACACAGCCTCGCACTGCTGCTTGATGGGTTCTTCAGGCCGTGTTCGGATGTTTTAAGTTTCCACGTTCAGGGGTTAGAACCAAATTACCGACGCTGTTCAAAGGACTGCAATGCTAACCTTCTATGCGGGGGATTCGCGGGGTAAATAGGTAGGATAGAAAGGTATTGTAAACGAAAAGTCAAATTTCCAATGCGGCAGGCACCACATAGACACCCCACACAGGGCGTGCATAGTTATGCACGGAGAAAGGTCTGTGTCTCACATCTGAGTTTTGCATTTCTACATGCTGAAGCCCAACTTACAGGGAAAGCTGTCCGAAAAAATCGGGAAAGCAGTGATCTCGACAACATTCATCCGGAATATCGCACGGGAGTCTCGCTATTGGCAGCCAGAGGCCCTCGAATATGATCTCTATGCCCAAGACAAGGCCAATGGTACGACATACATTACTGATATACCCTGTTCTGTGCTGATACCACTCCCGTTTATCTCAGGATCCTTGATCTACCCCCTCGGACCCTCCGCCACCATCGGCTCAGTTGCCTCTACATACTATCCCAGCATCGACGTCGTATATTCTTCTCAAGATCCCAAGAACTTTTCCACACTATCAAGTCCAACTCCCCGGATCATTACTCCTTCACCGGGGCGCTTAAGTCAGGCGCCCAACTTCCACCAATTGGAGGTCGGGCTACAAAAATGCTCCTGGTCGCAAGAACCTGTTGTAAATTATAGATGGAGAGAAGGGGAGTGTTAAGTTTGAAGTGGATGACGGAGGTCTACAAGGGAGGAACTCCTTCCTCAACATTTCCAACCCCACTATCACTGTCAACGGGCAAACTTTGGGCGCATATATCTCAAGGTGGAAGACCCAGCTCTTATTGTTGAGACAAAGGAGAAGGGTACGTTTTTCGAGCTTATCAGGAGGGAATGGATCGAATTTGGGAAGAGTTTGAGAGAGGGTCAGGGGCCAGGGCGAGTTTGCAACCTTTGAAGACGCGATTGCCAGTTGAAGTACAGAAAGTCGTTGATGCTGTCGAGAAGAGTGCCCAGCTCGGTGGGCTGAGTATTGGGCTAAACTTATTGTGTCTCTGTATTACCTTTCTCAGTTCTCCGAATTTGTACTGCTTGCGATGAAATACACTGTCACTAGACTATCCCATGCTCGCCGAGTCAATGTCGCTGGATGACCTTTGGATTGCTTTCTCGTGTAGGCTTGGCAGAACTAAATCTGGTGTCCATGCGTGGCTATCCCTGCTTCTCCGCCCATAAATAACCCGTAAGCAGCCGTAATCCTACCCACACGACTTTAATTTCAAGATATGACCACGGAAGCGCTCTGGCGCTTACTCTTCATCAACGGATCAACGCCTCAACACGCACATGATAAATCGCATTTCCGCAGATCAGCGAAGTTCAAACGCCACTGCTTCCATCTCTCTACCAGCCACATAGCGAGGTGAGTTGTAGTAGGAATCTCAGGGACACTGCTACGAGGCAACCGCATTCCGGAATCCAATCTGTCAGCAGGAGCCGCTGAATGCTACACTCCAATGCCAGAACTTCGAGAATGATTGGTTTGTCTCTGCTCCGCTTGACATGTGCTTCGAGGTGTGATGGTAATTGTCACCAGTTACTCCGGCTATTAAGCCAGCAGTAACGTTATAAGTAATTCTCAACGCTATCTCGAAGTAGTGGAGCCCTTTCGTAAACAATGGATACATCTGACCCCTCAAATGAGAACACCACATTTTTGTGGGGGCTCATCACGTCTCCGGCGTCAGGGCTCCCGATATAATCTCAAAAGATGGGTGCATAAGGTCAAAGGGGCACAGTGTAAATTCTTGCCGTAGACGACGCTCGTCCCAACCTAGTTGTCGTGACTGCTCCTCTGACTCGAAGCAGCAGGAGGACCATGTTACTCAGCTGAGCTCTGGACATTGCAATTGAGCGGAGGAGAGCCATAATCCCTCGAAATTCGATCTTAATATGAGACAGCGATACCTCCGACTTCGCTGTCCGAGCCGGATGGAAGCCTACCTCTAAGATTCCTTATCAAATACATAGGTCCATCTCTATTCTTTCCATCGCCCTCGGCCTCACACACATTGGAGCAACAAATCAGCCTTTTTGACGTGCGTTCTGCCCGTCCCCGAAAAGCGATAAATACAGGTGATAGTCGCGACGAGATCGCACTTGAACGTTTCGTCGTTTTCTGGGAAAAAGAAGGAATTTCCCTTTCAAATACGACTCGATACGGCATGCGGCACGTTTGTTTATGTATTAGTACAGTGCTGTACAGTGCTTTCCGGTCTTATATGGAGATACGACGTACTGACTTGGGTGATCTTCAGGCCCTTTGGACCTGGAAGAGGCGAGGTGCGTGCGTCGAAAATAGGTAGTGGCGGAGCCCGGACATAATTAATGTGGACCTGGCCGTACCTGGGATATCTTTATGCACGTATTCAGTAAGTAGGTAACCAGCGGGTTGACAGATTATTGGAGCATTCCAGCTTCTCGCTGATGGGGAACTGTCCATCTTCTCCTTATCTGTCATTCGGAAGGAATATCTGGTAAACAGGTAATTATCCCACTTTATTACTTATTCGCTCTCTGATCTGCTTCCTTTTTCGCGGGCTCAGCAGTATTGAAGCTCAGGACCCGCGACTCGCTTATTTCATGATGATTCATCAGAAAGTCGGAAGTATATTGGAACACAAGTCTTCTATTCTAGATCAGGAAGCCAGTGAGGCTTCACTGCGACCAACCTTCCGAGGGAACGAAGATGCCGAGTTGACTGCCCAGTGCCAGCGCCTGATGCATCATTCTTCTCTTGAAAAAGTCGCGAAATAAATGGGGGAGTTGACTGACATTGTCTCACTTCTCCTATCACTTCCAAAAGGATCATTTCGACCTCTGAGTCGTACCACGGGCGTTTAAATTGTACATTGTCCTTCCCGTTCCACAGCCAGGTCTATTAGGGCTGCCACTCGGATCCTCCGAGTTTCGGTCCAGCGGGACCGGTTACATATGTACTGCCAATCAGATCTTCGTAGTTGGAGGGAATATACAGCCGACACCTCTGCTCGCCATGACGCCACTTGCCCAGGCGTACCATGACCCGAATTGCAAACCATAACTTCATTCTGAGTAAGCCAATAACCAATCCCATATCTCCCTGGCGCCTCAGCCTGAGACGTGATGGCTTCGACGGGGAGAAGAGGCCTCTGCAATACAGGGCGAGCCCTGATGGATGATAGCGAGCTTCATCTACTGCACATAGCTGATCCAAGCCAATCGCATCAGCAGGATGTGATGACGCGGGATAGACAAGCTGAGCAACGTTAAGTACTTCCTCGTTTGACATTGACAGCTGGAACTTCGAGCGCTTAGGCTGTTCAATTGTCCTGTCTCGGGAATTGAGCAAGCCGGTGGGGCCTGTTTAGGTGTGAGACTGTGGGTGTGTATCTGTAGATTCTGGAGGTATCTGGGATCAAAGGCCTCCAGGGCATTTGGTAAATCAGTCAGTGCGGAGAAACCTATGTGTAATGCTCAGGTCACAGTATACATAGCTTGATGCATGCGCAATACGATTGGAGATGTTTACATAGATAGACACATCGTATGTAGCACCGTCTCCATTCAACTGGCACTGTTCAATATAGGTAGTCTATGGCGTAATCCCGGAACTCACAAAATGCGTACATGGAACTTACGCAGCCATCGTATATCCAGAAGGTAATGTTAGGGAACATAACCAGGACACGGTCTCGGCACCACTGCAAGATCTCGCCCAAATCTCGTCACCCGAGTCGGACGCTCACATCAGAGTGATGATGTAGTTAAGCGCCCGTGGCATCGCACCGTCTTGTGACCGTCCTCACACAGAGGCTCACACACGCCGCGTACGGCCAACCCACCATTACGTGCGTATTTGACTCGCAAAGGTATGCACCCCACATACGTACGTCATATATACAGTACGGTGGTGAAGAGAACCTCTCGCGATTGAACTAGAACTTTGCGCAGCCCCATCTTCTCAGCCCATCGTAAGTGGCACCGAGACTTGGGAAGATGGAGTAATAATTGTTTGTTGAGGTCGGAGAGGGGCATATCAATAATCAGGGTCGAGAGCAAGTCAAGATGGAGATGCCGGGGGGGCCCCTTGATCCCGAACCACCATGTTCGGGAATCTTCCCACGCTAGATTAGCAAGGGTGGAGGCCGCGCTGGCGGAAACCTGGAGTCGCAAGGCAACAGGCAACCAACAGAACGACCTCCAGGACGAGATCCACCCCCCCTCTGCCTATCCCTCTGGCAGAGAGGCATCACACGCCGAACGAGAAAACCGGGAACCGAGAAAGGGCTCAGCTGACCACACCAGCTGCTAGCCACATTGTACAAGTAAGTAGCACTCAGCCCAAGCAGAACCCCCTGCGAAGGACTAATCCGTGAACCCAGCGAGCGCTCCTCCCCATCCTCTGGCAGAGCTGCACCGAAACAACCCGAAAACCGAGAGAGAGAGCACAGCCGACCACGCCAGACGTGTGCCTCGTTTCGCGAGTAAGCCGCCCACAGTCCAAGCAGAACCCCCTGCTGAGGACCAAATAGGAACCCCAGCGAATGACAGAAAGCCTCCCGAGATGAAAACCACACCCCCAAAACCCCCAAAACGTGTGCGCCCAGAACACGGCCACACACACAGGAGACATCCCACCCCCAAACCCAAAGACGAACGTGCTGGCCACATGCCCCGGAAACGAGAGACGCGCAAGCTCCCCAGGGAGCGTATATAACCAGAGACGAAACGAGAGTCGAACCCCATCCCCCAACTCGAACCCCCACAGACTAGCGTCATAGAGCTAGCTGAACACCGAGTGAGTACAAGGATGACACTGCCCGCCCGGCCTCCCGAACTGACACCAAGCCAGATGGCTACCGCGAATAGATACGACGCCCTCAACGTCGAGGAGGACGCATCCCAGGACCCCCTGTCCAGCCCTCCCCCAGCCGCGACGAATCCGCCGGAGAACACACCACGAGGACGCTGCCCCACGCGCCTCAGGCCCCAGCGCTCCCCATCACGGCAGTCCCGAACGGGATCGAGAACCCACCTCCCCGGCAACGACCAGCCCAGTCCCGCATCGACAGCTGGATGGTCCTGAAGCCCACCCCACCCCCATCCGCGAAGGCTCCCGCCCCTCCTCACAAGGAGGGGAAGGAGGGGGATCAGCCTTCACGCCCCGACTCCTCACGCCGCGAAGAGAAGAGGAGGAAAGTCGAGCCACGACCCGCTCAGTCCGACGAAGAGCAGGAGCAACAGCCGCCCAGTTCACGTACCGCATGGGAGGTCGACGACTGGGATCGCGAATCACCAGCCGAAGAGGAGGAGGGCGCCACCGGCCTGTCCGCCGCCGAAAGAAAGAGGAAACGGGACATGGATATCGAATGGGAGGAGCTTGTACACGACAAGCCCAGCGGGTACCCCCCAAGCTTCCCCGCCAACACCTCCTTCTCATTCACCGCGGGGTCATCCACCATGTTCGCCCCCCCATCATCCAGCGCCCTGTCCATGTCAACGCCAAACACCTCAGTCTCCGGCATGTCCATCTCCACACTTCGCAGCCAACCCCAGTCCAGCGTAAGGAGGCAGATCCCGATCTACACCGCTAGATCCACCCCCGCGGGCTCCCCAGCTCCCCAACCTGCGCCGAAACACGCCCCAGCCCCCGCCCCCCGGTTCCCCGCTGATCCCGACTGGATCTTCGTGGAAGAACCGACCGGCGGTTTCACCAGGCCGAACGGCACAACCGAGATCGAGCTCCGCCGGTACTCCACGGCTACCTCTCGCGACATATTCTCAAGGGTCGCTGGCGACACCAACCTCTGGTGCATCATATGCGATGACCCACCCATCGAGGCCTCGGCCGACTTCGCCGTACGGGTCCCCCTGCTCACCGAACTCGGGCGTCGAGTCACGAACGACCCAGACTTCGACCCCACCATCAGCTGCACCCGGCTCGAGAACCCACACCTGTACCGTCACAAAATGTCGCAGCCGTACTGCTTCAGCGGCGCCGAGATGACGTCCCTGCACTCCCGCGCCCTGATGAGAAACAGCGGCTTCTGGTCCTGCCGCAAGATCTCCGTCGTCTTCTTCCAAATCCCATCACCCACCCCCACCCTCCTCACCATACTCCGAGACGTCCCGATCGCCCTCACGAACATCGACGACAAGATCGAACGCGAGAGGGCGGAGAGGAAGGTCGCCGCTCACGCACGCGAGGTTCTCAGCCGCGAGGGCCGCTTCATCGCCTTCTGCAAGACCCGCCAGGACGCACTCCCACCCACCGTCCGGGGTGACACTGGGGCTCAGTACGTCCTCGACAGCATCCACGCCCACGCCTTCCGCATCACCGAAGGCGCCAAGACCCCCACCGTCTACAGAATCGATTTCTTATGTCCGACCGCCAACAACACCGAGTGGGACAAGCTCCACCGGGGAGTCCGCGGCATCGTATGGGAAGGAACCCACGGCCACGCGCAGCCGATGAAACAGGACATCCACTGCGGCTACTGCAAAGGCCTCGATCACCCCACCGTCGACTGCCCACTTAAGAAGGAAGGAGGACACGAGAACACCATCACCACGGCCACGCCCGTCACGCCGGACGAACCAACCGAGCTCCCTCCCAACCCCTTCGACGAGATCCTCCAGGCCGAGGACGATAGGGCCCGAGCGTCGCCACGACCCGAGAAGGCTCCGCAGCGCGGGGCGCCGAACCAGCAGAGACAACGCGCCCAGCCCCCTCCCCCGCAGCACCGCCCACCCCCGCAGTACCAGCCCCACTTTACACACCCCCAGTACGCCATCCAGGGATACGGCCCTCCATACCAGGCACGCGGCACCGCCCCAAGAGGCCGCGGCAGAGGCGCCAGCAGGCCCCGCCCCCCGTACCCCATGCAGGGAGGCCAGGAGGACTGGTACGGCCACAGCACCCACACGAGCAACGCCCCCTCCTACGAGAACGACCTCCCGCCCTTCGACAACAACTTCAATGGCGAGGAGGCCGGATACGGTTACCAGGGACAGAGGTACTGAGCCCCCGCGAACGCCATCCGTCCCCGACCACGCGGTCGCAGCATACCCCTTCAGCACACCTCCCACGTCGCCGCCGCAGTTGCCCTGATACCACCGCCTCACTCTGATCGATCGCACTCCACTACCCTAGCTACATACATACCGATTCCCTGAGTACCATACGCCTGACCCGACCGAGCCCTAGTACCTGTACGACTACACCCGAACCCCCACTCCCACTCACGACCATATCATGACCCCTCACGACCTACCCCATTGTTTAGATACCCCCCTCCTACCTACCCGATCCCCCAATATATTACCTTCTTACCGAGAGATCCGAAGCGTGAACGAGAAAGAACCAGGGTGAAACGACCGTAACCCGCACGAGTCTGAGCCGAAACAAAAGAGAAGTCCCACACCAACGGACTAATGACAGGGTGTAGCCGCCCCTGCCACCATCTCAAACTGAACCCCCGCCCAAATATACTGACTTACGAGGACAGGAAAGTGGGGGAACAGGCCTGACGAAAACTCATGGCACGACACATGATGGCAACGTGAAGAGGAGGCAGGTCTATTTAGACCGTTGGCGCGTCATCTATACGGGTAGGCCCCGAAGGTGCATTAACCAGTATTACCCCGGAGGCGGGGTAAGAAAAGAATCACCGAGCACCACGGTTGCGAAGTTCCACCGCGAGGGACATCCTGTCTCGGCCCTGGGTGAGGCCGGGAACAGTAGCTCACCCGCCAACAAATCTATTCATAATACACAAACTACGGGTCACAGTTTACATGGCAACGGAAATGAACATCCAAGGCAAGGTGACGGCGTGCCCCAGTCTGTTGGGCGTGCCAGCAATAACCAGCCAAGGAGAAGCGGTAACAGACAGAACAACAGAGGTCGTGGAGGAAACGGACGCGGCGGACGACGCACCCAAGGAGGCGCCCAACGCATCACGGACTTCTTCGACCCACGCCCGAGTGCGAACACGCACAGGGCGAGTAACGCGGAAGGGGAAAGGGTGGCACAAGCGCCCGAGACAGGCGAAGCGCCCGTCCCCCAGGAAGGAAACCCGGAACCGTACCCACGCCGCGAAGGTGCTCCCCCGCTACCCGGCACAGAGAGAATGAGGAGCATGCGACAACTCGCAAAGGGAAAGAAACGGCTCCGGTCGAACATCCACATCGCGTCAATAAACATGCGAGGCGGCGGCTCAGCTGCGACCCTCGGAAAGTGGAGGACAATCCACCAAACAATGAAAAGGCGCCGCATTGGTATCATGGCGGTGCAGGAGACGCACCTGAAAGACGCCGACCTCGACCGCCTGAACAACACCCACAAGAGGACGGTACACATTATAAACTCCAATCCAACCGACAAAACAAATGCGAACGGGGTGGCAATTGTTCTCAACAAAAACCTAACGGCGTGGGCAGAGCACGAAAAATGGGTGCTATGCCCCGGACGGGCGCTAATGGTAAGGATCCCATGGAAGAAGGCGGGCGCGAGCAAGGTAGTACTAGCAATATATGCCCCCAATGCGCCAAATGAGAATGCGGAGTTCTGGAAACTCCTAAAAAAGAAATGGACAGACGCACCTAGGGACTCACCTCTGCCCATGCCGGACGTCATGCTGGGCGATTTTAACCTAGTGGAAGACTCGGCGGACAGACTGCCCTCCCATAGCGACAACGCCCAGGCGGTGGAAGTGCTACGTGACCTAAAGAAATACCTCAGGCTGATCGACGGATGGAGGACAGAGAACCCGGACGAGATGGCGTACACGTACACGCAAGTAACGCCGTCGCAAGCCCAATCCCGGATCGACCGGATCTACACAACGCACAAGATCTACCAAACCTCAAGAGACTGGGAGATATATCAGAGCGCGTTCCTGACCGACCACAAATTCGTGGCATTCCACTACTTCGACCCCGGAGTCCAGGTCCACGGAAACGGGAGATGGACTGTGCCGCACTACATCACCAAGGATAGCACGTTCATTAAGACCGCCCGTAAAATGGTCGCAGAGACGGTGGTAGCAATGAGGGGGAAAACGCCCGGCGCAGGTGTCCTCCAAGAGGAATACGATGACATGAAACAGGCACTGCGAGTGTGGGCCAGCGTCCGCATCAAACAAATCACCCCCAAGGTGAAAATGCGAATCCAATCGCGCGAAACCGAACTGGGAAAGGTGATAAACGACAAGTCTCTCAGTGAGGGGGAACGGCTTGAGAAGGCCTCTGAGATCGAGGAGGATATCAAGTCCATGCAAATACGCCACCACTGCTCTGTGAACGACAAAATTGAGCTGAAATACGGGACCGAGAGAGAGAAAGTTGGGAAGACCTGGATACGCTCCAGCAAGGATGCCCCAACCCGGGACCCGATCGCAGCCTTGACAAAACCGGGCGACGAAAACGGGGCGCTGGAATACAACGGGAAGAAGATGGCGCAGATGGCGGCGGATTACCACGAAAAGCTCCAAGAAGCTGGACTCCACGAATTTGCATCCAAGGAAGAAGAGGAAACCGCGATGGACGAGGTCCTGCAGTCGATCACGAAGCACCTTCGAACAGAGCAAATCGAGACCATGGGCAGCCGACTCACGAGAGACGAGATACACGGCGCAGTGATGGGAGTCCCGAACGACAAGGCCCCCGGCCTGGATGGGATCCCAATCGAGGTGTGGAAATCACTCCTGGACAGCCCCAAGTCGAAAGAGTGGGCGAAGGAATGGGACCTATCGGCTCTGCTTGAAATGGTGTTCGACGAAATGGAGACGCACGGAATAGAAGAGAAGTACGGATTCGCAATGGGATGGATGTGCCCGTTGTACAAGAAGAACGACAAGACGGACATAGCGAACTACCGTCCGATCACCGTTCTCAATACAGACTACAAAATCCTTACGAAAACGCTAACGAACCGACTGGCCGAAGTGGCCCCAGACATAGTACACGAGGACCAAGCGGGCTTCATGAAAGGCCGACGGATCGAAGACCAAACGGACCTAATGCGCACCCTGATAACATACTGCGAGCAAGAGGGTGTTAATGGGGCACTCGTACTGCTCGACCAAGAAAAAGCTTACGACAAGATCAAGCACTCGTTCCTAGAGAAAACGTTAGAAAAATTCCGGTTCCCTAAGCGGTTCATCACGACGGTCCTCACGCTGTACGCACACGCCGAGACGAAGGTCATGGTGAACGGGCACCTGAGCGAAGGGTACCGGGTTGTACGTGGGGTCCGGCAGGGTGACCCCCTCTCCTGCCTCCTCTTCAACCTCGCAATAGAGTCCCTGGCGAGCATGATACGCCGGTCAAGCCTGCAGGGAATCCGCCTGCCCAAATCCCATGACAGACTGGTGACAACGCTGTTCGCCGATGACACCACAGTGTACCTGGACGAAGACGACGACCTGGACGTCCTACAGGAGGTCCTGGACAGATGGTGCCGGTCGTCAGGTGCGAAGTTCAACACGACCAAGACGGAGGTAGTGCCGGTGGGATCCGAGGAGTACCGCGCGCGCCTCATAGAAACGAGGAAGATGAACGATAGAGCAGCGCCAATACCGCCCGGGATAAAGATAGCACGCGACGGCCAGCCGTCACGAGCCCTCGGAGCCTTCATCGGGAACAACATAGGCGAGGTGAGCGTATGGACACCGACGATCGAGGCGATAGAGGCGGCGCTCGACAGATGGGGGAAGTCGTACCCAACCCTAGAAGGCAAGCGCTTGATTATCGGTATGGAAATTGGGGGCAGAACGCAGTACAAGACCCGAGTGCAAGGGATGCCTGCGGAGGTGGAGAAACAACTCGAGAAGATGATCAGCGAGTTCCTGTGGAACGGACACGCACCTGGGGTGAACGCAGAAGTCATGAAACTCCCACACGCCGAGGGAGGCTTCAAAGTACTCGATATAAAGGCAAGAAATGAAGCGATCGACCTAATGAAGCTGAAAGCCTACCTAAACTTCGAGAAGCGCCCGAAGTGGGCCCTTATTGTCGACCACCTCCTCACTCTGAACATACCAAAATCCCACCGGGTCGAGAGCGTGGGCACAGCAGACAATATGTTCACACAAACCTGGGCGGCAGCGAAGCGCGAAGCAGAGAGCTGCGCCCCCGCGGGCATCCGGACGATGCTCGCAACAGCAAGCAAGTACGGAGTATCGCTGGACCCGCAAGACCCGTCAGAGGAGACCAAGCTGGACATGCCCCTCTGGTTCCACGCAGGGCAGGACAAGAAGAAGAGGCCCCGGAACAACGGGGTACGCGCCTCATGCCTGAGAGACAACCACGACGTACACTCGGTGAACGACGCGGTGTACTTCACGCAAAGAGAACACGAGACACCGGACGAGGAGGTGCGAGGAAGATCCACATCCCCTGAAAGCGACACGGAGGACACAGACGACGAGGGAGCACAAGACGCGGGGTGTGAATGCGAGGAGTGCGAGATCGACCGGAGGAGGGGGTGCGACGCACCAGAGAAATGCCAGAACGCCGCAAAACGCCTACTCGAAACCCTACACCCCCTGTGGCGACCCACGATGCAAGACGAGGACGACACGAGTGATGAGGAGGAAACTGAAAGGGAAGCAGGCGCGAACCGACAGGCGGGCGAAGCGCCCGGGCGCCAAACCCTGACAGAATCATTCCGGGTCTTCACCGCCGGCCTTCCGCCCCCGACGTACAATGCCCGGAAAACCAACAGCGCACGCTCGCGACGTACGGTGGTGATCTACACCGACGGCTCCTGCACGAACGCCGGATACGAGGAAGCGAAGGCCGGAGCAGGGATATGGTATGGGAAGGATGATGCACGCAACAAAGCCCTCAGGATACCGAGTAGCCTCCCACAAACGAACAACACGGCCGAAGCCGCAGCGGTCCTGGTCGCGATACAATCCAGCAGGAGCCGGGACACTCTCATTATCCGAACCGACTCGAAGTACGTGATAGACGCCGTAGGAGGAAACAGGAGGAAAGTAGAAGACACCGATTGGCTGGGCCAGTCCAACAGGAACATCCTGGAACCCATCATCGCAAGGATCCGCCAGAGAAAGGGACGCACGGTCTTCGAAAAGGTGAAGGGCCACAGCGGAGACGAGGGGAACGACGGAGCGGACGCCCTAGCAGCGAAAGGGGCAGAGAAAGCGACCGGTGATGAACTGAACCTGTCAGTACCCCAAAACTGGAAGGTGAAGGGAGCCGCCCTGGCAAGCATGACGCAGGCGCTACTGTACAAGGGTATCAGGAGGCTCAAACGCGACGAGACCAAGGAAAGGCGACGCACGGTGATGGGCCTCGACGCAACCCGGTACGCTTCGAAAGAGAGAACAGGCCTGGCCCCGCTGGACGGGACAGTCTGGAAGTCAATGAAGTCAAAGCATCTGCTCGACAACAAACTGCGGGTCTTCCTGTGGAAAATCGTCCACGACGCTCTGGGGTGCGGCTCGTTCTGGGAAAACATCGAAAAGTACAAAGAGCGCGCGAGGTGCCCCACGTGCGGAATCACGGAAACTGCCGAGCACACTCTGACTGAATGCCCGAGCACAGGCCAGAAAGTCATATGGAACCTGGTACGGAAGGTGCTCGAGATGAAGGGGATCGAATGGGCGAAACCCACCCCAGGATCTATAGCGAGCTGTGGCACTAGGTCGATCCTGAACCCGGCAACGGGCAAGCCAAAAACGGGAGCAAGCCGACTATACACAATCATAATATCGCAGTCAGCCTACCTCATATGGAAGCTACGGTGCGAGTGGAGGATCGGAAAGCAGGGAGAGAAGGAAGGTGTGCCGACCGACATAGAAGTCCACAACAGGTGGGTGGCGATGATAAACCGTATTATCAAATTAGACGCCCTGGCGGCGAGAAAGAAGCCGAGGGAGAAAGAGAAGAGAACCGGGCCTTGCCCGGTCCTCTTCGCAAACACGTGGAAGGATGTACTACTAGACGACGAAGTAGTGGCTGAATTAGTGAACGGAAAGCTGCGAGGGATTAGCGGGGTTTTAGTGGGTATCCCCCCCCTCAAACCGGAGGGGAGGACTCGAAGAGTCCCACACTACCGGGCAGCGCCTAACGGCCGACGGTGTGCGTAAACGCATTTCCTCCATGGTGACCCTCACAGCTTGAGAGACGAACGCAAGTTCAAAACCAGCCGGTATCTAGTCAACTTTTGCGTGACATCAGATACGGAACGGCTCCACCAAAAAAAAAAAAAAAAAAAAAAAAAAAGATGGAGATGCCATCCTCCAGCTTTATCCAGCCCCCTTTCTCTCGCAAAACAACCTACGTAAGTACGCCTCTCAGCCACACCCTGCTCATCCACCACTTATCTGCAATTGCAACTTTTTGTAATGCGTTCACCAATCGCCTTTGTTACTGGGAAGCTTGTACGGCGAGGTAGTAGACGTACCTACGATACCTACATAGCTACTGCCGCCGTCTACCACTCCCAAGTTGGTGATCCCATCACTCACCGTTTCACGCTCAGCCACCGTAGCCACGTCGGCGTCAACCCAGGACCGACCCATTGACAAGGCACCTTTCTCCGATGAGTAGACGACACATCAACACATCAAACCAAGTCGCAACGGACCGGTGCTCGGACCCTCGCCAATAGCCACCATCGAGCCTGAGGCCTTGAGTCTGGGACCCTGATGATGTACAGGGATATATATATATATATGTGGTAAGCTTTGGGCGCAGCCGACGGCGTTTCCCTGGCTGAGCGGACCTGCATGATGCGGAGTCGGCGATCTCGCAGACTCGCTGTTGGTCGCTGCTCCGCGTCGCAAGGATCCTCCGTTCCCTACCACATTTCAACTTGAAGGCCATATTCCGCTGCGGGGTTTGGATATACGTACATCACCTGCGGTGAGGTTAGGGCATGTAGACCAGAAGCAGAACTGCCAGTGCGCCAGGCAGAGGTTAGTAAATTGCCTCTTTGGGGGCTGATAACGGGGAAGGTGCCCATTACGGCTGCCTTTATCTCAGTTATCTATGCGGTTGATCAGTGCTGAGAGCTTCTAACACCGGGAGTTCTACTTAAGCTATGCAGATTCTGGAAGTGCCATTTCTCTTTCTTATAAATTGGGCTTCAGAGTAGAGGTCAGTTTGAGGATATCACTCGCCGTCTGGGAAACAGGTTTCCCGAGTCGGATTGCCTGAGATATTCACCTATATCTATCAGCGCCCCGCAGCTGACTCCCAAGATTCTAGGACAGGCCAGGGCGCCTAAGACCTTCGATTGATTCTTAAATGACTCTAAAACTCCCCGACTCGTCGTCTAATACCACACAAATACATAACGTCTATCAGACACATTCAATCCGAGAAGCAATAGGAATGGAAGACACTTACCTCAGCCAGACAACTTCCTACATAGCACGCCGACTCGGACTGCCCTCATCTATCCTCCCACAACATCCCTTCAATAGTAGCACTGAGTATCTATCTCTACGTTACCCAGTCAATCCGAGTCCAAAACTCGTTTCCTATCACCGCACAACAAAAATCGACTCAGAAGCCCTAACGTCATCCCAATCCCTGATCCTTGATCTCGCCCGACGCGAAGATGAGTGCTACTAGGCGCTGTGGGAGGCGTCTCACCCCTTCCTGGGCCTCCGACTCGTAGCCTATACCCGGGCAAAACTTCCCATCAAATGACGAGTCCGTTCGTCACCATTGTAGAGACACACGACCGGCAAAGTCCTGTCCAATCCGTCATGTCCAATTACCGGTCCAATATCCGGCGGGGTTTCCGGCTCCCGACGCGGCGTGACAGAGCGTCACACCAGAGGGCGGGCGAAGGATGGTGGCCTCCTTGCCCAGCTTTGTGACCTTCTGCGTGGACATTATACTTCATGGAATGATATACATAGAGAATCCTTTGGAGCAGCCACCCCCAACTATTCCTGGGTCTTCAAGTCCATTTATGTGGTGCTACTAAGAACCGCAAAAATTGAATTTTTACACACCACTAATTTACGGGAAACATAACCATAATTTAAGCGCTCCTCACGGATCATGTTATGCAGGGTGAAAACACCCAAACTCCTCACCAGATGACCAGCCTACTTCATGTAATTGGGCCACGCCAGGCCACTATGCTCCCCGACGCTCGCGCCTCTCCTCATTTTGTGTGACCGCCAGTCACGCGCGGCATTCCCAATTCGGCTCGGTGGACCGGCCGGTTATTGGACACGACGGCGTTGGACAGGACTTTGCCGGTCATGACAACGAGCGAACGATGAGTCCAGCCACTACGATCTCCAAGAAATGCGATACGATCGAGGGTCCGACGGCTGGCACTCTTGACTTGCAACGATATCCTGACAGGCGATAAGCCTGAGCGCCGCTATATCATAGTACAGTCCACGAAAGCACTGAAATCCGAACCACGTTTCAAGTTCTGGGGTGAAAATCGACTGACTGAATGGGCACTGGGCAGGCCTTTAGAGAGAATTTCGCCGGTGGCTGGAACGTGCTGCGCCACCACGGATCTCGGGGCACGTTTTCCGTCATGACGGGGTGGCTTGGACCCCAGGGTTCGAATTGCCGCATAAGTACGACTCTGCAATGTGTACATACGAATGTGACACGGGGCGAGGTGCCTGTCTGTTTTGTCATTGCTTGGAGGCAACTTGGAGGCCTCGTTGCACTCTTCACAAATACAATTGAGGAAGAGGAAGAGTTCTGTGTGCACTCTGGGGAGATGAGGATTATATTCTATGGAGTAGAGGAGGTTAGCTGGCAGTCTTCGGGACGCTTGCCCGGGACGAGGTACAGATCCTGCATCATTCACCAAACTCCGGCGTTTCGCAGCCGCCGTTACTTAATCTTCTGCTAACGTCGTCGTCCCCGTCATCATCTGTCAACACAGTCACCAAGACGAAGGTCCCCAAGTCTCGACTCTCAATCAACATTCAACAATCCCTATCTCCCTTCTCCAACCAGTGCTACGTAGACGACCTGACCTCTTACCAACGCGATATCTTTGAAACGAAGAGAAGTTCAACCGTTCGAAGGCAGAACCGTCAGATTCGTAAGGTACATCTGTACGTATGTACGTACCCCCGCGTACTTGATATGTACGTCCCAAATCCTCTGAGTTCCACCGCCCACGAGCCCGGATACCCCGGCTTGGCTTATGTGTGTACGTAGACCAAGGGGAGACGCTTACCCACTAGTCTCACTATTCTTACCATACATAGTATGCAACCAGCCACGACAGGCAAGGATGCGAAACTTACTTCTTACCCAAGCACCCGCGGCCGACCTTGTTCCGTTGCTTGGTCGGGGAGCGTCGACTTTTGATCCGGGTTCTGGTGGGCGCTCATCAGGGCCTCCTCGTCGGGGTGAAGACGCCGTAAGTAGCCATTCAGGGAGGATGTATGTGCGCATATACTTTGTAACGTCCACCACTGGTGTAAGTCGACGTGCCATGTTATGCCTCCGAGTCTCTGCTTAGTACTCCTACACGAAGTTGATTGTTTCAACACTGGCAGTCGGGGAGATGGACGGGCGCTCGGAGTGGCAGGCACTGGCAGGCACTGCGATTTAGATGTTAGGCACCGGGGACTCTAGTACCCGGCGGCTGGTACTTATCTAAGTTCTATGTACACAGCCTGGAGCCTCTGAGTCTTAGAGTCTTAGACTCTTACGTACCCCGCGCAGATTTATATTGGTTGCTTTGATTCTGGATCGGTGCGCAGTCGAGGTGTTGTTCTCTTTTATGGCGTCTATTTGCACACGCACTCCGAGGTATGTACATAAAGCTCCACCACATCATTCAACACACCTTCTTCTTATTCCTGTTCGATGTCAAGGTCGAAGTGAAGTTTCTCGATATTATTAACCTCGCTGTGTATGTATGTACAAGTCTTCGAATTCTATGTACTTGGTGATGTTTGGATCTGATTCCTCGGGTACTACAACTTGAACGACGTGTATTTGGTGTTTTTGGCCTGGCAGATAGATGTACGAATAGATGGATGGATGGATGTATATATGGAAGCCGCGGAATTGGCGCCCAACCGACCGGGCTCGGGGAGATGTATATCCGACACTGCATTTCTGGTGGAGTCACCACGTATGTCCGTCCTTCCTTGTACATGATGATGCCGCGCCGCGGCCTGGGCGTCTAATGATCTGAGTTGGCAGGGCCAGATCATTCATTTGATCGCTAATCCAAGAGGTGCGATCGAGGTGTGACTCGGACTCGGAGGCATGGTGCGTCTGGGATGCGTTCGAGGTTGTATTAGGTGAGGTTCGTGGTTTGGAGAGTACAGCTTTGTGTAATATGTATCTTTGCGACCGTCGACTCCCCTTCCCGATGGAAGGATCGAAGGTTAGAGAGAGAGTTCCGTTGAACATCCGAACATTCAATCGTCGTCATTGCATCAGAGCTTGAAATGACCTGCTTACTAGGGAACGGCTTCAGTCACTCAAATGAACTGACAGAGGTTCCTTTGTCCTTTGTCCTTCATAATACTGACGGGCGTCTAGCAACGACGCACCCACACACCCCGGATGTCTCCTCCTTCAACCTTGCTTTTCCCTCTCGTAATACTATGCCCGAGTGGGAAGACTCGAATCGATCGCCGGATGTAGGGTGGCCTTTCCCCGCAGTCATCCATTCTAATACAATGTATACTGCGTACTTTGTGCGGTTGGGGAGTGTGAGTCATACATTAAGCCCAGCTTCGTAGACGCTCGTGCTGTAGATGTAGCGTAACCAGCGCTTGAGGCGTTGTTTGGTTAGCGCCCATTTCATTAGACAGGTACTCATTCACCCAGATCAAGCGCCGTCCACCAGCCGTCGTCGTTCGACCCCTGCGTTCGCTCGTCTGTAGGGATTGCGGGATTGCAGTGCATATGGGACATGGTATGCACCTGCCTGCCTCGCTCTGTGGTTCCAACATCTAAGTCCGTACTGCAGGAGTACGATGACGACACTTCATCGGTGTGCCAGAATCTCTTCTCATACTCTACTTCTGATAATGGTGCTTTACCCCAACGCATAACAGTGTCTGGCGGTGTGCCTGCGTTATCGCGTTAGTATGGTAGCGCTCCCTTCATTCCATATATCATACAGGGTGGGTTAAAGCGGCTTAGGGAATGGAGTTGGTCGTTTGCGGGGGATGTGGTTCTCCGTCTCTGTCGGGATTTAGACAGACTTATTTTAGCTCCCTATTCATCGCAAGTTATCTTTTGGGTAGCAATATTCTACCTCCCCTGCGCATAGAGTAGATCGTATGATTGATACCTACCCAAACGGACCCATATCCATTCCTACCGCCTCCATTAATTCCATTTCGCCTACATATGTACTTCCGACTTACAAACCCCTATCTCCCTTCCATACCACAGCTAAAACCAACCCGCTAAGCAACCAACACCCCAATTAACAATCATTATTCATTCGTTCATTCGTTTCATCTCATTCGGCATCGCGACCGGATGAGGCTGTTAAATAATCTAATCCCGATCCCGCTCCGAGAGCGGGCCCGGCAAAGGCTCGGGGGTCCGTGCGGCTACAGTACATCCAATATACCTAGTCGGGCTGAGCGGGGCGTGCAGTGGATGGTCGGAGGATCACCGACCGACCGACCCACTTCCTTGCTGCATAGCAGAGTATGTAGTCAATACTTAAATACATCACGAGTAACATTGGAAGTGGGAAACCGTCTTCTGTGCGCTGACTCGGAGGCGGACTGGAAGGTGGGATGGATCATGGATGACTGGATCATGGGACGGGCGGCGGGAGCAGTTTGGCGACGGGCCGGGCGCTCGGAGTCCTGGATTGGAGTTTGGAGTTTCGTTTCGCCGGTGCCTTTAAGGGAGGGAGATAAAGCGCATCTATGCAGAGACTACACCACTTATCTATACTTGTGGGTCGTCTATCTATCCCTCTATCTAGTAGGAAGAAGGCCTGATAGTGCGTGCGTGCATTGAGAGATAGAGCTGGCTTCTGTGCCTTGGCGGCTCTTGGCGCGCGTAGGGGGGCCGCCTTGGTTACTGACTGGCGTGCGGTGGGAGCGCTAGGGGCTGGCTTTCTTTGTCCGGAATCACGGGGGAGGGAGAGGCGGAGACCGGTGATCAAGCAGGGCAGAGGCGTGTTGAGGTCGCGTCGTCGCGATGGAGGAGGCGAGGACTCAGAGACAAGGGGCATCGCGAGTCGGGTGCACAAATCATGCCAACGGTGGCGGGGATCGGAAACAGGAGGAGCCTCTCGACAACGACGACTCGGAAAGATTGGAGAGAGAGCTCGATCTCTGGTTAGATCTGACAGGACCGCCCATATCCAGCCAAAGAGCACCAAAGCGGATGCTGTATGATGATGGTATTTGCGCGTGCGTGGCGTGATGGTGATTGCCGAGGGACTTGAGAAGAAAAAAGAGCGTGGGAGGTGGTAGCCCCGATCGGAAGTGGGGTGATCTGAGGATGGATTTATGGGCTGTTTAGCTGGGCTGCTGATGGGCCCTTAGCTCTTCCACCACCCTCTCTCTCTCCTTCTCTCCGCCTCGCCTACAGCCGTCCCAAGGACACCGCCTGGAGTACGCACATCTCCCGCTTCTTATCTAGCGACCGCGCACTGACCACCCCCTACTATAGCCACCTCGCGACCCTTGCCGGCTCCATCCCACCGCCATCGCTTGAGCCCTGCTCGCGAACCCGCCACACACACGAGTACACACAGACGCATTGACCCGCTTCTCCACTACCACCACAAGCCACCCGCCTAACCGCAACTTGAAGCCACCTCGAACCGGCGTCCGCTGAGCAATCGCGTAGCCCACCAACACTCCTTATCTTTCGCACAATGGCCATGACGATCCCCGAACCCCCGACCCCCGTGTCGCCCGTCTCCCCCGCCGCCGACGCCGCCGCCCACACCCAGGACGCCGCCGACGCGCAGTCGCCCACCACCACCGGGTCCACCAACACCAAGAGCACTAACAACAACAATGCCACGAGCACTAATACCAACAACAACAACGGAAACATCAAACGCAAGCCGTCGCGCCGCGCCAACACCGCCGAGCGCCGCGCCACCCACAACGCCGTCGAGCGCCAGCGCCGCGAGACTCTCAACGGTCGCTTCCTCGTACGTCCCCCTTCACCCTCCCGTATCTCCTTTACTAACCATCCCTTGCTCGCTTGCGCCCACAGGACCTCGCCGCCCTCCTCCCCAACCTCTCCCAAATCCGGCGCCCCTCCAAATCCTCAATCGTAAACAGCAGCATCGCACACATCCACGCCTCCCGGCGCCACCGCTTACTCGCCTCCCGCGAACTCCGCCTCCTAAAAGCCGAGTCCGACGCCCTCCGCCGCGAGCTCAACCAGTGGCGCGACCGCGCCGGCCTGCCCACCGTCGACGAGCCTCTCCGCAGTGAAGGCTTCGCGGTGGTGGTGCACGGGGAGATGGATGCGGTTATGGTGAGCGCGGAGATGACTGCGGCGGGGCAAGGAGGGGGGAGGAGGAGGGGGAGGGGGAGGAGGATGATTGGGGGATGGCGCAGGGGGGGTATGAGGAGGAGAGTCCTGTTGCGATGCCCGTCCAGCATCATCACCAGGCGCAGGTGCATCACCAGGGGTATATGGGCCCTGGCCCGCAGGGACCGCCTGCGTACGTGCAGGGGTATCCTGGCCCGGCGTATGGGCATCATCATCTGCAGGCGTTCATCGAGGAGGAGGGCAGGGGTGTGAATGCGAAGGGGGGCAATGGGGCGGGCAACCCGTTTGCGCATAACATCCCGCGCGGATACGGGCCTGAAGGCAATGGTGCGGGCGCCCTTTTTACCCCGCCCGTCAGCCGGGACGGGCCTCTCAACAACTCCACTCCCAACCCCAACTCCAACCACAGTGGCAATCACAACGGCCCCAACCCCAACTCCAACCACAACGGCCCTAACCACAACGGGAGCAACCACGGCGGACACAACGCTAATGGGAATGCGAACGGAGGGGGCAACGGGAGCAACCACTCGGCGGGGAGCGCGAGCCCCGCGCAGAGCACCCACAGCATGAGCGGGGGCCACAGCCCGAGCGGGCGGAGCGGGAGCGGGAGTCCGACCGGTTTTGCGGGGGTGCCGATGAGGAGGGATCAACAACGGAGTAGTGGGAGTGGGAGTCCGGCGTATGAGCTTGGGCCGGGGGCGTTCGGTCCCGGTTACCCACCTCAAGGTCCTGGGCAGGGAGGGATGAATGGACAGGGACCCATGAACGGGTCTCAAGGGCCGATGGGCGGGTACGGGGGACATGGGGGGCATGGGCAGGGTGCGGGGCATCCGGGGCATGGACATGGGATGATGATGGGGATGGGGGGGCATGGACACGGGATGTCTGGGATGCAGGGGATGGGCGGGATGGTGGTCGGCGCGGGCGCGATGGGGGGTGTGTTTGGGATGATGCTTTGAGCGAGCGAGCGAGCGCGAGCTTGCGAGCGAGCTTGGGAGCGATCGAGTGACCGCGACCGCGACCGCTGAGCGTCGACCGACCGACCGATTGAACGACCCCTCTAGCTCTGTATTGGTATGATGCCCCGCCTCGAGCCTGTTTGTATTTGATACCCCGTTGTATACCCTCCCTCCTCGTCCCCTCGTCCTCGTCTTTCCTGTTCCGTCTCTTTTATTTATGCATGTGTCTGACTCTATCTATCCCGTCTGTCTTTCTTCCCTTGTCTGTGACTTGTCTCGCTTACCCCTTCGCTCACCCCGCCATGCGTCTGTGACCCTTCCCTACCCACCCATCTACCTACCTCTGTGTCTGTGACTCTCCTCCCTACCCACCTATCTTCGTCTAGCCTCGCCGTGTCTGTGACCCTTGTATTACCAACCAACCAACGAACAACCCCCTTATTTCTACTTAGTACAGATTAGTTTTATCCCGAGAGGGTTATGAAGAATGAATGAATGAATGAATGGAATGTGCCTCGAGATCGTTGTTGTTGTACTATCTAATGTGTGTTGTGTGTTTGTTGGTCTCTCTACCTCTCTATCCCCTCCCCTCTCCTCTCCTCTCCTCTCATCTCCTCTCATCTTATATACGGATTGGGCTTTGTGTTTTACTTACTTACTTTCTTACTTACTTACTTACTTAGTTTTGGCTTCGTACGTTTTACTTATCGTTCTCATTCTGTTTCGTTTTGGTTCGTTTTGGTTCTGTATCGTCTCGACGATGGCCTCTGTCTTTACTCTGACTCTGACTCTTCCCCCTTTATCTTTCTATCTTCTGGTCTTTCTTATCTACTTCCCCTGCGCGCTCTCTCCCTTATCCCCTCCCTTATCCTCGTCTTATCCTCATCCTCGGCCGATGGCTACTGGCTACTGGCTACTCCCATCTCCCCGTCGCCCCTTGCCCCTCTCCCCCTCCCCTCTTCATTACAGACGAGAAAGGTCTTACAAAACACGAATCTCGTCAGGCTTGCTACCTTCATCGTTCTCGTTCTCATCCTCGGCCGACGGCTACTCGTATCCCTCGCATCGCCCCTTCCAATCCATTCCCTTCCATTCCACCCCGCGCCCCTATCCCAGCGTCGAGGTGAGGTGAGGCGGTTCGAGGAGACCGGATCCCGCTCCGCATTATCATACCTCGATCACATAAGAGGACCTCGATCCGCCCGTGCATCAATCAATTATCCGACGTTTGGGCTTTGGTCGCCGGCGTCTCTCAGGTCTCTCCATCTCCATCTTTCCAACTTCGCTCTCCATCGCATCGCAGTCCATCGCCTGCCATCGCGAGCTCAAACGCTCAAACGCTCGCGGCTCCACCAGTGCACCCGACGAGGCCCGACCTCGCCCACTGAAGTCCGAGCAGGGTGCGGTGGGGGCTCCGTTCGTTTCGTTCGTTGGTGCACTGCCAACGTCGGGTAATTTGGATTTTGAAATTTGGAATTGGCTGGTGTTTCGAGGAGGAGGCGAGAAGAGAGGCGAAGAGGCGAGAGATGGGAGGGGTTGCTTGTGATTTCCCTGGACCTGGTGTTGAAACGAGAGGTGTTTCGAGGGTTTTCGATGGGCTGAGATGTGGTGCCCCTATCAAGGCTGGCTTTCGCAACAGTCGAAGAAGGATTCGGAAGAGTCGTTTCCCCCTTCCTCCTTCCTTCGAGTCTTCCCTATCATCGCTGTCATCTTCAGTATCGCCAGTTCGGATTGGATTGGATTGGATTGGACGGTGCTCCCTGTCCCGTGTTCTTGTTTTGCGTTTCGCGTTTCTCGTTTCGCGTTTCGCTGTGGAGGAGGACACTGTACCCTCTCTACTCAGTATATCCTCCGATATACCTACTCTTACATGCGGCCATTACCCCGCATTTTTCCTACCCTGACTCTCTACATACCCACGTCGACTCGGCTCTCCCTCATCTTTCACCGCCTCGCCTCGCTGCTTTCTCTACGAGACGCATCCCCACCCTCCCTACACCAAAAATGATTTCTCGTTATCTCGAAGAACTTGAATCGGAATTTGTCTCTTTGTATTCTTTGTATTCTTTGTATTAGATTCGTCGTTCGTTCGTTCGTTCAACCGTCTGTTGGATGGATGGATGGATGGATGAATGTAATATTGGTTTTGTTTTGTGCTGAATCTTTGGATAGTTCAATTTGTTATCGTTGCAAGCTTGACTGACTGACTGACTGACTGGTGTGCTATTCATTCAAATTCGTACTTGAATAACTGACTCTAAACCTCTCTAAAGCTACTTAGACGAAGCCTTTCTCTTCCTCGAACATCTCATACTCATACTTATCGACTCGAGTCTCGAGGCACGCGGGGTATAACGTATTAACTATTAGACCCGCGGCGCCCGCCCGCCCGCTCGTACTGTAGTCTCGAGCACGCGATGCGGGGGCATAACACTATATATATATCGAAAGGCACCAGAAGGCACCCGCGGCGTGGAATGCTCATGACGACGGACGGGTGCTTATAAGTTCTTTATACTTCCTGTGGCTCATGTGTAGTAGGTCGCGTGGCCTTGGTTTTTGTGGGGCAGAGTCTTCTGACTGCTACGAAAGAAGTGCTGTTTTCGTACCTCTGTGCGATTACATAGGTGTGCTGAGTACGTCCGGGGGCCATTGGTGGGTGGGTGGATCGTGATTTCGAGAGTCCGGTCGGCTCTTTCCTTTCCTACACGCCAATGTAGAGTGCGGCCGGCTTTCTTCGTACTGGGGCATACAATGGGATGTATAGGCAGTATACTTGCACGTTCTCCCCATCGTACCGAGCCTCCCCAAACTATTTCAGGCGCGTGACATCTACATACTTACTCGTATCTATCGCTATTCAGCACTAGCCCAAGTTCGTTCTGGGCTAGGAGGACAATGGGATGATGGGTGATATTCATATGGGAGGGGATGGAATGTCGTGATTGATGGCCTGAAATTTGAATTGCCTCGAAATGGGTTGCCGGGGCCTTCTTCTTTCTGGCTTGGTCCCTACCTCCAACCCCATCTGTCGTTCTTTCCTTTTTCTTTCGAGTTCCGTCCTGGCGCGGCTAGGACGGGGCCGCACAGGGCCCTTGTTCAGTCCCGTCCAGCAAAGTACCTATTCGTGCAGATGGATGTAGCTATCGCTGTCAACGACCGAATGAATGAACGAATGGGTAGATGGATCGTATCACACCCTTCTCATGCAGATATACATAGATGTAGAGTTGATGCGGGGTGATGCGAGGATCCGGTGCTTCTCGCACCCCGTCCCGGGTATCCCTGGGCCTGAGCCTGAGCATAACCGTACATAGCGCGCCTCGTGTCCTCAATTTACCGGCGCAACTGCCCTATTAAGATGATGTATTCATCTCTTCCGATTGAGCCTACCTATAGCAAGTAGCACTTGCTGTTAGCTTCGACGTTCTATGAAGAAGAGAAGGAGAAGAGCGTGCCGCTTCTTTTTTGATATTGGGGCGTGACGAGCTTATAAAGGCTGGGATGGGAGCCCGTTGTACTTAATTGTTCCTTGTTCCTACTTGAGAAGGAGCGAAGCGCGGGTCGGGAAGGGAAGGCTTGGGATTCTTAGGCTAAGCGATAAGGGAGAAGTGAAGGGAAGGAAGGAGCTAGGGAGGGGAGGGTGGCTATGAGGTAGACGTCCCGGCTCCGGGCGGTGGTCTGCTGATCATTAACTGCCACTGGCTAGCTGCATTAGAAGGGAGTTAGCTTAAGCAGACAGACGTATGTATGAAAGACAGCCCAGAGAGCAAACTGCTATATGCGGCACTAGAGGTGTCTGACTGCCAAGACGCAGCGTCTAGTTTGGGTGCTCAGAAAGTCAAGCAGACAAGATAGAGGAAGCCTATGTGAGTTGCGCTGCGCAATACAGAACTACGCTTTGTCTATACGATATGCGCCGCCCCATGCGCCTTTGCGAGTTCTTTTCCCAGAGGCTGCATGAGCTGCATGGCACATAGGCACTCAGTAAGTACGCGCTGTCATGGTGGATGACCTCACTGCATTTATCATATGTAGTGTAATCTCAGGCGACCTACTACTTCGTGAAGAGGCTTCTCCAGGCTTCTCCGCATCGAGCGGGAGCACTGAGCCGGTAAATACCATAGTCACCGTACGAGCTCGAGCGGACAGTTGGTCCATTCATGCTCCGGGCAGGCATCCTTCTCGCTGTGCCTCAGAGTCCCTGTGTCCCTATTTATGGCTTCGTTACTCTCCAGACTTCGATTGCCCTGGGCCTGGGCCTTGTGGCTAAAATAAGTAAACACCGTTCATCGATCAGAATTAATGGCAAGTTCAAGCTGATTCGCCGGTACATGGGTACAAGTTCACTGGGCGTTGCGTCAGTGGAGCGAGAGCACTCAGAATATGTTCGCGTCATACATATACATACTTACCTCGGAGAAATTGGAGGGGTGGGTAAGAGGTGACGAAGCGTTGAGGGAAGGAGTCGAGGTTCTAGGCGCGCGCTAGGGATGAATGCGTGGATATCTAATCTAAGCGCCGGTGCCACCGACGTCATTCAGGCCCGGCCGGCGTCTGCCCTCTACGGTGTTTCTTCGACCTTCAACTAGCCTCGACATTCATTCACCGTGGCCCAGTCTACTTGTTTTGAGTGCGTAGCGCTGAGCTGCAAAGCTATATCTCATATCTTATATCTACTCCAGGGCGTGCCACTCTTCCTTTCGCCCCTTTCTGAGTTGAGCGCGCAATGAGCGCGTGAGGATTCGAATAGCATCGAGTAATGATAGGCTGTGAGATCTTGAGAGCGGACTCACACACCACACCAAATTAGCTTCCTTTTCCCTTCCTGCATCCTATAGATTCTGGGTCCCACCGTCAATCGGACTGGATCCCACACAGTCAAAGCGACCTGGCAAAACCAACTGTCACTCGAGCTTATAAGTGGGCTTGGGCCTGCTTGGGCAATGTAAGAAGTAGTTGTGACTGGCTGGCGATATCTAGGCCGGCGGCGGTACGCACGCGTTGGATTGCCTCTTCCGAGTCTTCGGGCAGGGGTGGTGCGTGGCGATGATACTCGAGTATAAAGGGTGCGTGTCGCGTTATGTTTGATAGCCATGAGAAATGTTGAGGATTCTGATGTGGGTTTCTGGAGGTTTCTGTCTTATCTTATCTGGCGAGCTTTGTGTATGTACATAGGTGATTTTGGCGTCTGAGCATTCGGATGGTGGATTTGGGGTTCGTAGACGTATGTCGTAATATGTAGCTGCAGGTTCAGATGCTGCAGTATTTGCACTGATGTGAGCTCTTGAGCCGGCTTCTGGGTCTCTATAGGGCTCTATCACGGGTGCATCACCGTGACAGACTCATGTTCGAATATACTTCCGACTTTCTGATGAATTATCAGGAAATAAGCGAGTCGCGGGTCGGGTACTGTCCGGTATTTGAACGCTGTTGAGGCCGGCAGAGGGAGCATTGGTTCCAAGTGAATGAAAAGATGAATCCAAATGATAGCAATTTAAGATGATGGATAATGTTCCCCATCAGCCTTGAGAAATTTGAGAACATGCACAAGAGTGGTTCAGGTACGGCCATGTCCCGCAGCGTTATGTCCGGCCCCCGCCTTCACCACTTTTGGACGCACGCTTCCAGTTGGCCTGATATTTACAAACACTTACTACATGCCGGATCGAATTGTATCTGAAGGGAAAATACTTCCTTCTTTTTCCCATCGAACAAAGGAGTCTCAACCGCGGTGTCGTCGCGACTGTTACCTTTATTTCTACCTTATCGGGGGTGTATAGAATGAAGGGTTGCATTTGTCTAGAAAAGCACCTGAAGGGGAATCTCTGACATTGGAAACGTGACGCGCCGTCTCGGAGGTGGAGTCCTGGTTGGAGAAAGCAAACGTATTCGATCTTTACGAAATGCCCCACCAGATTTCAGCAATCTGCTCTTGCCGGTGGCCAGAAACTGCACTACCCGGTGACAATCATTACCACATCTCGAGTTTGAAGCACATGCCAAGCGGAGAAGGAGGCGACTGCTTCTGTCGCCCTCCATTCTCAAGCCCCCAACAGCAGCGTGTACATATCATTCAACAAATCCTGTTAATGCCGTGGAATGCGGAATACGGTTGCCTTGTAGCAGTGTCCCTGAGATTCGTAGTGTAGCTCACCTCGCTATGTGGCTGGTAGATACGCAGCGATGGGAGCAGTGGCGGTTGAATTTCGTTCGGCAGGTGGAGATCTGCGATTTTGATCATGTGCCTATTGAGGCGTTGATCCCTTGATGAAAACTAAGCGCCAGAGCGCTTCCGTGGTCGTATTGTGAAAGTCGCTTGGGTAGGCTTAGGGGTCCTTTCTACTTGAATGGAGGAGAAGGGAGAGCCATGCATATATCCTGGGCTTAGGAACTACGTCGACGTCGGAATCATTCACGATGGCGGTCGCATCACTTCCGTGGTATGCGCTTTGACCTCGGCGCCGTCGGCAATTTGCCAAGATTTGGCGTAAACTGCCTTCGCTGTCGCGGCAGAATTCTCAGAGGAGGAAGGATGTGAGAGCGGCCCAGCCGCGAGAGGATAAGCCAATGAATTCGAGCTTGATTGGCTGTTTTGGGTCCGAGGTCCGAGGCCATTCTGAGTTCGGTTTTGAGAAGCTACGGAATTTGGTGTGGGCATATCCTCAGGCCAGTGGATGTTATATAGATTTATGAGTGCGTAATTTATAGGGTATTTGACCCTCATTCTCCCTGGTTTTGTCCCAAACATCGAGGCGATCTCCCGAGATGGGCCATGTTTCCCCTCAAATACAGCCTTTGCGCCGGTCGGTCCAGGTATCTCGGTAAAGCATACTCTAAAAGGGAATCTTCGCAAAACTCGTTTGAAGAGTGTAGGGCTGAATCCCTGTTTATAAACCCAGCTGAGTAATCTTGGAGAATACAGAGCTGAATGAGGACATATGGCGAAAAATGGCATATCCGCTTAATTAGGGGCTCAAGTCGGCCCTGCAAGGCGAGCCATTAGAAATCGAGGTAGTCCCATCCTAAACGCCATTACACTGGACGACGGACATATATACCCGAAATTTTACGAACCATACTAATACACAGTCATTAGATGAGCCTAATGCCCAACCCTCCCAGTTCTGCACTCCTCTCAACAGCGTCGACAACCTTTTGAACCTCGATGGCATCATCGAGAGTAGCAAATTCACCCTTACCGCCCCTCAGACTCTTCGAGAACTCAAGCCATTCTCTCCTCGTGAACTCGAAGAACGTGCCCTTCTCGTGCTCCTCAACCACAAAAGCTGGGTCCTCTACCCACTCGATGCCCTCGGCCTTGATATACTCATCCACAGGTTGCCCGTTGACCGTAACCGATGTTGGGTCGCTGATGTTCATCAAGCTCTTTCCGTGAACACCCTCCTCCGCTTCGAACTTGACACTTCCCTCTTCACCGTCGATAAGCCAAAGCAACTGCTGCCGACCAGGGGTAGTCTTGTATCCGGTTTTCCAAGTGACCGAAACGTGGGCGCCTGATTTAAGCGCTCCCGCGAAGGAATAGTGATCGGGGGTGTTCGACTTCACACTGCGAATGACCTTCGTTGGATCTTCAGAAGAGAATATGTCGATGTTTGGGTAGTGCTGCGACGAGATGGCGCTGACTGATGCGAAGGGACCGAGTACGTGAATAAGGGATCCAAGCTGGTGACCACCAACGATTGAGAGCACAGTCACACCTACGCAGGTAGCATATTAGACAGGCGGTCCTTGTGAAGCCGGTCATTGGTCACATACCGTTGGCCTTGTCAAGCGCGTATATCTGATTGTCGGCCGCCTCTGGAGCCCAGATACGAGTTTCCCGCGGAACATTTCCAATGACCGTGGTAGAGATGACCTTACCAATCTTTCCAGAGTCGATGATCTTCTTGACCTGTGCGCCCAAATTAGTCAGAGACGTGTGAGTAGAACAAAGTGGATTTATGTACCTTACGCAACGCAGCACTTTGCACCGACTGCAGTCCTACTAGGACCTGGATCTTCCCATTCTTCATCACATCCGCCCGCATCTGCTCGCTCTCCGCCAAGGTCTTTCCAGGGGGATACTCAACAAAAATATGCTTTCCAGCAGCAATAGCCTTGTCAATCACGGCCTTATGGTCGGGAGCCTTGACGCTGACAGCGACGACATCGACGTCTGGATCGTTCGCAATGTCTGTCGCGTCGTTGCCGTGATATGTCTTGACCTCCGCGCCATCAAGGGGAGGCCACGACTTGGCGTAGGTTTCCTTCGCGGTGGCGGCAGACGCTGAAGAGGAGGTCTGGATAGCAGAGAGCGTGAAGGTAGAGCGAAGCGAAGCATGCGCGAGCGAAGGGACATGGGCGCTTGCAGCCCATCCGCGAGCGGAGAGGCCGACGAACCCGAGCTTGATTGGTGTTTCAGAGGACATGTAAAGTGGTATTCTTTCTTGGGGAGTGCGAGTTGCGCGCATAGAGCCACGACTTATATACCTTTTCTATTTTCGAGGAACGCCCCTCTTTATGGCGCCGTGGATTGATAATTTATGGTTCCAAAGAAGCTCACATCAACGACACAGGTCTTTGGTCCGAAACATAACGGCTCTGTATTACAAAGATAAAGGCTCAAACTTCAAGTGCGTACGTGAACATTACAGTTCTCGCGCCATCGGATTCGCATTTATAGGAAGGGTGACGATCGTTTTGGATGGGATAACGCCGATTGATCATTAATAGCGCAATTTCTTCCTTCTTATGGCATTACCCCGGACTCAAGGGCAATGTCAGTATCTGCATGAGTCTTACATATAGACGAAGGTGATTAAGCGCCCAGGTCCATCAATAGCCCAGTGAGAATTGGTGATCATGGGTGAGATCGTGCTTCCACAGCTCGACCGGAGACTCCACTCCAAAGGCAAAAAATTACAGCGCACCGTAAAGGATATCGAATTCGGTAGTCGCGATTAGATACGTGAATGGTCATGAGAAATTGAAGGTCCGTGTACTATGTGGTGTTCAATAATGTATAGGTCCATGATTGGGGTTGTGAGTAAGGCGATAATGTCCATGTTCGTAAAGTATCCGTGGAGAGAATGGCAGAGCGCAGAAAATCAAACGCCCAAGGATGTCGCTCCAGTGCAAGGGGCCACAGGAACGACGTCGAAAGCTGCAGGATTACCTGTGGGATAAGGGCATCCGGCAACAGTCGTGATCCCTTCAACTTTATCGTTGTCGTTGAACCACCCATCAAAGCTCTGTGTCGCCGACGGTGGTGCCCCGGTGAAAGTCGGTACGGGAAGGGTGCTGATGGGTGCTGTGTTGGTGTATGTCGGAAGAAGCTCAACGGGAACGTCAGCGGAGGGTATGCTGACAGGGGGCCAGGGGTACTGAGCGGCATAATCGGCTGGAACGGTGGGGGATGTTGCTTGTCCAATACGGTATGGCTGGAACGTCCCACTCCATGGGGTCGATGCGACGCCTAGTGAGGCACACTTTCCAAGCGAGGTTCTTGGGTCCTTAGGAATCCAGCCATTGTCGAGTCCTAGCTTGTACGACCACAGGGGTGCCTCCACGCGCCCCGCTTTCGAAGGACCGATCTGTCGATGACGTATCAAATCTGGGTACAACGAAGTTGAGAGAAGAATTACCTTCCATGTCCAGAAGAAGAAGTCTCCAAAGGCATCGAAGCTCGCTGTGATCCAATTCTGGAGTCCAGCTTTCATCGTGGAGTTGTAGTTCTCCCAATCGTTGTATTCGGCGCATTGAGGGTTCGTCGACTCGACGCCAACCGCTCGAATGAAAAGTCCGCAGTCGTTAGGGGCTGCCGAGAACTCTCCGCAGAAAGTGGGTCCCATAGCGTTTCGACTGGATGAAGTGTCAGCTCCTGCAGACGAGCATCAGCCAGACACGCGTACCTGTTATTATAGAGTCCTCCCCAGGCTGTACATGCCTGCGCAGGCCATGTCCCTCCCGGCTCTCCATTTTCGGCGGGGGCGACCATGGATGCCGTGTTGTCGCCACCAAACGCGAAGTAGGCATGGCCATCCATGATCACACGATCAGCTCCCGGGAGGACGTCGTTCCATAGTTGAAGGGATTGAAGTCCATCCTGTAGCGCAATGTACTGGGGAACGTGAGTTTAACGTGTGGAATCCAGATTCCAAGAAATGAAATGATATCTCACAGGTCCGTTCCCTTCTCCAAAGCCCGTCACTCCACGGAGGATGTTATATGCACGTAGGTAGAAGCTCGATAGTGGTTCCACTCCGATGTCTCCCGCAAGAGGTTCGTTCACCAAGGCGATGACCTGAATAACATCCCTATATTGCGGTTGCGAGATATACTCTGTGAGTACGCGCAAGTAATCCAGGGTGCGTTCAGCGTTGGCGATACCCAGGTTACCCATGAGGAAGTTAATGGCCCCAAGACGACCGGAGTGGTTGAGACCATTCTGAGATCCAGGTATAGCATGAAGATCGAGAACGACTCGAAGACCGTACTTGCGCGCCCATTCAATCACTCTAAGGAAGTACTTCCACGACGTTTTGGCCAGATACGGCTCTCCATTCCAAGTCTCAATCGCCCAAAAGCCTAGGGGAATGCGTAGCCAGTTGAGTCCTGCACCTGCAAGTTTTGGCAGCGTCAGCGACAGCTTCCAGAACGACTTGTGTCGGGGAGAATAGCATCACGCACCAGCAATCTCCGCAATATCTTGTTCCGTCTGAAGACATCCTGTGAGTACAGCCGTCGTATCCTGAGGCAATGACACCCACTATGAACGTATCGTAGTGCTGCTCAATCTGTTGCATGCCACCACTTGCCTGATCAGCTGCCATAGCCTCGCTGAGCGTCCATTCATCTACAGCGCCTGGATATCTTTGGAAGATTTCCGGGGATATGAATGGCTCAAGGACGAACAGACCTCCAAGGTTCACACCGAATATCCTGTCCTCGCCCCATTGCCAGGATTGGTTGAGCGGTGGGGTCCAGGAATTGGGTCTCGCTTTATTGCTAAATGGATCTTTCGGATCGTGTACCCCTGTGCAACGTTGGTGTATCAGTATCCCCTTGTTGCCCGTCAATAGCGCAGTTTGTCTTACAGAATCCCCCGAAAGAGTTACGGTATGTAAACTCTGTGCCATTTTCCATTGTCACAGTGGATCCGTCGCCTCCAGACTGGGTGTGGATTACCAATTAGAATAAGTAGCAGTCGATCTTCGCAGAACAGGTGACGCACCGTTGGTTTTCCACCTACTGTTGTACCAGGGCCTCCCTCCTCAGAACTGCCTGAAGAACCCGCTGACGTTGAGGAAGGATGTGACTTCCGAATGACGACGAAATAGATAGGAAGAAAGACCGCGAGGAAAATGATAATCGTTGTCGCAGCGACTACCCCAATGATGAGTGGTCGTTTCGACTTTTTGGACCCAGAAAAAGAGGAGCCAGCTCCCACATCTCCAGCGCCAGATCGTGCCATGAACTCCTGTGATTCGTTCGGATGCCCTTCCAGATTTCGCGTACTACCAGCATTACTAGGAGGATCAAAGTTGCTGAAGGGCCGGTCAGACATCGGGTATGCCTAGATGAGGACGATATCGAGAAGAGTTGTGAGCGGGGAGCTGGGAGGGGCGATGTTGCTCGAGGCCACATGGCTTCGTTTCGAGACCTATATGTAGTTGGAGCATCAAGTTCTGGGCCATCTTACCCGCATAGCACTGGTTGGTAACCTGTGTAATGGAAGAATACGAAATCGTGCATTGCCTGCTGCGGTGGTTCTTCGCCGGTGAAAGAATGACATATTCGAGCATCTCGGCGGCTGTTTTATAGGTTCTGTCTCCGCGCCAAGTTCTTTGATGGATATCATGATGGACGTCAGAGCTCACCTGGTCAAAGCACCGACTACTTGAAATCAGAAGCTAGAACGAAGTCTACTGGCTTTCGAGGTATGAAGAATGTGACGGCAAGACTACAAATATCTTCTAGGAGGCTCCCTATTTTGAGATATACCGGATCGTGTTCGGCTCCTTCATTTCCTCAAAACACGGCAGAGCATAGCCCGCCCAGTTGCCTTGGCCAAAATTAAACACTGCCAACTTCAGAATAAACCATGGCGCTTTAAATATACAGTGCACCATCCCTTATGGAAACGCCTCATTGTTTTCGATCTCCCCATTCAAGGTAGCTAACGGAATATTCCGAACTCCTGGCCAGCACTCCGATGGGCGCCCACCCCTTGGAATTGCGAGGGGAAAAGGTCGCGAGGACATCGGAAAGTCTAAAGTATGATATGCGTTTAAATATAGTTAAGTTACTAAGCGTCGATAAGTGAACTAGAATAAGGTAGTGCTTCTATGCCATCGGAAACAATGTACGAGGGCCGAGAGAAATATGAACATATGATAACGGTATAGAGGACTTGGCTATCCTTGAGCGTTAAAAAAGTCTCGATAACCACCGGGAACTTGCATAAGCTCATTGTGGCTTCCATCTTGGCGTATGACGCCCTGTTCCATGTATCTGTAGTAAGTGGAGCGATAAGGTGAGAAGGTGGGTGGAAGAACAAGGGCATGAGATAAAGAGACCAAGTTGAGGTCAGTCAGCATCGTCACTTTGGAGATAAGACCAAGGCGAAGCACTCACAGGATACGATCAGTCATGTAAGCCAATGCCCCGACCCTCCGGCTAGCGATGATCGTCGTTTTCCCCGCACAGCGTGGAATAAACTCCTCGTGGATCGCCTTTTCAAGGGGAGCCGTCAAGGACGATGTCCCATCGTCTACCAGGACAAGTCCTATGTCAGGATTGGTCTCGATTCGCATCATGAACCGTGCCCTTTTGGGTGGGGTGTCGTCAGTGTACTCACGCAGAAGCATAGTAGAATCTCGAGGACTCACATAATGAGATGCTGCTCGCCGTCAGAACCCAGGTTCAAAGGCTTCTGCAACGGGTCCTTCTGTCTCAGCTTCTCGATAGCTTCCGTTCCGATATCGCCGTTCCCCCCGTCTTTCATACTCGTTGCGACCACGCGACTGTACGTCACGATCGACTTCTCCGTGCAGTCATCCATTGGCACCCGCGCCGCCTCAATACACGCGTGTGCGTCTGCGCATCGCTTCGAAGACGAGCTGCAGCTGCCAATGAAGACGTTCTCCTCGATGGAAAGTGGGTAAATTGGCTCGGTAGAGGATAGGAATGCCGTTGTAGCTCGAATGCTCCTCGAAGAATATCGTTCGATGGGACGTTTATTGAGGTAGACTTCGCCCCCAGTCAATTTCGAGATCTTGCCTATCACCTGAAGAAGAGAGGACTTCCCGCTTCCACTGGGACCGACGACAGCAACGAGCTGCCCAGGCTTGATACTGAGCGATATGTCGTTGAGCGCGAGATCAGAGCGGCCGTCATATTCAAACTTGACATTTCTAAGGTCAAGTCAGTACCGGACGGAAGCCTTCGTACACTAACCGTTTACGCACCTCAGCTCGACCTCCACTCCCTTAGGGACACAATCATCCAAACTCGCCGATAGCGTTAGTTTCCCCTCCTCCTGAGTCTTCTCAATGCGTTTCGACTCAATGATGTCCAGGAAATTCTTCGAGCTTCTGAGCGTATCCAGCAGCGATTCTGCACATTCACAGTTTCTCGCCGCTTCGACGGTGCGCGACAGCGCGTTGATACAGTACTGGGATAACGTGATACCGGTAAGGCTCGTCAATGTAATCGAGCGCATGTTGAGAAAGATGTATAGCGCCTGCTCAACCGTCAGAGAGATAATAGACTAAGGTCGACTAGACGCACCATAGGATACTCCGTGATAAGGATTCGAGACTGTGTCCAGTACCAGGGCAGTGGGATCGTCCACGCGAGTGTCAGCAGGTTCGACTTGACGGGCCCGAGTGCGGCTGAAGCCAGTTTATATTCTGGGGGGCATTAGGAATGGCGGGTTTGGAGTAACGAGGGCTCACCTTTCTCGAGGTAGTCAGCGAGGCCATCCTTCTCTATCGCATCGCGATATTTGGCGTCGAAAATGATAGTATAAAGCGCGAGAAGCCGATGGTAATCACTATTCTCGGTCCAGAACGTGTATCCTGTCGAGCCGAATCAGTTGAAAGCAAGCACACAGGGTATCTTGGCTACATACCGGCACCACCCACTCCGCTGGAGGGCGCCAATGAAACGACGGCCAGGACGGAAGCAGACAAGATCGCGAGTACCATAGCATCGGTACGAGGTAGACTGATGCCTATAATCGTCAAGACGGCGATTTGCGCTACCAAGGCCAAAAGGTCTCGAAAGCGGATGCTGAGGTTGTGCAAGATGTTCCACGCCGGTACTTCGTCTCCGAAGGACCAAGGCTTCGGAAGAATATCACTGTCCACACCTAAGCCACTGCCGCCCTTGAGGGACACTGTGTTAAGACGTTTGAGCTGATGAGCATCCGGGATCCCCAGAGATTATATGAAAACGTACCCTCGACCAAGCGTGGCAAGAATAGGGAGCGAAGATGCCCTTCCAGAATTAGCCGTCGCTCATCCGTCTCTCTCGCCACCCACGACGACAACATCCCGCATCCTAGCCACAGTAATAGATATAGTGAAGTTTCTTCTCGGCATTCTCTGTTCATCGGTTTTCCCACTTCCGTCGAGATGCCCTGTCCAAGCTACCGCGAAAGATCAGCGACTAATACTGCGGAGACAATTGATATGGACGTACCAGGGATAACGTGCAGAACGCGAGATAGAGGGAGAGCGCGGGAGAGATAGCATTCCATGCCATGCACAGAACGTAGTTGAGAAGCGCAGCTCGCGCTTCGGACCAGAGCACGAGTGCTAGAAGCTTTCCCGTCGCTCTGAACGAAACAACCCAATCGCCGATAGGATCCACTTCGTCTGGCGGCTGTTTCGGTCTCGGCTCGAGGACGACTCTCAGACACAGAGTCCAAAGCATCGCGAGATAGTTTAGGAGAATCTTCGTAGGGTGCAGTGACTTAGGAGCTTCGTAGGCGACATTGAAGATTCCCCATTTCAACTGGCGGACGTTAGGCGAGGGGCTCGGCGAGGGCGGGGGTAGGGGAGGGGATTTCGGAGGCGGCGGTGATGAGGAGGACGTCGAAGAGGAAGCGGACGATGTTGATAGCGTTGAGCTGCTCGATGAATGGTCTGAGCTAATTGAGTTCGACGCTTCGAGTTGAGACATGTCGAGAAGAAGAAATTAGGCAGAAGCGAACGAGACAGACGCTGGGGAGGAAGAAGGCGGGGTGGGGTCGGGGAAAGACAGAATTATGATGACTCGAAAGACGAACTGTGGTTGTATACATATGGCCCCGGAACCTCCGCAGTGTACCGCGTTTATATAGAGTTCAAAAGGGTCATGCATACATTGTTAGACGCTGACGCATATCGAAAATAGCGGGTGCGTTATGGGTTTTTCCCAAACATGTAGGGCTTGTAGGTCCGCAGTTGAGCTACAAGGAGAAAGTCGGTCAGCGTAAAGACAGTAATCTGGTAATTGCTGTGTACCATTCAGGGTTTGGTGGCTACCACCGGCCGGGATGATTGGAGGGAGCTGCATACATCGATCTATCAAAGTACGAGATCCAGCAACTGAGATTCGTTGTCGGAGAACCCAAAAAGAAAGCTGAGCGCGAGCAGACCTCGTCTCGTCGAGCTCGTGAATGAAAAACATGACGTGGAGGACACACATCGGACTTCCAATGAGAAGTATGCACGCTGCCTTTTCTCCAATGGTCACGACGAGGATAATGCAGGGGAGGCATACAAGCAGAGAGGATGAAGCGCCGCTCATGGAAGTAGAATGGATGAAAGGGTTGGTGGGTGCCTACGTCGGAGGCCAATAAAGAGGCTCGGCCGTTCGTGGCGCGATTCCACCGGAAAAACAAGGATACGAAAGAGCGGCTTGGAAACCGCCTTCACACTCCGCAACAAATGGGACCCACAAACATGTTACGATGGTTCTCCAGCAGGAAACCACGAAGAAAAGCCTATGATCGAACCTCGTACCTTTTGTCAGATGACGCCTTTGACTTTCCAAAGGTAGAGGGCGAGAAGCCAAGGGGAAACTGAGAAAAAAAGGGCGAGTTCATGAATCAGCGACGTGAACAGAAGAGCCGACCCAAAACACTGACTTTCCCCTGACTCCGTCAATGCAGTCAATTGCATTTCAAGTCGATTTGAAGGACCCACAATGCCAAATAGAATAGCTTACCGGCGGACCCGTGTTCCGACATGGTAGACCGTAGGAACGGAACAGAATCCAGGGACGCATGCGGAGAGTTCGTGGACTCCCTATAGTTGCTACCATTTAATAGAAATAAACTCCGACAAGCCATTACCTTGAAGAAAGGTCGCAGGCAAAGGCCCAGTCTCCGCATTCAATTGGTCCTCACAAGATGAGGGACCGGCCACTTCACAGTGCGGAGCATGTCGGCGTTGTTATCGTTAACGTTAACCGGACGGCCTGCGCGCTTAATTTGTTAGTATAGTGAAGTTGTGGTGAAGCCCGGGAAGGCGAAATGAAAGCACGCGACCCACGTGCAAGTCGAATTGGTCTTTTCGTCACCGAAACAGACACCGCAAGGTTTCGAAAACGGTGCTACCATTGGATGGGACATGTCTGTCGCTGATAATCTTGGTCACTGGACCTCATCTGGGTTGGACACGATCTGTCGCAGGTTCAATTTGAGGATCCCTTTCCTATAACAGTACTTGTGACGGTGATCGAAGGTACTATGAATGAGGAAACGTACTGTGCGCCTCGAGATGTGTGGCCATGGACATGTGCCAATGGCCCAGAGATAGAACAAGGAGGCCGTTGTCAGTGTATGTACCTGAAACCGACCCCGTTTGCGAGGGGCGTCTACCTCAGACAAGGCCGCGTACACAGTGTCCGAATGTTAGCAAACAACAATCCCAAGGTGACATCCTTTGGGCTCGTTTTTTTGGTTGAAACCAAGGGTTCAGAGAACGCCACATTGGCCTGAAAGTCTGGAACGCCCCCATCCTTTGACTAGTAAAAGCAAGATCCAAGAATGAGACACTTTGCCAAGGGGCGCATCGCGGCTACGACGCCTGCGCTCTGGAAGGTTCAGCAGTGGAAGTACCAAATCAGACCCGATATCGTCGAGACTCACCTCAAGAATGCCATCGTAGGCCCCACGCTTGCCAGATTTTTCACGACGTACAGAAAAGCCATTTCTCATCCATACTCGGGTATTGCTTCAGGATTCCAGGAACTTGTTGCGGTTCGAACGAATGTAACTTTTCGAACTCCTCAACAAGGTTCTTCATGGTGGTAAGAATCAACCAAGCGCTCTGTTCACTGTGTCACTGTTTGGCAGGCGGCTCGGCTCAATGAACGAATTTGATGGAAAAGCAATTGAGCCCGCTGGAAGCTGAGCTGACGTCCGCACCCGAGCCGTTTCGGGGGCGTCCAAAGGAAGATGAGAACAAAATGAGATGTGAGAACGAAGTGAGAGCTTAGAATTGAGCAGCACCTAAATCGAGGGAAGAACGAAGAGGATTGAACCGGATAAAACGGTGCACTGAACAATGGGATGCTTACTAATCCATGGGAACGACCACGTGCGGGAAATATCAATGTTCGAACCTGATCCGGGGCGAAATCATATCTTCCTCTTGACCACCATCTTGTATCACAAAATGGTTTTGAAACGCAAACGCGGAGACGAATGGGTTGCAGTAAACCCGAGATCGAGCCCTCCTCTCGCCGAAATTACCTCAACATCGACTGCGATACCAGCATCGACCTCTCGTGTTCCCGAGACTGCAGTCAAAACAACAGCGAAACGAGCCAAGCGCGAGGTTCCGAACAACTGGACCGATGCGGCTCTTCTGGAGACTACTGGGAGGACGACGAGGTCTCGAGGCAGAGCTAGTACGGCTGCATCGACTACGACGACGAGTGCTAGCATTCCGGAGCCTAGACCGACACCCGCCCCTGCGCCTACACCCGTGGCGATTCCCACTGCAACGCCTGCTGCACCTGCCCCGTTTCCAATGATGTCTATGGCCCTACCTGCTGCTTCAGGCCCAGCTACTACCCAACCACTAGCTAAGGCACCCGCGAAGAAGAGGGCTGCAACCACGAGGAAGAAGAAGGCGCCCGCTGCACCGGCTGCTACGACGCCAACTGGACCCTCTTTCCCAATCCAGATGTCTATGGCTTTGGATGCTGGAGCATCATCATCCATGGCCCCTGCGCCGAGCGCACCCCCGAAGAAGAAGGCAGCGACCAAGGGAAAGAAGAAGGACCCCAATACGCCTGTGCCCGAGAAGCGTGGCGCAATGTTTAAATCGAGCTGTCCTCAGAATATCAGGGAGAGGTTGGAGAGGGTTCGAACCCAGACGTATGTTTCGATGCTCATTCATTCTTGTTCAGGGTACTAACGCGTGCTAGGTTCTATATGGTTGATCGCAGGAGAAACGATGGGGAGCTTAGGGAAGAGTTCAGTGTTTTGGGCTCGACTGGCAACGTCTATACCGTCAAGATCGACAAACTCCCCAGCTGTGACTGTCCGGACGCCAGGAAGGGGAACCACTGCAAACACATTGTGAGTCCGCGCCACACTTGTTGTATATGTCTTGCTGACTCTCCCATAGCTATTCATTTTGACGAAAGTCCTCCACGTGCCGACCACTTCAGAGCTCTGGTACCAGAAGTACGTGTACCCCTTACCACATCTTTTCGCAGCACTGACCCCTTCGCCCACAGAGCGCTTCTCACCTCAGAGCTGGAGAGTATCTTCGCCAACGCCCCCGCGGCGCCGAACGCCGTTACCAACCGCCGCGTTCAAGAAGCCTACGCCCGCGCAACAGGAAAGGTGCCAGCCACCGCCGAAGCCGGTTCGAGCAAGAAGGATAATCGGAAGATCCCAGGCGAAGACGACGACTGCCCGATCTGCTACGAGACCATGTTCGGCGTGAAGGAGGACAAGCTTGTGTTCTGCGAAGATTGTGGGAATGCGCTGCACAGTGGGTGCTTCGCGCAGTGGCGCGCGACCTCCTCGAATACGGGCAAGGAGTTGACGTGTGTGTGGTGTCGGAGCAAGTGGGCGCTGCAGGCGCAGAGTCAGGCTCAGGGTGCGGGAGGGAGTAAGTTGATTAAGAGCACGTATCTCAATCTGGCGGGTGCGGTTGGGTTGAGTCCGGCTAGGGATACGAGCTCGTATTATCATGGACCTAGGAGGGGAGCTGGATGGGGTCCCCGTTATCTGGATTAATTCTTCGGCCAGCAGATATGGTCCTTTGGAAATGTCTTCCGTTGATTCTCAGCATTAACAACATCTCTTTCAATTCTCCGCAGTAACACCCTCGATTCTTAGCGTTACAACCTCTTTATACTCAGCGACACCATCATCTTCATTCGCCTCCTTCTGTTTTAATCTGACACCATCTCTTGTTGTAAACGTTCCTCATGTCGTACTATCTCTCGAAGCGAAGTCGCGATTCAAGTTCGGCCAGCATAACAAAGGAGTCGTCGTCCACTTTAACGACGAAGTCTGGTCGGACCCAGGACCGGACCTGGCCTGACTGGATATTCTCCCATGCTGCAAAGGGATCGTGCGGGGCGAGAGAGGGGGGCGTGGCCGTATAGTTAGAGTACGAGAACTGGGGGAGAGGTACTTCTGAATCCGAGTATAGTGGCGGAACCCAGCCGTTCAGTGATGCCCAGGAAAAGAACGAGTGCGTTTTGCCACTATTCATGTTCTCCGGGATTGGCAAAATGACAATGTCGTTATACACTGCACACCAATTTTGATCAAATCAGAAAGGGAAGCCTCCCACTGTAACATAGTCGAGTGCAATGGGATCAACTCCACGAAGCTCACAATACGTCCCCGCCAGCCCAATGTTCATTGCGTTCGCCGACCCCATTCGCTGATCACGGACACGGTAGTAGTTCTGGACGTTATCGAAGACGAGGAAGCCGACTTTTTGAGGATCCCTAGCATGTTCCCGAATGACGTTGGCCTGGTGTTGCGCGAGGAGGTCGAGTGCCGTTGAGATTGTTGTGTACGCCGGCATTATTCCTATGCGGCTACAATAGGCCATGAAGTCGACCGGCGTTGAGTATGCGAAGGCGAGGAGTCCAAGGGAGAGGGGTAAAAGCCGTGCTTCACTATTCCGCTTGTATAAAAGCGAAGAAAGTGCATGGGTTGTAACCTGTGCAGCCCTCAGTAAATGGAGTCGAGATACACGATGCTACTCACGAGATTTCCAGGACGTCTGCGCTTCAGTGCTGCTGCCGGATCCGGATCGACACCCTTCTCCCCAGTAATCTCATAGAGCAGCCCAAAGGCAAGGGGCATGCTCTCCCTCAGGGTACTCTCAACCTCCTCCACGGTGGACACCCCAATTGCTGCCCACTCCAAACGGTTCTGACTCTTCTTTCTCGCGGACATATGCAGCCCGGCGTCTGGTTTGACCGTGCTGTTGGATTCCTTTTTCAGTCGATCTCGGCATTTCTGGGCGGCATACGAGGTAAGAGCGGGGCGAACAGGTTTGATTTCATGGTAAGGGACTGAAAGTGAGTACATGTTGTCGAATCTCTCCACAGCGCCATCGCGATGCTTGTCCCAGGCTTCGATGAGCTGTGCTGGGTAACAGTTGTCCTTTCCCTGCAGAAACTTGGAGATGACGGTTGCATGGCGGGTTGAACGGGCTTCCTTCGTGGTGAAAGCGTAGCCCAGAAGGTCCGAGAATGACCAGTTGAGCTCTTGCAAACGGTCGAAGATGGCGTCGAGCTTTTGCCAGTCCTTGTTATAGGTGCGCTTCTTCTTAAGGGGTGGTGGTGGAGGTAGGAAAAGGGGAACGGCAGGGGTGCTGCTATCGCCAGCCTTGCGCTTCTTCGACGGCGTTGGTGTGAACAGAGATCCTTGGGGGCGTTCGTTCTCATCGTTGACCGGACGCTTTTTGGAGGGTGATTGACGTGGCGTTGTGACGGCAGTTGGATGATAAGGATAAGAGCCATCTCTGGCAGGTGTTTGGGGAGGGGCGGGCGAGCTCGAGAGCCTGAACCTGAGTTGGGACATGGGAGAAAGGGGCTGAGTTAAGCGAGACGCGGCGCGCGCGCTTGTTGATTCCAATTAAACAGTCGTCACATGTGAGCGCGAAATCCTCCAACGACGGGGATTCGAACTCGCACCTTCGCAGACTGAACAAACAAAACGGCACTGCCTCCTAAAAATTCCCTTATATGGTGATTTTGAAGAAGAAAGGGCCTGCGACGGTTTCGTGGGCGCGCGTAAAATCAGACTACATTAAAATGTAATGTCCCATGAGGTACGAATGTAAGTACGACATTTACATTTTTCGTCAGTCTTACTACGGGAGACTATCGTCATCGCGAGTTCGGCCGGCGCATGCACGGCGCGTGGCTCAAGGGTTTGCCAAACAGTGACACAGTGAACAGAGTCGCTTGGTTTAATGGTTCTTGCACCATGAAGAAAGAACCTTGTTGAGGAGCTCGAAGAGTTACATTCGTTCGAACCGCAACAACTTCCCGGCATCCTGAAGCAATACGGACATCAACCTGAGAAATACCTTTTCTGTACGCCGTCATGTCCAAGATGGTATTCTTGAGGTGAGTCTCGACGATATCGGGTCTGATTTGTAGTCGCTCTCCTCACTCCAGTCACGTCTTCAGCGATCTTTACTTTCACGTAACGGATGCTCATCTCAATATCAAACCGTTTAGAAGATGGCTTGCCCTACACTAAAGATCCTTACAGTGACTAGTATGGTTAAATTAGGCTTCCTAACCAGGGGAGACCGTGATGCCCTTGCTCTGCAAGGGCCAATGGTGAGTACATGTGAAAGAGTGTGGTCGAAAAGAGTGTGGTAATACACTGAGCTCGAAAAGAAGATAACAGCAAGTAGAATGTCGAAAGCAAAGGATACGCAAAGATGGTATTACAAAGCACGACGACGAAGCGTTTAACCAAGTTATACAGATCTACAGACCATGATACGCAGGAGGTGGATCGACTTCCTCGCTCAGCCGCAACCCAGAACCGTACGTCCCAACAGTCCCTCGCCCAGACATCAAATGACTCCTCCTCCCACCCGTGAAGTCCGAGTTAGCGAATGTCATACCTCCCTCGGAAGGCTGTATGGAACTACGAGAACTCATCCCCCTCTTCTCTCTGGGGTATTGCGACGTGCTCGGGATTCTGTCTTCTGTCGTAGAGGTGCCCCCACTGCTGCTGATGGCGTCCGACTCGGCTCGAGCCCTTCCTGTCGGAAGGGACTGGGTACCTGGCGCTGGAATATGCAGTGGTGGCGGCGGACCTTTCGTCTGAGCGAGCGGATAGTGTGAGGGAGCAGATGAATATGTCGATGGTTCTGATTGCAGCTCAATGACGTTGTACGGGGACAGATTGGGGTTTGGTTTTGGTGCCCCTGATCCACAATCTGTCAGCGGGTGCTGCCAAGACGTGACAATGATTCTGGGCGTACCTTCGACGTGACTTCCAGCGTTCGGGCCCAACCCATACGTTGAAAACGCCATTCCTTTCCTTCTCCTGCGCATGCAGAAAAGGAACAGGAGGAGGAAGATGAGGACGACCAAGCCCCCCACAACGCCCCCAGCTATGGCACCGACATTCGAACCCTTCGAAGCAGAGTTTGTCGTGGACGCACTCGCAGATGGGTCTGGCACCCCGTCCGACTTGATGTACTGGGTTGCGGTGACCGTTTGAGAACCTCCACCGGAGGGTGCTGATACTGTAGACTCTCCGACTTTGGAGGAGTTAGTCGACGATTCTCGCAATCCAGAAGATGTGGTAGACGCACCAAATAGTACCGTGGAGGTCAAGGTAGAGATTGAGGTGGAGGTGGTGACAGTTGTGACAGTGCTTCCGGGGCCTGCGACCGACGTTCCTGTACTTGTGAAAAGCGAGGTCTGGGTCACAAGTGTTGTGCTAGTTCTTGTCTCCGTATCCGGGGCTGCTGAAGTTTGCTGGGAGCCCGTGTATTCGATACGGTCCAGCTCGAATGCGATGTCACTCTTGAAATGATAGGTGATAGTGAAGGTGTGGTCTGCGTCGGAGAGGGTGCCGCTGTCCCACCAGAGCTCGTTGATCACCGAAGTTGATTGGCACTTTCGGGAGATCTGCACGGGGCTTCCGCCGTCGAGGGTCACGGAGATCAAGACCTGCTCGTCCGCCTTCACGTCGCCCTCTGGGATGGCTCCATAGACCATCGCATTCGTTCCTATTCAAGGAGATGAATCCAAGAAAGTATGATGAGGGACAAAGCATCGACGCACCATGGAATGCGAATGTTGCTGTAGCGCCATCGTCCCATGTCGAATGTACAGTAGAGTCGAACTGCCAGTCGCCATTACCAGAGTACTTGATGCTCGGGCTGCTGTCCTCGACTATTATCTTGGACATCTCAGCACCGCGAGCGACGGGTTGTTAGATTCCGGATACCCAAGTAGAATGAAGAGGGGGACTGTTGCTTCAACTTGGTTGGACAGCGAGACGTGCCCTAAGGCATGTGGTAGAGGGAAAAGATGGAGCCTAACGATACGGATCCGTAGTTTCCAGCATACGAAAGCCATCGGGCATGCCATGCGGTAAATTGTAATCTCATGACGGCAGGAGCGAAGGAGACCAGCATCATTCATCAGCAACCATACGAGAGCATACGAGACTGGACCGGGCATTCCTTTCCCCACCCGATCACGATTCCATCAACACCGAATAACATCCGGCGCCTAACAGAGACCGTAATGGTTAAGAAGACCATTGTTCAAAGTGCAGATAATCAAACCGGTGAAGGTCCTTCTTTAGGATGGCGACTCGTGACTAAACTATGGCATCTGATCGGCATATTATTATTCGAGAGTCCCTCGGCGAGGTCATAGACCCACCAAATGGGAGACCTTTTGTGAGTAAGTTCTCTTAAGCGCCCAGTCACCTACTCGAACTCCAATCCCTTCATCCCTTAGGGTCTCGGAAAGCCATAATCGAGAGCTCGCAGATAACGCAACACAACTTAGGGATATCGATGCCGGCGACCTTGGATTCCGGCCAACCAGGAAGTGATAAACTTTGCCTAGTAGGATGACCGTCTTAAAAAAATGTCTGTCGCGAGAAAAAGGGAATATATATACTACTCGAGTAGTATGCCCTGGGCCTCGAGCTGCTGATAATGTACGCGCAAGAAAGTAGGAACCGAACAAAGGTAGAGGACAAACGATGTCTACGGCCCTTGATAAGCGGGAGGTGAGTCGACCTCCTCGTCCAGGCTCGACACGGAGCCAACGTGGCTAGCACTGGCCCTTGGCACAGATATTAAGTGACTTCGCCTCCCACCGGTGTAATCAGAGTTTACAAAAGTAAGGGCACCTTCAGACTCCGCCATTGTGCTTCGACCATCGTCTGAAGCTGCCAGTGGACCCTGCTTATCCTGGGCCCAGTGCGACGTGCCTGGGGTGCCGTGTCCAATCGTTGCTCTTGGAGTCTCGACGTTGCTACTGCTTTCAACGATACTTCTCCTCCTGATGTCCAGGATGGGTAGCTCTGCTTGGTATCCATGGTCCGGAAGGGGTGGTACATACGAGTACCGTGGTAGTAGTGAGTGGCCTTTGGGGTGGGCTCGGTGTGGATGTGATGATGGAGCGGAGGTATATGTTGAGGCTTCCGAGCTCTCGGTGACGTTGTAGGGTGAAATGCTGGGGTTGGGCTTCGGTTCTGCTGATACACAAGTAAGATGCCGCAATTTGGGACGTTAGTGGTCATGTGTCTTACCGAAGACGGTACCGCTAGGGTCCAATTTAGACCTGGAGGACGAAGCCTCCATCCCTCTCCTTCTCCGATCGATGAAAACGCAGAATATAATCAGCGAGAGAAGGACTACGGTACCCCCCACAATCCCTCCTGCTATTGCTCCAACATTTGCACCTTTCGAATTGGCGCTCGCCGGCAAACTATTCGCTCCCCCGCTTACGTTGCTGATACCCGGTCCTGCAGTGGCCGTTTGAGAATCCAGCAACGTGGTGGTTCCAGGTAACGTTGATCCCCCAACTGTAAGTTCAAGTTATTAGGCTCTGCGCAACCACAACTGCAGTAAACGTACCAACTGTTGCTGTAGAAGTGAAGGTCGAAGTGAAACTTGCCCTAACTTGCCGTGGTTGAGATCGTTGTCCCCGTTCCCACGATAGACGTCCCTGTGCTGATAACCACCGAGGTTTGAAATATAAGAGTCGTCCTGGTCGGGACGGCGAGCTCTGGAGAACCGGTGTACTCAATGCGGTCGAGCTGAAATTCCATGTCGTTTAAGGCGTGGTACGTGATAGTGAAGGTATGGTCGCCATCCGGGAGGATACCGCTATTCCACCAGGCTACATTGGGAACTGCTTGAGGCCCGGTCTTTCGAGTGATACTCAAGGGGCTGCCTCCGTCAATGACAATAGAGATGAGAACCGCCTCGTTTTTACTGGGGTCGCCTGCTGGAACGGCCCCATAAACTATCGCATTTGTTCCTACACAAAGCGTGTTAGATGATTGGGAAATGGAGCCGAGCTTAAGTTGAAGCTTTTGCGAACCGTGAAATGAGAACGTCGCTGTAGCACCATCCTCCCAAGTGAAATGGAGTGACGACTCGGACTGCCAGTCGCCGTTACCCGAGTACGCGATGTACGGGCTGTTGTCGTCAACAACGACTGCTTTGGACATCTCGACCTTAGTAACGTTTGTGATAGAAGCCGGATAGGTGAGGATCTAGAGAAGCGGGTGGTGGAAGAGGTGGAAGAGACGCCTGGCGCATGTGTGCGTGGGGGGAAGAGGAAAGGTTTCGACGGCATTATTTGGTAATTTGAACCTGATTCTCAGCCATTCCCACTATCATACGACCCTGCATTGCGCACGCCACAGGTGGTTAGTGACGACCACTCCAAAAGCTTATGACGGACTCAGGAGTCCAGTCTAAGGGCCTATTCAATGGCCAATGGGCAATCATACTAGTAGGTCTGAATACTCACTGTATTTTCTTGAACATGATAGGACCAGATATCTTGTTTGGGCTTGAAATGGCAGACTTGGCAGCTCGTTGGTGCAGGGATCGTATGACAGGAAGGGCTGGAGCAAGGTGTGAGCTTTACGGTGGCGTTTGGCGAATAGAAAGTACCCAGGGCCGGGACTACATATGCAGGTTCGCCCAGGTTCGCCCTTGCGAAGGGGCTCTTTAGAGCGCTTAACCGCTACCCTGCTGCCGCTGGAGACGAACAGTGACGACAATTTCTGAGGGGGGAGTGTGACCAGCTGATCTGATCGCCGGCGGCATGAAAGGATGCCGAAGAACACCGGGACCCCGAACAGGCGTTGCGTGATACGGGCTACATACAGCCTAAAGTGGAGGGGCGTTGGAGGGCGCGCCCCGCCCCGATGCGCCCACTTTACGGGGACCTGCCCAACCGATGAGCAAGCCGACTGACTTGCGAGCCCGTGAGGGCTCGACTTTTCGTACGGGTGTGTCTGTGTGTGAAAGTTCTTCTCACTATGATTCAGTCGGCTGTCTCCGAAGATAAGGCCAACGCATAGTCTGACGATTTGTAGTTGGGAAATTGGGATGTCGGTATGTCGACCAGGTATTCAGAACATCCTAATTTATATGACAGAGTAATGCATGAGTAGAACCGTCGAGATAACTCTGGCAATTACAAGGATATACACCTACATGACCAGTGTGCACGGCAACACCAGTAGTGTAACAACATATGGACGCAAATATGCAAACTACATAGTCCCAAGAAGGCCAACTGGAGGCGGGAACGAAGAAGCCCTGGGATAAGGCTGCGGGGTATGTGAAAGGAGGGTGGTGGTTTCGCGTAATAATGTCATGCGGGTCAGGCTGACGTTAGAGAGGAAATGTCTGGTGTCAAGAAGCAATGCCGCAGTGGGAAGATGCTAGGACGAAGGAACATATCCATCCGATCAGTGGGCTTGGGCGAGAGAGATATCACCGGTGGGGTAGAGGCTAGACGCCCGACCACTGTGGTATGCGGGGGGAGCCTCATCGACGCTAGACTCTGCATATGTGGTCGATATGTCAGATACGATTGGGGAAGGAGAAGTTAGATTTGTGCCAAGAGAGGCAGCCCAAGAGTGACCGCTTGAGCTTGGAGGAACAGGCGCAAGACTACTCGTTAAGGAGCCACCTTTCTCGTTCGAGGTGAAATTGAGCGGTGCAAGCAATGGTGGCGCAGAGCTGGTGGATGTCGACTCGTTGTCGTTGTCAGGCACCTCAACGAGACGGGCGAAGGGTCGGACATTCTGCTGCTGGGAGCGGTACTTTGACGCTGCGCCAGGACGTAGGCTCTCGCTGAGTCTGGGTATAACGGATGCGCGGAAGGGATCTATAATCCTTCTATCAATATCGAGGCACGAAAGAATACGATGTGATAAAGAAGAACGGACCTTGAGGAGGACTCTCACGCATTCCTTCCGAGCCTTCGTTATCGTAACTGGACTGCGCCGGGGTCGCAGCACGACGCCTGCGTCGCAAACAAAGCACCAGGAAGAGGATAAGAAGTACGATGAAGACTAGGGATCCCACCACGGCACCAATGATGGCGCCAAGGGAGATGGTCGAAGCAGCTGCACCAGTTGCACCCAAGCTTCCCCCTCCGCTTGGGTAGATGGTAACCTGCGTAGCGACACCAGAAACAGATGTCGTTATGACCTGAAAGGCCGTGACCGTCTGGCCACTCCGGTCCACTGATAATGACTGGCTGACAAGTCCAGTGCTCGAGGTTGATTGGCCCAGGGAAGTGTGACTGGTGCTACTGGTGGACGTTTGAGTAGTTGTGGTGCTGGTTGTGGTGGTGGTAGCTGTTTTGGATTGGGTGTTAGTTACTGTGGTCTGAATGGACGCCGTATTTGTGATTGTCTGGGTGATGACTCTGGTTTGTACGCACATCTGTCAGCGATGCGAATGCAGTCAAGTTCGACCAGATACCTACTTCGTTGTCTGTGGCTGGCTTTGGGCTTGCGACGTCGATGTCGAGGGCTGCGGTGCTGCCATAGCTGGAGCAGCCACCGTTCCCTCGATGTCGAAGTAGTCCAGCCTCAAAGGTACTTGCGTCCCTGCATTCCGGACGACAAGTGTGTGAGTTCCGTCGGACAGGTGGCCCGATTCCCACATAAAATCTTGATAGTACGCGCTTCCATGACTGGTCCGGGTCCATGAGTTCTCCTGGTTGTCGATTATGAAGGTTGCTTGGATTAATCCACCAGCGTAGCCGGCAGGGTTGGTCCCATAGACTTTGATCGAGTTACCTATGGTGGATACAGCATGAGTTATATATAGAAAATGAGGGTACTAGGTGGCGTACCAGTAAACCGTATGGTTGCGGTGTTCCCAACTGAGGTGGACGAGTGCACGCTGCCCTGGTACTGTTGGGAATCGCTAACTAAAGACCAGCCGCCAGAGTAAGAGACAGAAGAAGAGGAATCATCTACACTAGGCATTCCTCGAGAGCCTAGCTGAAAAGAGTGACGAAGGTACCGAAGCTGAGAGGAGAGAGAGAAAGAGGGAGAAAACGTTGACGAAAACTTGACGAAAACATGGGCGGCGAATGTGTCGTCCTTTGATGCCTAATCAAACAACCGTCAATCGTGAGCTTGTCGTGAGCGCCCTGGGTTCGACGGCACCGAATACGGGGTACCTGCCAAGGGCCCATATTCTTCGCTCTTTATCTACCTAAGCACAGATATATGGTCTCTGCTCGTCCCCCTACGCGTTTTTTCTTTCAAAGTCTTGACTTAGGCGCTCGTATCAGGCAGGAGACGCAAGAGCCGAGGCCGATTTAGGCGCTCCAGCTTCATCTGACCTCGTGCCGAGCCTGCCGACCGCCGGCGCCCGAACAGACCGGATGTGGCGCTTTGGGCCGCCCTGGGCGCTCTGCATCGCCGGCTCCGGCCGGTTTTTCAGTCTCGACACTCTTCGCAATCTCTTCCTGTGACCACGATGATGGATATCTCATTTGCAATTAAGATGAAGGTGTGCTGATTTACCTCCTATGATCTCTCTGAGCTCTTATAATTGCAGTCCTGCAGTCCAATAGCTACTTGCCTAGTGGGCGCAGCCTTGTGCAAGGGAGTCACAGCCTGGATCCCTGAATGGGTCGCTGAGGCACCAAGCCAATTGTTTATACCAGACGTAGAGGTTTGCGGCGACTAGATTAAGAGACGGGACCAGAAAGGATTGAATACATTCATTCCTCCCAACGTCGACCTTCTATCTACCCTCGACATCCATCCCCCGACTTCGTCTGCCATGTCAGACTCAGGCCCTTCGACGCCGAGTGCCGGATCCTTGCCTGCTTTTGCAATCGTAATCTCAGTATTGGTTGGTATCTTGGCCTTGGTCCTAGTAGTGTATCTGCTTCTGAGGCGCCATGGCAGAGGTACGTTAACGAACCCTACCCCGAATGATCTATCATGAATCCCGCCCACCCAGGATCGTACAACTTCCTCGCGAAAAAGACGCCAGCCTATCCGAAAGCCGGTGGAAGAATAATCTTCCCGCCGGATGAGTCCAACCCCAGGCCCCCATCGCACGTCCCTCTTCGGCCCATGTCTCTAAGTCACACGTCGTACCCGCCCTTCACCGGAGCTCCCGCACCCCCGGGTAACTTCCATGAAGAATCGCAAGCTCTGTTGGGGCCTCGCCAAGGCGACAAGCGTGAATATAGGCAGGCCAAACCAGAGTACTATCGACCTCCGACCGGGGATATGAGGTACCCGCCGCAGGGAAAGTCCAACGCCCCGTCGACGCCCCTGCGATCACCAGCGCCCAATTACCCCACCAGCTATCGTCCTCCTCTGGCACCAACTCGTCCTCAGCATCAAAATCCACGCCTCCCTTCAACGCAGGCGATGCAGCCATCACAATCCTATCAACACATGTATCCATCGCCTGTGCGACAACAAGGGTCCTATCAGAGTAGCAAAGGAGGGCGCGTCCCTGCTTGATTGCGAAGAGCTACTTAGCTATGATGGTAGCTCAGTTCTCATGTACGTTCCCTCTACTTCTCATTACTCAATTCTGGGGTGGTGCTGAGATATCTCTTTTCATATGTGAAGCTTAGTTGCATGGCTGATCGATGTTTGAATCATTTCCTGATATCCCTCTGACAAATATGAATGGAGATTCCATCGAAACCAGTCCTTCCTCATGGCGTGATCGTGCCCTTGCTACAGATGAGACCAACCCAGTCGGTGGAGGTCACCGAGGGTGTGTGTACATACGATGATCAAGGCATGTCCGCGAAAACCCTGATCTGCGACATACCGACAAAACAGGCATAATAACGGGAGTCAGTGAGCAGAATGTCAGACCGCAGTTTATCTTCTCCACTGATGCGCAAATTCGCATTCCCCTATTAGATATCCGCAGTTGCACACTCGCCGAGACAAAGTGTTGCGTTTTCCTCCTCGTAAAGTCACAGATGAACGTCCTGAAGAAGAATCTGAACTTCAAGAATTTGAGTAGCTCGGCGGTTGCATGCTAGCCTTTGGGAAAGAGAATGGATCGCCGTTTGATGATTCATCGCCGTTGCGCGCTCGAGTTCGGAGATATGCACACACTGCACAGTCCACCAACAGTCCACGGTGACGAATGTGACATACTCTCACCCAATCTGGTCCCGGCACTGACACCCCGCTATTTCCCCTTCAGTTATTCATCCCTTTCCCAAATCAAACGCCGGTCCCGGATCCTTTCTTCCTTTTCCTCCTCTCTTCTGCGTCTTCCATCTCAGGACAAACCACACTCTTTTCCTCGTCACTCATTTGCTTTACGGTGGCTTCCTCAGCCGCGACCACGACCTCATGCCGAACTGGATCGTAGCTGACGATTCGAGTTCATACATAGCTTACTCTGGGAGCTGGGGGCGCCAGGTCGGCTCCTCGCGACAATGGGAGAATGCTATCCACTCTACCTCCCAAGCGGGCGCCTCTGCCACTTTTCGATGGAAGGGTGCGTCTTCTATCACCTGAGAAGCTGCGACGATCTCCGCTGATAGTGTGTGTCCTAGGCTCCGGCGTTCAAGTCTACGGAACCGTCCCCAGCGGCAGCTCTGGCACCGCCAAATCTCAATATGTTATTGACGGTGGCTCGGCGACCACTGTCGAGCGCCAAGTTCGCACCGACCCTGTATACGGTGATATGTTTTTCGAGTTGAGGGGCATGTCAGAAGGGGAACACTCTATCACCATCACGAACGTTGGAGGTGGAGGCGCCGACTTTCAGCTGGATAAGATTGAGTTCTATCCCACCGACGACCCTGCGACTGAGACCCCACTTCCCCCTGCGTGAGTGCCACGAACGCCTACACATATGCCCGTGCATTGATATAGATCACCTCCCAGCGCTGCGCCCGTAGCTTCGCAACCCACGACCACCACCACTATCCAACCTTCTGTCACCAATAATCCTGGTACCGGCTCAGGTAATACTGGCTCTGGAACTACCAACAACGGAAACTCCAACACTGGGACAGGGACCACTGGTACGGGGACTACTATCACTGTAACCTCTGGGTCAGGAAATGCTGGATCGGGTAACGCTGGTTCAAGCAACTCCCCTGGAAATCTGGGTACAACCACGATCTCTGACGCATCATCAGGAACGACCGTCATCTCCACCGTTGTTGACTCCAAGGGCACGACTTCCACCGTGACCAAGGTCACCAATACAAACGGCGGTACGTCTACCGCGATTGCTATTGGGGCGAGCACAACGACCGACACGAACGTTCACTTGATAACGACGACCAATTCAGACTCCAGCACTGTCATTCTCAGAGTCTCTGACGGGGCGACATATACCATCACGGAGGGCTCGACTGCAACCGGCGGTAGCCTGCACGCCGGGGGCTCCGATCTTTCCAAAGGAGCACTCGCGGGTATCATCGTCGCGGCAATGCTCGTAATGTTCATGTTCGTGCTCCTGTTCTTTCTCCTCATCCGCCGGAGTCGACGTCGGCGCGCCAAGCTTGCGGAGCCTTTGGGCGACGAGAGTGGGCCTCAAACCGGAGGTGTGTCTATCTTTCCCCTGAAATGTACCCCGAAATACTCATTGCAGTGATTGCACCTGCTCCCATCACAGAGATTCGGAACAGAAACCTCAATCCTTTCGACCTTGCTGCTCAACGGACATCGGCTTTCTTCACCGGAATTGGAGCCACGAAGGGCGCAGACCCTAGAAGGGCTCCGTTCTCGCATATCCCGGAAGGCCCCAACCCCTCTCTCAACCCCTCCTCGAACCTGGCCCAGGCTAGTGGACACGGCGCTTACTCCCCGACCGATCTATCTTCGCCATCAGATTACTCTACGCAAGGTTATCTTCAGAAAGATACACTCCCACCCACTCTCCACCGCCGCCGAAACACATCCTCCGATATGGATGCCACGACGATGGCATCATGGCTGGGTTCGACTCCAGCCCAGACCTACCTTTCTGCCTCGTCGGAAGTACCTCCCCCTTCTTACCAGGCGTCACTAGGGCCTTCCAGCAACGGTAGTACCGAAACCACAACGTATGAGACCGCCCAACATCATGTCGCCTCTTCTTCCAAGCAATAAGTAGGTGCCGAGTATCGACGTTTTCTCCCTTTCTATTTCAACACGAGCACGACAACCATGGACGTTTCGCTGGGCTCATTTGGTTTATCGAACCTACGTACACTTTCTGTAATTGTTTTCGCCTTTCACGCACAATGTTGTCTTCCTAGTTCCAGTCCGAGGGTACCTTTGCGATTTCATATGGTATACCCAAGGACGATACACGCATTGTACGGTCTGATAGACACTATCACTACTTGTCAGTCATATGTTGACGGTTGCAAAACCGGGTATGTATACTGGGGACCGGCAATGCTCAGCCAATTCAAACTCCGACCAATGCACCAGAAAGTGTCCCCTTGTCCTCCTACCTCAGGCACTTATTCATACGCTTAGCTTATGAGAAATAAAATGCTCGCAAGGATATTATCAAAAGATTCTCCATCCCAGAACATTAAAATATCCCCTGCATGCTGATATACCTGCAAATTGCAAGCCTGTTCTGGTTGAAGGAACGCGATTTTGGAAGTTCTGTCATGGAGAATTTGTTCAGTAGCCCAGAAAACCCCTATTCATGGCTTTACCTTGTTTCTAGATAGCTCCTGCAAAGCGGGGGGCATAGGGTACGGTTGGGTGTACTGAAGTCATATTTCACACTATCCATCAGTCCGATAACGGATTTTCGGTAGTTAAGAGGATATATAGCCCATATAAACGCATTCCATACAGGTTAGGAGGGCAGAAAGTTACTCTGGAGGGTCCATTTGAGCGAAATGGCTGCAGCACCCATAGCAAGGGATGAATTTATGAGCCATTTCCCAAAACGGAAGGTGCCGCTTTTCTGTACTCACGCGTTTTGGAGGCGTTGCCGGTCCCCATGTATACGCACCCTCCAACCGACTCTTCTTATGATGAATTCCTCCTCTGCGAACGCATGAACATGTCGAGCTCCCTTACGTTTGGGCCATAAAGCAGCTTCAAATTTCTCTCCATATGGCCATCCCTTCCTCCATGAGTGCCGTAGCGATCCCTGTGTGAACTAGGGTAGATGTATCAGAAATGATTTGGGATAATTATAGTAAGAAGAAGTCGCCCGTACCAAGTATACACCATGCTGTTCTCTACGTCAAAGTTGCAGAAAGGGTCGCCCGTGTTTTTCGATTTCTTGAACATAGTGACGACATTGACTTCCTTGTCACCAAAGAAGAACGTCCCGTTTACAAGCCCCATCGTCCCTTTATCTTTTCCAATCCCCCTAGCCAAAGCCAACTTCGACCTAGGCGGGCTATCCGCTTTGAATCGCTCGACAAACTGGTTGAACCGTTTCAAGAGATGCGGCGCGAGCAAAGGCGTCGTGTTCTTCACGTAGTCATCCAGAACGTCTAGCGTCGTGGGATCTGAGATATCCGCTGCATCCAGGGTGATTACAAGCCTTCTTCCCTGATAATCATTATGAAATGGTCGGGAGCTCGTGTTCCACATGAACGAGCTCGGCTCGTAGAGGCGACGTAGGATCGTCAGCTGAAAGCTTCGAGTGTTGTGCCAGTACCGCGTGCCAGCCCGTTTGGTCTCTGTCACCATATCCGTTGTATCAGTATTCAGACATGAAAGCTAAGCGAAGAGGCATAACGAACCAAGGTACTCTCGTGCCATAGCATGACACTCGTCCCGATGCCGAGCCTCCCAGTCCTCTCTTTGACATTTCTTAGAGCAGTAGACCACGGAATGGCATGTCGAGCATGTCATCTCTTTCTGGGGTCGACGGCCCTGTGCCACAGCTCCTGTGCGTGCACGGTGCTATGAAGAAAGGGAGTCAGAACGTCAATGATGTGAGCAGAACCAAAACTCACATCCAAGTTGTCGCAAATTCGAATTCTGGTTTTCTTGTCGAGGTAGGACGCAAAAGCTTTCAGTGTGGAGATAGCAGGAGTGACCAGGCCCTTCGCAACATTCTTCTCCGCTAGGCTATGAAGCTTGGGATAAATGTACTGGGTGAAGACGGGATCGAGAAGTGCAATGATCTTAGGGGAGGTTGAGAGCGATACAAGAACCTGGAAGATAAACTCCCAAGGCTTATTCTGCTGTTCATCGGCGACACACATTGTATTACCTAGGAGTCTCACGAGACCCTTCTCGACGACGCCCCTGGTGGTAGATACCACATGGGATGCCCGCATCGCCGTCCACGCTATGACGGTCTGCGAGATGTGCAATATTTCACCGAAGCACTTCTTCTTGTGGTAGTCGGAGGATGCGAGCCACGATCGGCTGCTGATCATCTCCAACGCCTCCATGTAGAGCTCGGGGATCCTCGTTTCCATCATGACTTCGTAGAGGGCGGGATCTGGAATTGTAACGTTGTCCGTCAAAACGCCCATGCAGCGTAGATTGTAGTTCTCAGCCGTTATGTTAGGATAGTGCGAGAGGTGCTTGAGTTGATTGATGCGGGAGAGGAGGACCATGCGTCGCGCCGCTTTCAAGTAGAAGAGCTGAGGTGTGCATATCCGCTCGCTCTTGATACAGGTAGCCATTCCTTTCGGATTCGCCTGGATGGCGAGCTCCATCAAACAGATGATGAGGTCGCGTCCCTCTCCGTCCTTATCCGTAGGGTTGTTTCGGTGACCTGTGGGATAGAGAAGTGGTTCTCCTTGATCCGTGGCCACCCACCACATCAGGCATAGCTCAATGAAGAAGTTATCGGTGACTGCGATGTTATGGACCGAAGGATGGACTTGGCACAGCACCAGGAGGAGGCTGGCGACGGCGTCGTGCACCTGGACTTTGTTGGTAGGAAGCTCATGAACGAGGGTCAGCGGCCACATGTCAGGGCGCAAGTTCAAGATGCAGCATATCCAGCATAGGATACCTTTGAATGCCGTTGCCAGCCTTTCTCCAGTCGCATCAGCCAGAGATTCGTCGTACTCCTGGCTCCCTCGTACCACCTCAAGCAACGCGAAAAAGGAGATCTCGGCGCACTCAACCTGATGGCGTGTTGGCTGAAAACCAGGCTCTGGGACTTGCAGGTAAAGAAGGAAGACTTCCATAAACTCGAGAGTATAATTCTTCAGGGTCCGGTTGCGCAATTGGGCCAAATGGACCGTCGATCCTCGCTTCGCGCCATCCAGGATCTGTCATCGGACATCATCCGTAAGTTCTCTGAAAGGTATTCAGTCTTTCTGACGCACCTCGGATATTGGTGCGTTGTCGAGGGTCGCAACCTCCTTGGATGAGTGCCCCATGATCGATGTAATGGTTACAGGAAGAGCTGTTACATAGCCCCCAGATTAGCTGCGGCTGGCGCTGGACACTGGTGTGAATCGTGTGAATGACCGGGGATCAAAAACAGGAATCGCAGAGTGCAAAAAGAGTATTCCTTCTAGCCGACTTGAACGACTGACCTCGTCATTACTAGTGACGCGCTCTACCAACTGAGCTAAGAAGGACTTGCAGGTATAGCTGCGGAGCGATTTATATGGTTGTTGTCCTCCCTTATTTCGTATACGTTGACAGCGTCCGGTTGGGAGTTGACCACCACCAGCACATTGTGGCTAACGGGCAAGCTCCTCGAGCCCAGCACTAATGATTCAGCCCTTTATATAGAGTCAAACAGGTAGCAGGAATAACTCGAATCCGATAGCCTTTTGAGCAAAACGGCGACTCCTTCGATTACACGGGCTTGGGACAGTTCCAAAGGACTACCCTCCAGCTGCAGGTTCATGACGACTTGGTGGACTGGATGGCAGCTTTGGCCACTGCCCTGCAAGAAAGGCTCTCCGATCTGCCCCAGCAGTGCCTCTTCAATCGATCCGGGAAGGTGTGTAAATCCCAGGAGCCGAACGTGGTGCGTCAACGCACATTCAGTGCTAGGAAATCCCATTCGCATTTGCAGAAGGAAATTCACTGCGTTACTTAGTTGTTTCAGCCAGCGGTGTGGGGCACGTATCTTAAATCCGCTTCAGGAGCATTCTTTGACGATTCCCCGTCGTACTTATCAAGCATCGCTTAGGAGAAGCTTCTCTACCAACTCCGGCACATGGAGAGTACGTTGACCTAATCCGACTCTCCAAATGGCGCTGAGCCTTCTCCTATATGACGAGTGTCACTGCGAAGAGTCTGTTTATGGCTGATCATCGAGTTGATGAACTGTTAATCCTCAACCTCGGATCGTCAATGCCTTCGATTACTTCCCATTGGCCCCCACCATGAACTGGGTCAAAGCACCGGAGTCCAACTTACACTTGGCAAACTCCCCTTCCAGCAATAGGTTCAAGTATCATGCGGTCTTGGGCTTCGAATTTACACAGGCTTCTCCGCGCGGTGGTATATTACAGGGCGCTCGAGTTGGGAGGCGACAAAAGAACGGGCCCACCCGTCATATTTCGTCCACCATGTTGGCGCTCTCTGCGGCCTTGTTTGTCGCTTCGGCGATTCAGTCTGCAACGGCCACGATTCGTTTTGGGTGCTCCCAGCTTGTTACTCAACGCTTCGACCCGTGCGTTGCTCTATCCTTCCGCTATCCTCCCCTTTGCTGACCACTGACCTCGATTAAGGTTGGTTACTCCTGGAATAGTTTCTCCGCATGTTCACCAGATCGTTGGAGGGGTAAGTCACTTGCCATTGATATAGACTCAAGAATTCCAGTTCGCTAACCCATGCCTGCGTAGAATGCGTAGGCGTCTTTGATAGATCTATCCTGGCACTCGGCTTATTCTCATGCGATGATGCAGCTTCAACTTGACGATGGACCCCAACGAGGACTATTCCAAGACGGCAACTTGTACTACGTGTCGCTTTAAGGAGGACAAGTCGAACTACTGGACAGCAGTTCTCTACTTCAAGCACGCTAACGGAAGTTACATGCGTGTAAGCGCCCATACATCTTAGATGCCGCCATACCAACCTGTGTGACTAAAATGCTACGACTACAGGTGCCACAGAAGCCCAACGACCAAGTCGGAAGTACGAACGGTGGAATGACTGTCTATTACATCGCCGGATATCCGCCATTCCAGAAGGTCACCGCTTTCAAGAAGGTATGCGATCGGGGTACCTTGAATTCCTCAAGTCGCAGCACCTCAGCGTTATTATCTAGGGATTCCGGATGATCGTTGGCGACCCCATGATCCGTACCAAGGCCGCTCCTCAGCGTAACAGCGTCGAGTCGTATGCCATCAGCTTCCGCTGCTGGGACGATCCTCGTGGCAACTCGAACAACTCTCCCCCTGGCGGTGGACAAGACACTGCTGCGCTCCCGACCAAGTTCTGCAATGGAGGCATTCGGTCAAACATCATCTTCCCAACGTGCGCCATCCCGTCCTAGACACCATAAGATATACTTACCGACGACGCCTTCTCAGATGCTGGGACGGAACGAGCACAGATCCTGAGGACCACACAGTGAGTGTTGCGCTCGGAAACACTACGATAGGCGGTCTGTTTCTGATATTTCCGTGAAATAGAGCCACATGCGCTACCAGACTGGGACAGTCGACCCCGGAATGGGCATCATCTGGCAGCAGGGTACCTGCCCCTCCACCCACCCCGTCCGCACTCCGACCGTCATCTACGAGATTGCTTGGGATACCGCTCCCTTCAAAAGCGTCTGGCCGAAGGATGGCAGTCAGCCATTGGTCATGAGTATGGGCGATCCGTGAGTCTGACCTGCTTCGCGTTGTTCAAACATTCATCACTTTGTTGGCAGCACCGGGTACGGACAACATGGAGACTATGTTTTCGGATGGGAAGGCGATTCTCTCCAGCGCGCGATGGACACCTGCAAGGACCAGTTCGGCACTCCCGAGGCTTGCCGTGAACTTACAGTCCTCTCCGATGCCGAGATGAACAAGTGCACCCAGAAGCCACAGGTCAACGAACGGGTCGAAGGGGAATGTACGTTATCTCCTCGCACTCGAAGGATCGTCCAACTAACCGGTTGCACTTCCTGTGAATTAGATTTGCCAGCTTTGCCCGGATGCAACCCGGTGCAGAATGGTCCTAACCCCGCTACGATGCCCGCCAACTGTGGCGGATCTCAACCTACTGCGACAGCTACCAGCTCTACGACGGTCGTCCAGCCCACACCGACGACATCGTCAACGACAGTCGTGGTGCCGCAGCCCACTGCTCCTCAAGGACCCGCTATTCCGAAGTACGGTCAGTGCGGTGGAAATGGAGTACGTCACCAGCCCTCTCGTCTCGCTGTCGATACGCTGACCATTGATTGAATCCTTCCTCGTATCAAGTGGACTGGCTCTACTACTTGCGTTGCTGGCAGCACATGCACCAAGCTCAACGACTGGTAAGGACTTGCGTACACTATTCACTCCCATTCTGATCTTTCCGGGTCTAGGTACTCTCAATGCACCTAAAGGGACCAACACCGTCGATATCCCCTGTCGCGGCAGCAGAATTTTCCCTCTCTCCTTTTCAATTATGCAACCAGGATCCAGTTGCTCAAGTATACTCGTGAACCTGAACCCGATCCCCTCGTACAGCTCGAAATGCAATGAATTCTTGTCATCTATACCGTAGTGTAAATGGGCGCTTATCTAGGCGGCTACGACACGTGCGTCCGGGGCCTACGTCGTAAGCCCCTACTCAACGGCAATGAACCTCATTCTACTCAATGAATCCCAGTTCAAAGGCCACATCCCTGATGGTCTCTGCAGCCCGCCATATCCTTCTGCGACTCCGCATGCTATTATCCCGACTGCACTCGATCCTATACTTGAGCCATGGGGCAGAGAGCTCAATGGAGGCTTCATCAATCCCAGCCTTTACTATCGGTGAGTTCCGCTGGTGCACGGTCTATACTGACAGCGCGGAAATTATAGCCATTGCGGTCTGGTGTGACATAGCTATTTGGTTTTCTGATAGCCATTTCAGCACGGAGGAGCGTGACAACGCGTCGGCGTTAGCAGTTCCGGAAGTATCTGGGGCGGGATACTGGCCATCTTGCTTCAGAAACGTGAACTCAATCCACGATATGTATTTCAAAAGGGATAGAGGCATTGCTGTAGTTTTGAGAGGCAAGGCACCCATTCTGACCAATTTCTGCAAGCCCATGTTGTGACATCCGGGTCCCTCCTAGCCATCGCCCCTCGATGTGACGCGACATTTTCGAGTTATCCATGCCATTGCCCGTTTGTGATGTGACATATAATTTTCGCACTGTCAGTATCTATTTGAGAACTTACAAACATTGTCGTGATACACGAGCGATGTTGTCACTGGTTCTGCCATCAGCGGGCATTGCGTAGTCTTCGCGCTTGCTCAGCTTATCCTCCCCCGCTTCCCTCCTTGTGCTTAGTTATCCTGAGAGCCTTCCCGCTGAATAAGACCTTTGGAGAATATCTGGGTCATTGCTCCCGTATAGAATTTAGTATAAAAGGCGTCATGGATTGTCGTAGGGAATCCAATCCAACAAGCAATCCAAACCCCACTTTCCCACTGGCAACCTCCCTCTGCACTCAGACAAACGACTGTACGACTGAGACCCGATATGTCTATCCCTCAGAAGTCTAGGCAGTATATCCTGCCCGCGGGTCGTGTAAGTCGAGACTCGAATCCTGCCCCTCATCCATGAATCCATGAATCCGAGCTGGTCCTAATGAGATCTTGGCTGCAAATGTAGAAGGAAGGCTACAAGAATCTGACTATCACCGAAGTCGAGGTGCCCAAGCTCAAGGCTAATGACGTCCTCGTCAAAGTCCACGCCGCCTCACTGCAGGTAAGCGGTACCGGCACCGTCAACCTCCTCATCCCGCCAACCCGTGGACTGATCACCGATGCTACAATTTATGAAGTACCGCGACTTATCCATCGCAAACGAGTTCTACGGCCCCGGCCTAAAGTACGTACATAGAACCTCACCGTTATCCCTTCACCCTCCACCAATTCTAACACCACCACTCTCCTAATATTCAGTGGCCGCGAAATCGTCCCTGGCTCAGACATGTCTGGGGAAGTCATCGCGGTCGGGCAGGACGTCACCGACTGGAAAGCCGGCGACCGCGTCTGCGCGAACTTTAGCCCTGCGCATCTTTCTGGAGATCCGACTCCTGCTACTATGGATGCCGCCCTTGGCGCTGTTGCGCTGGGGGTGTTGACTGAGTACAGGTCGTTCCCTTCCGAGGTATGCTTGAATCTATCGTATGGGATGACGAAGCGATTGGAAACTCATGTTTCTGGTTAGTCTTTGGTTAGGATCCCGGCACACTTTTCGTACCAACAGGCCTCTACCCTCCCGTAAGGGTTGAGACTTCTCTTAAATTAAAGAAAGACGCTGAAGGGTACTCTGGGTATTAGATGTGCGGCTCTTACTGCCTATAACGCCCTCAACGGTCGCGGCAACCCGATCAAAGCAGGGGACACCGTCCTCATCCTCGGAACCGGAGGAGTGTCCATGTACGTCTCTCCTTGAACATCTCCTCACCATTGCCTTGCTATAGCTAACGACGCCCTGTAGTTGGGCACTCCAGTTTGCTGTAACGTCCGGGGCTACGGTCATCGCCACCTCTTCGTCGGACGAGAAGCTCAAGATCGCAGAGAAATTGGGTGCGAAGCATCTAATTAACTATCGCAACACTCCGGATTGGGAGGAAGAAGTTTTGAAGATCGTATGTACTACCTCCACTGCTAAAACTCCCATAATCATTTCTGATCCCTACTCTTTCAAAGACGAATGGCGTTGGTGTGGACCACGTCGTGGAGGTGGGAGGTCAGGGCACGATGTACAAGTCTATCAAGAGTGTCAGGTTCGGAGGGGGCGTCTACGTTATCGGGGTCCTCACACATGTACGTAGTACTTTTCGCTCGTCGTCCCCTCAATTTAGCTGCTCACTCGTTGTTGAAATTTACAGGGCGATTTACCTCCAGATATCTTCCGCCTCATCCTTGATCGCGCCGCCGAAGTTCGGGGTATCCTTATTGGTTCGGTATCTCAGTACGTTGTGATACGTCCCCACCACATATTTGGAGAGATTTTGACATTGTTTATAGGTTCAAGGACATGCTTAGACTCATTGAGGCGAACCCAGAGAAGACGACGCCTGTTATTGATAAGGTCTTTGCGTTTGAAGACGGTGTTGCTGCGTTTGCGCATCTGGAATCGCAGAAACACGTTGGGAAGGTTGTTATTCAGGTTTCGAAGGATTAGAGGGGGTGAGATGCACGAGATTCAGTTTGAAGTAGCCCCTAAGTACTTATCTTTCCTGGGCACTTGAAAAGTGGGAAGGTTAGCATCCGAACCTCTTCAATATTCTTTGGGATTATATGTAAAGCACCCTGGCGCGGCGGGCGCTTATCACCTGTGACCTTCCTGTCACAGCCATTGTTCGTTCCGCGTCGCCGATTCACGGCATGGTTAGTACCAATCTTAAGTTTGCTCACTTTGGTTTAGAAAACCGCCATTTCGTGGAATGTGAGAGGCGGTCCACCGATTCGGCTTGCTTTTCCCTTTAACTTACTTCCCAACAGGACTCCGTACCAGTCAGCGCCATGGCCACAATGCCTGGACTGAACATGCCGTGTTTGATCCATTCTATTTCATCGCATGGGTCGTAGTGATATCGGTACACTATCGTCAGCGGTAGTACGCATGATCCCTGCCTCAAAGTAAGTAGTGAACCCCATCCTCGCCCGCGATTCTTGCCGAAGATGGAGAACCATCCGCGTACACAGTATGCTATGCAGCGCGAAGTGGAATCTACGCACAAACACTAGTTAGGCGAGAGCTGATAGATAGGAAAGGGAGGCCGCGTACGTGTTCAGAGCGTATCGGAGGTTCGTCTGTACCGTTTGCTGTACGGCTACGTTGAGGAGGGCGAGAACTGCGCCGAAAGTAGGTTAGTTAGTCGAGGAGCAACACGCGCTGGAAGTCTAAGGGGGGAACGACTAACTAGTCAAAGCGACGAAATACATCAATCCATCGCGGAATAGTGTTTTCCCCAGGTGACTCCCTGAGCGAGCGTGCTTCCGGATCCCCAAGAAGAGCGATATTATCATTATTACTGGAGGAAAGGATGAGCTGGGTGTCACAGAGTTTAGGAAGAAAGGCCGTTACAAACCTATTTGTTCTACCAGAATTAAGACGAGGCCCGGCACTGAGTACTTTGGATCCGTGTGTACAGCTATGCATGTTACGATCCACGGAAACGGCGATAGAATGACTGCCCGACAAACTCAGCAGGCCTCAAAAGTCGAGAGGATCGTAGAGTACTCACAGACAGTCATGATGGCGAAAATGGTGATCAAGGCAAATGCAGCTGTTCCTGTGCACTAAGAGACGAACAGGAATAGGTGTTAGGCGTGAACGCGAGTCGGAAGGGTGCGAAAGGGGTGTTTCGTACCAGCCAAAATATGAAAAGACAGGTTCCAAGCGTCCCTTCATTCCCCGATAGCGCCCATACTCGAGCGAACAGAAGTGCTATAAAACCAAATTAGTAGAGAAAGCATCACAGGTTAAGCATCGTGTACATGCCTTCAGAGATCAAGACTGTAGCCACTCGCCCGCCTAAGTAACCCGGCAAACGCTGGTCAGTACGGGGCTGTCGGTGCGTTCAGTTTTGCACTCACAATTTGATAAGATGTACATCGTGTTGCAGCGCGTCGAGTTGACGAGCCTGGGGGCGACCACGGAGACGAAGACGACATGGCGGTTTAGGAAGTAGAGGACCTTGACGTAGGAGAGCCGAGCGGGCCATACGAGCCTGATCTGCGAGTCGAGGTCAGGGGTTGATGATATGAGTCGGAAGGGATAGGGTCTCGAACCTCCATGGGCATCGTCTGAACATACTCGAGCGTCTAATGCAGCCCCTCTTCAGACACCGGTATCCTCCTAGAAAATGAGGGAGTACGCACCAGCAAGGCGAGAGTCGCGACTACAGCATCCAGAACGCAGTCAGTATCGGGCGCGGCTTATGGGCGAAGACGGCCGTGACTGAGTTCGTACCGTCAAGATACTGTCGGAGCGTAGCGTCAGCGTCAGATCAGCAGCAAAGGACTGCTGAATCTCAGTACAGAGTTCGCATCGTACGTACTTTCAACGTCTGCATCTGCTCGATGTAGCTCAGCAGCTGCCAAGCATCCATCTCAGGACCCATACCATGATCACCTCCATAATCCATCCCGGCCAAACCCATGTCTCCCATACCAGCCGACCGTACAATTCCTCCTCAACACTAAAGCTCGAAGGGTGAGAGATCCAGCGCGTCCTACTGCAACAGGGAGAGAGTAAGAAGGAAGGGAGGGGGACGAGGACGAGGGCGAGGGCGAGGAGGCGGAAGAAGAGAGAAGAAAGAATGGGGGCCCGCAGGCTGTCAAAGCCGACGATTTGCAATCGCCATGATGCTCACTAAGCCTCAGTTGATATACATAGCGTCTGTTTGCAGAGGTGTAAGTACTAGGCGCGCGAAAAATGGCATCGCGACGACGGCTGAGCGCATGACGGACCTGAGCACGCCGCACGGAGGCCCCTGATCGTAGCCTTCGATCAGAGAACCCCCTCGCGTGGTGAGCGTTCGGCGAGGCACCATGTGACGGAATGCGCGAGGAGCTGCGCGGAGAGGCTGTCGGCTAACAGCGGCTAACGGGGGGTGGCAAGGGGTGGGAGTGATGGCAGCCGTCGGGGCCGCAGAGGAAGTACATTGTATTCCAGGAGGCGCCCGTCGCACTGGAAGGTGTACCTCAACGCGGAGGCACGGACGCCAATCGCGTTCTGATTCAAACCCGGTACTACCGGGTGCCTCAGTGCACTACGATGCGTACACATCCGGGATCCCTCCATTGACCTCCAACTTCCAAGCCCACAAATCGTGGAGTGGGGAGCCGCACGATATCAGCCCCAGCATGGGATAATCAGCTGCCATGACACAATCCTCCCAGTACCTGACAGCCTAATGAGCGAGTTCACACCGGCTGTAGCATAGTGTAGCATGCACCTATAGTAAAGTCAGTCGATATGAAGGCTAGACCATGCAGGGGTATGTTGATCCTGAAGCCAGCGTTCGATAAGCACTAGCAACACATGCGCAATGCCTGCCTCTCCGGCGTTTTGCAGGTAATCTAATCATAAGCCCCCAGCTGGACATCAGCTTTCTCTGCCTCGGAGATGATGACGGTCTCCAACGCTCTCTGTGCATGTGCGGCTCCGAGTCTGGGGACCAGCCGGTAATCAAAGGGTGCAGGCTTGAGCACGAGCCCACCGACGGTGGCATCGGGGTCAGGCAATGTGGGGTTCCCCGTGACATCGGTCGAAGGGAGAACGTCAAACGCCCAGAGTATCCTGCGTACACATACATGGATTATATGAAGTTGGTTGCATAGATAAGGGTAGATACGTAAGTAGAAGGTCATATGGCAAGGCAGAGCTGGACGCACCTAGAAAAGAGGATGAAGAGAGAGTTCTGCGCCACATGCAAGCCTGGGCACACACGCCTCCCAAAGCCAAAGAGGAAGCTATATGGGAGCTGCGGGTTTTCGAGGTACCTCTCTGGCCTGAACGTGTCTGGTTCCGGGAACGTCTCTGCGTCCTGCGACATCGTGCTAAAGTATCATATCGTCGATTCAACGTGCCGTGTCGACGGATAGACGGATGAGAGGACTCACTAGATACTCGCGATGACTGTCGTCCCAGCCGGAATGATCTTTCCCTCATAGACATCGTCGGCAGTGGTACAGTGCGGCACACCCATAGGGGCGATGGCCCTCCATCGCATGACTTCCTTGATAAGCGCATGCAGGTACGGTAGCGCCGCCGAGTCGTCGTACTCAGGGAGCCGGTCCCTCCCCACAACTCTATCAATCTCCTCCTGCGCCTTCCCCATCGCCTCCGGGTACAGCAACATCGCCACTACAAACTCATCCATAAGTACCTCTGCCCGATAACGGATCCGGAAGACTCGAGGTCCACGCACCCATGAAGAAATCAACAGTAGCGAGCGTCGTCCCCGCCCCAGCGCCAAACGGCGCCGACAGCGCATACGCCGTCTCCAAATCGTCCAACCCAAACGCACCCTGCTTCTCCAGCGCACGCGTCGCCGTCGACGCACACGCCACGCCCCTCTCCATCCTGCCCCTCACTTCATGCATAAGTCCCAGCAGGAGTTGAGAGTCGTCTTGGAAGTGCCGCTCGGGCTCTGCGCGCCACCACTGCAGGGGCGTGGGGAGCCAGGAGAGGATGGGGAAGATGTCGACGAGGAACTTTCCGGGGACGGAGGCGGTTATGTAGTAGTGGTCCATTTTGTCCTGGGCGAGGACGAGCGGGTCGGAGAGGGAGGCGATGCGCCGGCCGTAGGAGACGACGGTGACGATGGAGACGGCGTAGCTGGAGGGAGGGAAGGATACTGTTAGCTTTGGCCTTGAGAAGGAGGATGGGCAGCGTACCGGCGGATGGAGTCTGGGTGTGTCTTCGGGCTGTCGACGTTTTGGTATATGTCGCGCAGGAGGACCTTGCTCTCCGCGTCTTGGAGGGGTTTGTACCCATTCGACGCCTCGATACCCATACTCGCGTGCATGAGCTAGAAGCGCATCAGCCCCTTAGTCCGCGCTGAGCCTCCGATTCGAAGGAAGGAGGCAGGCAGAAGGACGAATGAATCCAAGACGAAATTGACTGACGTACCGCCCTCCAGTTCCTCCACCGCTGTCCGTAGGGCATCCCCAGGCCCCTCATGTTGCGAGTCAGGATGTCGCCGATGACGTACGCCTTCGGCCTGCTCGAGTATATCCCGCCCCTCTTCTCCAACAGCTCCGTCGCCATCCCTATCGTTCCCAGCGCTAGGATACCCAACAACACAACGTCAATCAGCTTTCAATACCAGTTTCCACAGTCAACCTAGATGAGGACGGACTTACATACAACAGCCTTTCTTCCAAGGTAAAGCGAGATGATGGACCCGAACTTCTCGTGCCAGGCTTGGAAGCTCTTCCACGGTTGAGACACGGGGAAGGGCATGTCGCCTCTGTTGTCGAGGAGGAGGTGCTTTGTGGGTCCTGGGGGGAGCTTGCGGACGTGCAGGATGTAGGAGATTGTGCGCAGGCACCATGTGAGCGCCAGGGCTATTGCGGCGGCGCGTAGAGGCGAGCCGGAGATGGAGAGCTCTGGGAGGGAGAGGGGTAGGCTGAGGATGGCCATGTTTAGCGTCGTGTTACTTGAGGGCAATGGTGACAGCTCCTCTTAACGCGCTACGAGGGTAAGGGAGAGTGAGAGTGAGAGAAGAGGAGAATGCTCTCTGGGTGAAGGACGCGGAAGAAGAACGGGGGAAGACCTAACTGGGAGGTCTATAGATACCTTGTGTGTATCATCCCATTCGAAGCATGTGCTTCCCGCGACTGCCTTTGAAGTTGGTTGAATTGAATTGAATTCAGCGCCACCTGCTCGGCGCCGCTCATCAGCGCTCAGCACCGGAAGGCGAGCCGCCAAATAATCCGTTGGCTTGGTACTTACAGCAGGTATGAGGATGGTTTCCTGGAGATTACACGTATCGTGGCCTCAAATACTACAGGGTTGCAGTGTCGACCGGCCGCTGTTCCGGGTGCAACGGTGATACCCATCCTCATTGTGTGCACAAAGAAGTCTGTACGTGTATGGGTGCTGCCTGCAGAAACTAGCTTTTATGTAAGTATGTGTACTTTCCATAAGCCTGAAGGTGACCAAAAGATCTCGTACCCACTGAATAACTTTAAGCCTGTTCTTGCGACGGTGGCACCAACTCTTGACAGACAGACAGACGGACGCCAGAGTCGAGTCGAGTGCCAGAGAGTGCCAGACATACGTATACCTACCCAGATTTCGCGTTTGCAGACATACACGTAACTGCATCCATCTATCCTTCATAGATGCGTACGTGGAATTGGTCATCGCGGTTCGAACCAAGACGCGCCGCGGCTGCGTGAGCGTCGGTCAAAGCACCCATCATCGCGCCGTCGGGGTCCCTCCGGCCCGGCGGTTGGGCGCGCCGACTCGGACGACAGCCTGAGCCAACTGGACCACAGACATGCAGTGTCCCTGCCTTGCGGCAGCCCTTGAATTTGATTTGAAAAAGCAATGGAAGGATTTGAAGGTTGGAAATGATAGCAAGTTAACAAGAGTGGAAACTGGATATTAATACGGTGGTTCGAATGAAGGCTCAAGCGGGACTCTCATAATTGACGGTATAATAGGTGGAGAGCATGTGTTCTTAGGATGTGTTTGGAATTGCAAATATCTCGTCGGGATGAATGGAAGCCTTGGAAGGGGTGGTCTTTGAAAGAATAGAGTGTGTTGTATGATATGAAATTCTACTATAATGAACGAAGCGACATCCGTCTAGCCTAGTTAACGGTACATACCGAGTGGAATTAAAGGTTTGCAAGCATTCTTTGGTTATTCTCTAAACACAGGAGGTGAAATTCCAGGACTCGGAGGTCTGGTGCTCTGTGGCCGCCTTATAATAGTCACGATTGCAATGCTATCTGATACATAATACGAAAACTCCGATGAGCTTGCATGCATGATCATTCCATCGAGACTATCCATGGCACCGACCGAAAGGTTATGCAAGCATGAATCCAAGTCGGCAAGTACTGGCCATCCTCTACCCATCGTAAGTCGGCCGACCGGCCGCCTTCAATCAATCAGGAATGAACGCGTAGAACCGATTTTACCCCAGTATCTCCAAAGTATCTCGACCAAATCTTTGGCGGGAAGGCAGTGACTCCGGATCCATTGAACAGCGAAGACACTTGACCCATTCTTGGATTACCACGGAACCACTTTCCTCAAGCATGGGTAAGTTGACTCGAGGAGATTATGTATAATGACCAGCGACCCCGACGGTCTTGTTCAGAGGGAAATTCAACAGACTGCTAGGCTCGGATTACTTGAAGCTTGATATAGCATGACCCGCCATATATCCTGGCATGCACATATGACGGTCCTGAGGACACTGATGATCCATTCTTACAGGCAGGTTCGGGAGGGGAGCCCGACTCAGCCACACCTGATTGCATACTTTTTGAAATTCGGAATTCGGAATGAGCAGCTGGCTGGCTGCTGGATGAACGAATGCGCATGGCTGTCTTGAACAATAAGTCAATAGAAGACTTGGGCTTGTTGTTTTATCCCCAATGACGCATTTCCATACCATACTTGGTGGGCGATCGAGCGCTTATTCACATTCGTCAGGCGCGCGGCGCGCTTATCGAGAGAGACAAATTAGGCTAATAGGCCCCGTGTATATATATGTATATGCTAAGCTGCAATGATTTAAAGTCGTCGTACTATCCCACTCGGCTACTATGTACATAGACGGACGGAAGCATACGCGCAGCCTCAAGCTCGACGCAAGTAGAGGAAAAGAGAGGAAAAGAGGGGAGGGGAAGGCCCGGGCCCGAGTGCTGCGACACCCGGCGCATTATCGGCGAATTCCGTAGATTCAGCTGGTCTGGTGCTGGGTACATAGTCAGACCGTCTACCTACCATGTAAATTAGACCCTTGCGATGTGCGCACAGTGGCATATCCCAGAAAGGCTCGATCGTGGATTCAGATCCAAGAGGGGGTCGGTCACTGCATAAATATGGACCTGCAGCCTATTCTGTGGGCCTGGACAATAGCCAACCATACAGTACACGCGGGGTGCGTATGGATGCGTATGGAGGAGGCGCGGAAGTATATTCTATAAGCGACCCCGAGGGTGATGTTTGTTTCCGTGTTTCTGCGTGGACGATTGGGCGGGTACAGTGGCGGTAGGGGCGGTAATGCGGGTAGTTTTGAGCCTGATGCGTGCGTGCGATAACATGCATGGTATGGAATCCTTGTGAGGGATTGATCAACGGCGGCCGAGAAGGGAAGAAGATCTAGCAAGAAGGGAAGAGTGCGTTCCAAACCTCGATCACAGCGCGCGCGGAGGGGGTCGGTCACATACATATGGACCGACACTGTGGGCCTGCACAATAACCATACAGTCCACGCGAGTGACGCGACGAGTACGCTCGAGTACGCTATGCTCGAATGCGTATGGAGGAGGCCTGAGGAGGCACGGAAGTATATTCTATAAGCATTTTAAGCATTTTAAGCATTTTGACCCCGACCCCGAGGTTGTTCCATGCAGACAATTAATGGGCGGGTACATAGAGTGGCGGTAAGGGCGGTAAGGGCGGTAATGCGGTAATGCGGTTCGGGAGCGATCAACGGCGGCCGAGAAGGGAAAGAAGAGCAAGAAGGGATTCAGAAGACGAAGGGGGAGGAGAGTGAGATTGTACGAATGCGAGAGTCTAGGTGGGTCTTTCTGTAACGCTGTTCCGACACGGGGAGGCGTAGCGCTTCTTTCTTTCGAGAGTTACTCGAGGAATACCTCGGGCACAGTACACTGGCATGACATACTTACTTGGAAGGAGGGTCTATGTTCTTGGATTACCAGGAAAAAGGCTATACACAGTATATTATCTCTATCACTCTGCCTGCTAATTAGAGATGGGCGCTTCACGGTGACGAGTGGGTCTAGACTCACGCCCGGTACTGCATGTACATCCGCTATACAGTATGAAGTACAAGGGCAGACGGTGGGTTTGTCAGTGAACACCACCCAACCGACCGTCCGCTCGTACCGTCCCCGCGGATATCGAGCTGATTCAGTACACAGCCAACGCGCCACCAGCCGTTTTATACGCCGCTGAAACATACATAAGTACGTCCCTCTCGGGCAGAAACGACGATTGCAGAGGATCAGGATATGTTTCCGGCATGAAGGAGCGGAGGCAAGATGCCCCGAGGGCCTCGAGCGCGTCCATCCATCCACATCAGCTCTCCAGTGAATCTTCAATCAACCTATCTAATCACACCTGGTGAATTGCCTGTGCCTCAGCGCTAACAGCGATTAAAGCCCCTCGCCGGGCGCAATACGGTAGACGAAGGGCCGAGACTCCCCGGGAGGTCCATGCAGGCCCAGACCGCGCGGAAAGGCCGAGGCCGCATGGGGTCCAGGCCCAGGAACTGGCACCCTTGGATGGAAGCAGGTCCACCGTCCGTCACGGCTCAAGCTGGCTTGCTTGCACTCGATAATAGCAGAGGCGGCACGGTCACTCTGTCCGTCCGGTCTGGGCTCTACATAGCATTGCTCGTCCGTCGTTTTTGTGCGCGTTCGTTCTTCGCTTCGCGAGGAAAGGTAGAAATAGCTGGGGTCGAGGACTCGGAGCTCCAACGGATTCCGCTATACCAGGTGAGCAGCTAATAACTTGCAGTGTTATGGGGTTGTGGTGCTTCCTTCCTTCCTTCTTTTTGCTGGACCTAACCCAAGTGTGATCAGTAGTTGCCCATAAAGCCGGCGAGGGAGCGACCTAGCCCCGTCTCGATTTCGCCCGTTCTCTCACCACGCCGTCGGAAAATCGACACATATAACGCGAGCTCTTTCCGCAGATGGAGGGGCAGGCATCACAAAACTACGGGCGGCAGCTCCAGCAGCAGCAGCAAGCTCAACAACAACAAGCTCAGCAGCAGCAAGTCCAAGCTCAAGTCCAAGCTCAAGTCCAACAACAACAGGTTCACCACCAGCAACAACTGCAGCACCAGTATAGTGTTGGGGGATACTCGATCGCGAATACACCGATTACGTCCGGAAGAAGCGACTATCAGCTGGCCGCGCCAGGCTCATCACCCGACCACTACCATCACCACCAGCAACAGCAGCACCTCTACCCACACACCCACCCTCCCTCGCTCCAACCTCTCCCACCCCTCCCACCCGTGCATCCGCACCCTGTGGCACCTACTGCACCTTCACCCACCACCACCACCACCGCCGCCCCACAACCAGCATCGGGTGCGAGCAAGAGGACTACGAGAGCGAGTAAAAGCGCAGCCCAACCGTACCAGAACATCGTGCCCGCGAGCGTGATTAAGCGCGAGAGAGTGGATAGTAGTAACGCGATGAGTGCGAGGGATAGTAAGGAGGGCGTTGCGGGGTCGAGTGCGCAGCACCATGACGATCCGATGCCGTCGACGAGCGATTTTGTTAAGAAGTTGTACAAGTGCGTGTCCATCGTTTTTCTGCTCTCATCGTTGGTTGTATGCTTACGATCTATGAATGTTGTCGTAGGATGTTGGAGGACCCGACGTTCCAGAGCGTCGTGTCGTGGGGACCGCAAGGCGACTGTTTCGTCGTAAAGGTGCGTTCCTCCCTACCCATCGTCGCCGTCGTCGTCGTCGGTAATCGAACCAACGCTGATTGGGGTTATTATGTAGGACATGAACGAGTTCACGAAGAGCATCCTCCCAAGAATGTTCAAGCACTCCAACTTTGCCAGCTTCGTGCGGCAGCTCAACAAGTACGACTTTCATAAGGTCAAGAACACGGATGATAACCAGTTTGGGGAACACGTGCGTCGGTCTTTCTCTCTTCTTCCCTCTTCCTCCCTCCTCATGTTCATCCTCATGTTCCTCTTCCCTTCCTCTTCCCTTCATCGTCCTCCTCACTCTTTCATCGCCCTCATCCTTCCTCATCCCACGTCCTTCTTCCCCATCTTCACACTGTTCCCACCCCCGTCCCCGTCCTTACCCCTTCGTCGTCGTCATCTCCTCACCCCCACATCCATCCATCACACACCCCTCATCCTTCGTCGTCGTCACACCATACTAACCCTCCCCACAGTCCTGGACGTTCCGCCACCCCGACTTCCACGCCGACAGACGCGACGCCCTCGAAAACATAAAACGCAAAGTCCCCGCCCAGCGCAAGTCCGCCTCCTCCTCTCTCCCCTCTCTGCCTCCCAATTCCTCCACTTCCCCCACCACTCTCACCTCCTCTTCCTCTGCATACCCATACCCACACCCCCAAAACCCCAACGCGACTGTAGAGTTGCAGCATGAGGTGAGGAGACTAAGGGACGAAGGCGAAGATTTGAGGGGGCGGCTGAGGAGCCTGGAGAGGAGTTATGAGAATGTTTTGGTGGAGATGGTCGGGTTTCAGAGGGGGATGGCGCAGCAGGATGGGGTTATGCAGAATTTGATTGCTTATTTTTTGGGGAGTGAGAGTGGTAAGTCGTTGTCTAATTCTTCTACTTCTTCTGGTGTTTCTTCTTCGTCTGCTACGATTCTTTCTTCGTCTGGTCTTTCGGGACTTTCTGGTTCGACCCATTCTGGTTCCTTATCTGCACTTTCTTCTACTTCGGGGTCTGGGAACGCGGGGGGTGCGGGTGCGGGTGCGGGGGAGGGGTACGGACGCGATGCGATGGACGTAGATGGGGGTGGGGCGCGCGCGGGGCAGTATAAGCTTGCGCCTGTGTATCAGGGTGCGAGTGGGTATGTGTCGTATTGAGCGCGCACCAGCTGCTCTCCAACTACCACCCTCACTACCTGTGTGGAAGCCTGACGAGAGAGGCGAAGTGGCGAGGCGAATGTGGCGAGGCAATGAGGAGAGGAGGAGAGGAGAGACGAAGAGGAGACGAGCAGAGTGACCGACCGACCGACCCGCGAACGCCCTCTTCCTTCTTCCTTCCTTTTTTCTATTGCTTCGACGTTTAATCGTCGGGGTGCGCATTCGATTTCTGATCTTCTCTTTCGCGCGTTTACTTTCTACTTTTTTGGACGTGGTTTGGATTTGGTTTTCGTAGTGTATTTTCTCTATATTCTTATGTTATTTTTGTTTTACGTTTGATTTTTTAGTTGATTCTGGAGGAGCAGAGGGAGTTGGCCGCCCCTTCTTGCTTCTTCGTTCTTCGCTCGTTCTTCGTTCTCCGATCTTTTTGTTCTTGAATTTTCCGTTTTTGACCACCGCGTCGTCGTTCCTTCAATCCGAAGCGGAATCTACTCGCACTCCGTTCCTCCGTCCGTCCGTCATCGTCATCGTAACCTCCTCGAAAAGACGTTCGCCTCGAGCACGTCAAGCACCCCTTCGCATCGCCCCGCACTCCCCACCCGCACCGCATCGCACCCAAAAACCACACGCTGCACCGCACCATCGTCCGTACCCGCGTTCGGGTACAGGCATGCACCGCACCGCACCCACCCGTCCTCGCACCGCACCGCGCATCGCATCGTACCCGCGCTTGGACCCCTCGAACCCCCCTTCGCATTGATTACACCTTTCAAACTCATCACTTACCACCATTCCTTCATTTATATTCAATTCGACGCACGCACGCATCGTCTTTCTACGAAACAGAAAACGCCAACGCCTCAGGAACCCCGTCGTCCTCGTCTCAGAACCAGAATCCGAACCAACAGACCCAACATCAGACCCAACAGCAGAGCCAGCAGCAACAGCAGCAGGAGCAAAGTCGGCAACAGCAACAACTCGCGCACCTCGCCCAACTCGCGCAGCTGTCCTCTGCGTTGTCGAGTAGTCCGAGTTCGGCGCCTCTTACTTCCCTTGCTTCATCTACTACCTCCGCTTTCCGAAGCGGACTTGAAGGACTCGGACTCGGAGGAGGGGACTGGGGGCAGGGGGATTGGGGCATGTGTATCGGTATTCGCCGGGGTCGGGGGCGAGTGTGTTGGGGCCGCTGACGCCGGTGGAGTATGGGGTGGGGGAGCGGGAAGGGGGGTTTGGGGAGGCGGCGGCGAGGGAGTTGGAGAGGAGGGTTAGGGAGAGGGGGAGGTTTTGAGTTCTTCTTTCTTTCTTTCGATTTTCGACTTTGATTTCGACTTTGATTTTGATTATGGTTGCGACTTTGGTTGTGACTTTGGTTGTGACTTTGGTTGCGACTTTGGTTTCGACTTTGGTTGCGACTTTGGTTTCGACTTTGGTTTCGACTTTGGTTTTGATTCTGCTTCTTCGATGAGTTGGTGGTTCTGAAAACGTGGTTCGATAACAGGAGAAGAGGAGAGAAGATGGTGAAGGTTCTGTTACAATTTGTATAGTAGGTTTGTGTAGTCGATTTTTTGTGATAGATTATACCCCTTTAGTTGATTTCTTTATGTGTATTTTTAGTCTTTCTTTTTTCTTGTTTTTTGAATATCTTTGTTTTGTTCTTTCATTCTTTTTGTGGGTGGGGTGGAGGTGGAGGGAGGGTGTCGTGGGGGAAGGAGGGAAGCAGGGACCTGGAGGGGACGAGACGAGGCGAGACGAGGCGAAGAAGAATCGAACGATCGCGGAGCACCACGGCCCAACGTCGACGAGTCCAGGCCCGGACTCGTCTTACCTATACTTTCCGTGCCCTCTATCTTACCTACTGTACATAGCGTTTTTGTCGTTCGTTCTGGCTTTCTCGTTTTTGGGTTGCTGTTTGTAGGTTACTCGTGGTCGCTCGCTCGTTCGTTCGTTCGTGCCATTCCCTCCCCACTTGACTTTTCGTCTACCTACCTGCATCGCTTTATTTTCTTTTTTCTTTCTTTCTCGTTCGGGCGTTCGATCGTTCGTTGTGTTCGTTCGGAGAGGGCGGTGGGCGGGCGGGCGCTTATCCGCACGGGCGTCTAACCACCACCCCACCCTCTGCCTCCTGCCTCCTGCCCCGCCTCATGAGTGAGGCACGTTGGGCGCAAAAGAAAGCTTCATTCAACCCACCTTGTTCTTCCCTTTCCCTTGTTTCCTGTTTTGCTTATTCTGTCTTATTCTATCCTTATCCTTTGTCTGAATGAATGGAGGACGTGTACTGACGAAATTTCTCTCTTTTATGTGCTCCTTTCCATCTCGCCAACGAATGGATGGATGAACGAATCTTTGGAATCTTTGGAATCTTTGGATGAATTGTATGGTGAACCTTTGATCGTGCGTTCGGTCTGGAACGTCTGTTTACTCCAATGTGGATCAACCGTGCGGTCTTGAATGGGACGATGGCGAACTGCGTTTGGGTGAATTGTTCGTTCCTTGCCTGGACCTGCGTCGACCCTCTATCGAACTGGGATCGAATTGGATTGGATTGGATCTGGGGTTGTCTGGGTGTGTGCGCTGGACGTGTTCTCGCTCGGTCTATGTGCTCGTCGGCTTGGTTTGGCTTATCCGCTACCTCCTCCTCCCCCTCCCGAACGCTGCGCCTACCATCGTCCTCCCAAACGGCGAACGCTGCGCCTACTACCACCCTCCACGACGGTCGCACGATGCGCTCTATGCACCTACAGGGAAGCTCCGGCACCAACAGCAACAGCAACAACAAAGCCTATCCACAGGCTCGCCCCTCCCGCTCCCGGGGCTCCTGAGCGGCGGCACCCCAGGCGGGCCCTCGCTCGCGCATATCGCGGCGCAGGTGCAGGCGCAGGCGCAGGTGCACCAGCAGCAGCTGAGCGCGGGGCAGGCGCAGCTGCAGCTGCACGTGCAGCAGAAGGAGAGGGAGAGGGAGCGGGAGATGTTGGCGCGGGAGAGGGATGCGAGGGAGAGGGAGCGCGAGAGGGATAGGGATAGGGAGGGGCGGGGCGGGAGGGGCGCCGCGGACGAGGGGGGTGGGGAGGGTGGTGGGGAGGGGAGGGAGGGAGGCACGGAGGAGGGGACGAGTACGAGTGGGGATACGAGTAATGCGCCGAGTCCCGCGGGGATGGGGCGGTATGGAAGGGAGGGGAACGTGCCGAACTTGAGGCTTCCTTCAAGTTTGCATTTGGGCGGGGGAAGTGGTAGTGGTGCTCAGCAGCAGCATAATAATGGTGGGGCGAGCGCGAATGGGCTCCTTTTGCCGCTGTTGTCGTCGATGGCGGGGGCGGACCCGAATCCATTTCTGCCGAGCCATGCGGCGCAGAAGATTGGGCTGGGGATTGGGGGTGGGGAGGTGGGAAGGGCGACGTTGATGCAGATGAGCGAGTTGAGTCGGAGGGCGGCGGCGGGGCAGGGTGGGCTGGCGCAGCAGCAGCAGGGGTATGGGTGGAGTGCGGGAGGGCAGGCGCAGGAGCAACAGCAGAGTGGGGCTGGGCAGCAGCAGCAGCAGGGGTGGTTTGTCCCGCCGCCGCCGGCTTCGGGAGGGATGGAGTATGATTCGCAGGGGCGGAGAGCGGGGGATGGGGCGAGGGCGGAGCAGGGGTCGGGTGTGTATGGGGGGAATGCGCTGTCGATGCTCCCGCCGAGCTTTGGGATGGAGCAGGGTGGAGCGGGAGGGGGGTTCTTGTTTGTGGATGGGAATCATGAGGCGGCGTCGATGCATGAGGGGCTGCAGGTGTATACCGTGGGCCACCTGATGCCGCGCCAGCAGGGAGGGTATTCTGGGGATGAGGCGGGGATGGGCGAGCTTGGTGGGACTGGGCAGGGTGATTGGAACTTCGATCCGGCGAGCTTGGTGCTGCCGCCCCAACAGGGAGAGCAGCAGCAGCAGCAGGGGGAGCGGAGGACCGTGTACGGCCCTGAGCGGCCCGGGCAGCAGGGGGTGTTTGAGGCTACGGCGGGAGGGGGCGGGTCGGAGGACGATGAGGAGGAGGAGGTTGTGAGGCCGTCGATTAATACGACGGATGAGAATGGGGTGCCGGTTGCGGTGCAGGCGCCGCCGCCTGTGTCGCCGCGCGGGGCGAGTCCTGCGCCGGGCTCGCCGATGAGGGTGGCGTCGCCGCCTGGTAAGGCGGGGGCGGGGCCGAGTGCGATGGCGAAGGGGAAGGGGAAGGGGCCTGCGGCGGGTGTGCTGGTGAGTGCGGCGGAGGGAGGGTCGAAGAAGTTGAGGGTGAGGAGGTCGACGTTCGTGCCTGGGTGGGCGGTGCCGCCGAAGGTGTTGCTTGTGGATGACGATGCGATTAGCAGGAAACTTGGGAGCAAGTTTTTGCAGGTGTTCGGGTGCACGACGGATGTTGCGGTGGATGGGGTCAGTGCGGTGACGAAGATGAATTTGGAGCAGTATGATTTGGTGTTGATGGTGCGTATGGACTCGGTGGTTTGGAGGGATGTGGCTGACGGTGTGTGTACAGGATATTGTGATGCCCAAGTTGGATGGTGTGAGTGCGACGTCGATGATTCGCAAGTTTGACCAGGGCACGCCGATTATCTCGATGACGAGCAACTCGAAGCCGAACGAGATCATGACGTACTACTCATCCGGTACGTACCTAGACTCTCCCCCACCATCTCCAGTAGATAGACGCTGAACGCCACCCCTTCACGCGCAGGTATGAACGACATCCTGCCTAAGCCGTTCTCAAAACAAGGCCTGTTCGACATGCTCGAGAAGCACCTGAATCATCTGAAGACAATCCAGCAGATGTCGCGTAGCATCGCGCGCGGGCCCGGTATCCCTCCGCTCTCGGACCAGAACTTTGAGCAGGCACTCACCCAAAACGCTTCGAGCAGCAGCACGCAGCTCGCCCTCCCCGGGCCCTCTTCTGCTGGACCCAGCACCAGCGGCAATCGCGCGGAAAACGACGGTGGTAACAACACCGATGGGGCGCTGAATGCGCCATCGCCCTTCAATATGAATGCGTTCTTCTCGATGGGGCCGGACCAGGGGGACGAAGCGCGTATCAACCCGCTTGCGGGGATGGGGCTCACGGATGAGCAGTATACCCTGATGGTCACCAATCTTATGAATGGGGAGAGCTTCATGGGTGGCCTGGAGATGGGGACGGCGTCGACGTCGGGTGCGTCGTCTCCGGGAGGATACGGGATGGGGATGGGCGGTGCGATGAAGAGGAGTTATGAGGAGATTGGCGAGTTGGATGGTGGACTCGATGCACCGCAGGGGAAGAAAAGCCGGTTTGAGGTTATCGAGTAGTGGTTCTTTCGTCGTTTTTGTCTGTTTCTCTTCTTTTACCTTCCGATGCTAACATCCCTGTTTTCTGTTTCTCGTCCTTTGTCTTCTCTTTTGTTTGAAAAGTTCGACTCTATCTTCCGTTTCTCGTTTCAAGATGTCAAATCGATGGACGCTTACAAGTATCACAAGATTCCTAGACGGACGTGTACACTATGCACCTCCCACAGTACTAGGTACCTACCACCCTACTTATACTACATGATTCCCACTAGGATAGATATCACGGCTCAATCATATATACCTACCTGCGTGTGTCCTTGAGGTGGATTATTCCAAGTTCAACTACAGTGCTGATCAATTCGCGCTCATTGTTATTGCCTTCTTCTGATTATTAGGCGCTCGTCATCATCTGCGCAGCTTCACAGCTCTTTCGGTGTCAATGCCCGTACGGAACCCAGGCCAGAGTTCTGGCTGCAAGGCTTCCCCAGACCACCGCGTAAGGTGACCCATTTTCCAGACCACCGTGGACAGTCCGATAATGGGCGCTAAATCATCGTCCTCATGTGACGAAACAGGTACACGAGGCCCAGACGAGGCAGAAGGTTTATCTATTCGAAGGATCGAAAGCGGTTCTCCGCACTCCACCGATTCCAGTGCCTGGCACGTCATCAACCCTTGTTAAGGCTACAAGTACTGCTTCCCTTCCGCCTTCATCCGCCTAGACCCTCCCACCATCAATGGACAACAACTATGGATCGTCGCTAGAATCGGCGCTAAACTGTGTTCGCGACTCAAGCCCGATATTGACTGCGCTTTGGCCTTCTCCCTTTGAATCGACGCCGAAAGCAGCGGACCTCACACAGATATTCCTTGATATCTCGTTAAACCATACAGCTTCGAGGGCGCTGACACGACTTGAGGGAGACCAAGCGCAGGCTGTCTTAGACGCACTTCAGGCGGTGAGAAGCCCATGGCTGTTCTATTATCCATGGATCCTGGCTGACGCATGTGCGCTCAGATTCTAGACTCTGAGTCTGCTCCACGACACCAGGGAAATTGGAACCAGCATCTTCGCATCCTCTGCCTCCTCCTACGCCTCGCCAAGCTCTCGAGTCTATACCCGCGCTCCGTCCTTTTAGAGGGTGTCACGCGGGAAGGCGCCCATGCTATTACAGCAGGTCACTTTGGCGAGATATGGAAGGGCAGTTTCCGCGGCCAATCTGTCTGCGTGAAAGTTCTGAAAGTCTACCAAAGGGGCGATATCAACAAACTGCTGAAGGTGCGTTGCTTCTTGGAACTCTCCTTCAGCAATGAGCATTCAACACTGACGTCCTCCTCCTAGGCTTTCACGAGAGAGGCGCTGCTCTGGAACCATATGAGGCATGACAACGTCTTACCATTCCAGGGAATTCATCGGCTTCCAGGCGACGAAGCTGGGAGGATAGCACTGATTTCACCTTGGATGGAAAATGGAAACATCGGAGACTATCTGGCCCGGTGCCCTACGCCTGGTAGATATGCGCTTGTAAGGGAGCATTATCTTGTTCGAATACGCTCTAACTGTACGTTCAGGCTCGGGACGTTTGTGAAGGACTCGCTTATCTACACAAACAGGATATCATTCACGGAGATTTGAAGGGTGTGAGTGTTCTGCAACATCTCCAGGCCGATCGCCAGCTCGAGCAATACTGATCCTGCTTAGGTTAACATCCTTGTTGACAGTGCTGGACGTGCCCGTGTCGCGGATTTCGGTCTTTCTTTCATTGTTCAAAGCGAGATACTGAGATGGACGGCATCTACTACCGCTGTCTCTCAAGGAGGTACAGTTCGCTGGCAGGCTCCCGAGCTATTTAACCCGGAAATGGAAGACGCGAAATCGACCAAGCTGACTGATATCTACTCTCTTGGATGCGTATTCTATGAGGTATGTGATAATTGTCCTCCGTAGCGTCGACATGGTAGTGTGTTTAACTGATCTGGGGAAACATCAGATCTTTACTGGCCAGATTCCGTTTTATGAAGTTCAAAAGGAGTATACTGTCATCTCTTTCGTGCTTTCCGGGAAACAGCCATCGAAACCGTTACCAGGCAGCAAACCGTTCACGGACTGGGGCCTTACCGAGACATTCTGGACGACGTGTATAGAGGGGTGCTGGAATAGGGAGCCGCAGGGAAGACCTCAGCTATCGGAAGTACTTTCCTCTCTTTCCTCACAAATTGGTCCAGCTGTTGTGAGTCCCATTTCTCCTAACGAGTTGCTATGAGACTTGACGCGTCAAACAATATAGCTCGAGACCTTCCAAGAGGCCAGAGACATCAAGGTCAATGATCAGGCGGTGCTTTATGAGCATTCGTCTAATGGTGCTGGATTGCTGGATGAGGAGGAGGAGATTGTGAAGCCTTCAATCAACGTGGTGGGTCCAGATGGGGAGCCGGTGGCCTCACACGCCGGGCCTCCTACAACTCCTCCAAATATTGCTTCCCTATCGGAGGTCATTGGAACAGAGCCGCCTGTGTTACGAAGAGGAAGCACGGAAGAGGTATCGATGGAGGCCGGAGGCGGTCCCAGAATCCCCTTTAGGACGCGGAGGATGCAGCCTGAACTACCGGAGTGGGCTGTACAGCCAAAAGTATTGCTTGTGGATGATGATGCAATTACAAGGAAGCTTGCGAGCAAGTTCCTACAACTGTATGGCTGCACAACGGATGTCGCCGTGGATGGGGCGAGTGCTGTCATGAAGATGAGTGCGAATCGCTACGATCTGGTGCTGATGGTGCGTTGTCTGGGCATAATGTTGGCGATGAGTTACGAAACGGAAGGGCTAATTGTTTTTTACTGGAATACAGGATATTGTGATGCCAAGGATGGATGGTGTCACTGCGACGACTCTAATTCGAAAGTCTAATGGAGTAACCCCAATAATTGCGATGACGAGTAATACGAGGCCGAATGATATCATGCTTTACTATTCCTCTGGTGCGTATATCTTCCTCCCCTCCTACCCTGCGCATTGAAGGCCTCTCTGATTTGAAATATGTGCTACATCAGGGATGAACGATGTTCTGGCCAAACCGTTCTCTAAAAAAGGGCTACTGGACGTCCTAGAGAAACATTTGGTTCACATGAAGGCCATGCTGGGATTCCCAATCAACGTTGCCCTTCCTCCGGGTCCAGTGATCCTTCCGCTTCCCAACCTTAATGCTGAAAAACCCGCTATACACGTGGCGTCGAGCAAAGAAAGACTCGGAGCCTCGTCTTCAGGCGCCAATGCTATTCGGGAGCTGTCGATAGAACCCAAGGGTGGCGTTTCTTCACCCAGCAGTCGTCCTTCCTCCCGGGGCCAGCTGGATGGAGAACATAACAACCCACTCGCCGTTATGGGCTTGAGCGAGGATCAACTCAACAAGATTCTCGAAGACCTTGCAAACGGGGGAAGCCTGATAGATGGGATGGACGAGGGGGCCGCACCGACCTCTGGGCTATCGTCACCTGAGGTGTATGAGCAGGGCGGGTTGCAGTCCAATGGAGGCAAGATGAAGAGAAGCCTAGATGGGCTGGGCGATGGGGAGACATCATCTCAGAACAAGAAGGGCCGGTTTATTGCCGTTGAGTAAGGGCTTATGGCATAGGCCGTGGATGCAGACGTAGTAGCCGCCTAGATAAGCGCCCATTTAGACCATGGTATATATGACAAAAACTCATTGTATTTCGAGCTGTTCGAGGGTGTCAAATTCAGGTTCACGAGTATACTGGAGCAAGTGAATTCTGGTTGCATAATTGATAAAGAGAGCGGGAAAAATCTGCCACGAGAGGGATACCGACGGCGTTGAACTCTTTAGGTGCATTGAGAGTACCTACGCCCGGAAAGGTCAGAATGTGAGTTTGAATTGCGCACGTAAGACCTTACCAGTCGTTCAGCTTGGTGCATGTGCTGCCAGCAAGGCAAGTAGTAGAGCCAGTCCACTTGATACGAGGAATAATTGAATCGATGGTCAGCCTATCGACAAGGAGACGAGAGATGGCTGGTAACGTACTCCATTTCCACCGCATTGGCCGTACTTTGGAATCGCGGGTCCTTGAGGAGCAGTGGGCTGCGGCACCACGACCGTCGTCGACGATGTCGTTGGGGTCGGCTGTACGACCGTTGTGCTGCTGGTAGCTGTCGCAGTCGGTTGCGATCCGCCGCAGTTAGCGGGCATCGTAGCAGGGTTAGGACCGTTCTGCACCGGGTTGCATCCGGGCAAAGCTGGTAAATCTGATCCACAGGACTTCCTTATTCGCACCCACGAACGCGCTTGAGCCATGAGTCCATGACAGACGGTGAATAGAGGGATTGATACGGAATGGCAGGAGAACCTGGTAGACACTGTACATGTATGATGAGAAACAGAAGGATTCGGACGGTACGAACACAGTATGGACCTATCACAGGGGGGTGTACCACAGGGGGGTGTACAAGTGACCTATCACAGGGGGGTGTACAAGTAAAGCCCACTGGCGTCGTGCATGCTACGCAGAAGGATTGAGATGAGCAATTACTGATGCCACCCTGCGCACAGTGGAGCTGGGAGGTTTCGATACCATCCTTCGTATACCCATGGTACAAACGCTTCAGGATTTGTGCGGCAGATCAAGGCCAAGGTTTGAATAACCGCTTCTGGAACATCGACGGGGATGGGCTCTTCAGAATCGGCTGAACGTAATCAATTTTTTGGTCAAGCACATACTTGTGGGTGAAGGTGACGTTCTGATGGCTTACCGCTGACTGCGAAGTGCTCGTTAATATCGGAATCTAGCTCGAAGGTTTCCATCGCAGCAATCTCTAGCCTGACCCCCAGGGCTTGGTTGGTCAGAAGTAGATAGCGGGCTACCCCTACACCCATTTTATACGAGATGGCATCGAGAGCGACCATGCTCTTCACCTTCCTTCGTCGCCATGCAGCACCTTTTTCTGCGTCTTCCTTATCAGAGGGAATTCCAGATGACTTTTGGAATCGTTAGCATCCAAAGTGGACCGCCGCCTACAGATAACGCGCACCTCCTCATTAGTGAGTTGGATGACTCCGCTGAAACCGAGATCATGGGTTAAGGGGCTTTCTTCGCCAACACTCTGCGACGGAAAGAGAAGTATATTCGGGATTGATTACCTCCATTGCTCTACTCACCTTCCTGATTGAATCCTCAGAGGCAGCCTCAAGCTTTTCATTGTGACATTTGATCAGGGCCGAAGGGGAGCCAAGTGTACGATTGTAGATGGACTGTAAGTTCTCTGTAGCGCGCCGATCAAATTAGACACTGACTTACCATATTTTTCCAGGTTGATAACGCTAGGGTAGAAGCAGCATCTACTGTCTGTTCGTCGCCATCTGGAGCGGGAGATCGAGGAGGGGTCTTGGATGGAGTCGCTGTGGATTCATCTGTAGGACTCAACGACATCGTCTTTCACTGATCGGGCCTGCGAGCGAGGGTATGTGCACGTCAGATTGGTTGGAGGCTGACAGCGAAGGAGAATATCCCTCGCAGGTGGGATTCGCCTGAGTGGGTTCTGGAACGTTGCTTGGATCCGCTTCGTTTCAAACCCCGACTCGGGAAAGAAGCGCCCAAAGTTGAAAGGCCGACAGGTTCAGCGATATAAAGCCCCGGATCGAAGTCGACGCCTGTTTCCCACTACCCAGGTTTTTCCCCCCAATTCATTCTCAAGTATTAAAAACTCCCAGCTCACCGAATAGAAGAAAAGTAAGTACTTACACTTACTTAACCTCCATTAATAAAGTTCACTGACCATTTTTTCCAGCAAAGTGGCTGCCTTCCGATGTCTACAACATTATCGGCAAACAGACGACTTTTGACCATCCCACGAGAGCTCCCACAAGAAATCCTCGACGATATCACGGATATCGCGGCAGAGACCTGCTTTGAATCTCTTCCCAGCCTCAGCTTGTCGTCGCGCTGCTTCGTCGAGCGATCTCAACGCCACATTTTCCGGGAGATCAAGATATCCAGGCAACGCCATGTATCCCAGCTTCTGACACTTTTAGATGGCAAACCTCGACTAATGAAGGATGTGCGATCCCTTTGGCTATGTATCCATCAGGAGCTATGTGGCTCAGAAGGGGTTTCCAAGGACTTAGGGCGTATAGCAGGTCAGCTCGTTGGCTTGCGAGAACTACGCTTGGAAGCGGGCCTCGGTCCCCGACGCGATGAGTTCGACCCAGTGTGCAGAGCGTTCTTCAAGGAGTTTGCCTCGTTCGCCATAGTGAAGGTGTGGATCGACGCTTATATCGACTTCCCGGTCAACCTCATTCGCCGACTACCAATTTCAAAGCTCAGACTGGGGCTTCATTCTCCCACCAGCTTGTCCAACAAGGAGGAATCCCGGGAGGGGGAGGAGCAGATAGCCACAACTGGGTGGCAGATACGGCATTTCGAGTGCAATAGGGATAGTAGTGCGGCGCTGTTCTTGGTTGGCATCTGTTCGACGTCGGTATACCAAACCCTCGTGGTTCTCGACCTCAAGATTGAACTCCTCCCCCAGCACGAAGCGGCTTGGTCACTTATTGGTGCCCTGAAGAATAGCCCCGTTCTTGAGGTCCTCATTCTGTGCTACTATTGCTGGAATGACTACATTGGAGGTGAGAGAGCATTGCATCTGCTGTTGTGTTGTACCCGAACTCACATCGTTGACACCGGCCTTGCACCGGCCAGCATTTCGCTGTTTCATGGAAACGAGCAGGTCAAACCGCACCCTACCGAACCTTCCGTCTCTTCGCTGCCTTCGCCTTATCCTCCATATCCATACCAGAAGGTATGGATTCAGTGCAATGGGGGCTACGATCCTCCCGTTGTTCCTGGCTATCTTCCCAACGGCAATCATCTCCGGAAACCCGCATCCATCTCTCGAAGTCCTCGACATCACACATATACTTTCTAATCTTAAAGATACTCAGCAATACGTGGACGTTCTGAGGCGTATTCCTTTCGGCACCGACGATCAAGCCTGGCGGAGTATGGACGACCTTTTCACAAACAGGTGTCTCCTTCCGCGGCTTCGGGCGCTGCGGATCGAGATTGGGCGCCTCTATCCGAGGGAACTCAATGACATGGCAGTAACAAAGGAATATCAGGAGGCACTTGAGAATCTCAAGCAGAAGAACGGAGCTGACATCCGCATTTTACTGCCCAATTCTGCGAAACATGTTCCCATTGTGGACTTTGGGTTGAGCCCAGACGATAGTTCTGGGTTTGACGCAGCCTCAAGTATGTACCATAATAGTAATCTCGTTCTAGCTACTTGGTAGTACAGATAGAGATCAGTATTCGGGGCTCGCAATCGGTCGTTTCTCTCAGCGGCTCTCAGCGTCGGACGGCGCTTAACCTGTGACGCGTCCGATGAATGACTCGGCGCCTTTGAATCGAAAGGGGCAAAGCTACTAAATGGAGACAAAAGGTTGATTACTCAGCATAGCTCAGCATATGCTTTAGCCCGAGCGCCAAGCTCCGCCTCTTGCTCTCTCACAACCACCATCTCCGCCACTGCGTCCAAGTATACCCAATAGACGGACGGGCACGGCAATAGACATCCATTATGGCGGCTACTTCTGCTGCACACGAGGAAGCAGCGTATATCGCGTCAGAATACATTTATAGTGAGTCGAATTTCTTTGACGGTGCCGGGGGAGGAGAAAGAACCTCCTTCCGAATCTGCCCCCAAGTGAGGAAACTGTGTACTCACCTCTTCCTCAGGCATAGAAAACCTTCCTAATGAAGTTTCGCATTTGCTCCAAGAAATAAAACATCGAGACACTAGAGCGCAGGGTGTGCGATACTTTCTCTGGCCTACTCCGCTCCAAGCTAACTGACGAATTCCTCCAGAACTGCAACAAGAAATAGAGAAAGACTCCACTAGATACATCCGTCACTCATTAAAGACGGGGACCCCGGGTTCCATCCCACCCTCGCCGTCTGCGAAGGCCGCCGCAATCCCAGGGAAGATATCCGCGGCATACGCAGAGATGCAAACTTTGTGCGAGGAGAAGGAGAAACTCGCACGGACTCTCGTGGCTCTTGTCGAACGAACCCGAACGCGGCTCGACATTGAGCTGACGAAGGTCCGAGCTCTTCAGGGTGATCCGCCAGATTATGCGGGGGTGATCCCGAAGCCATTGGTAGGACTGGCGGGGGTCATTGATTCGATGAAGACCCCAGTGTTCGCTATGACGGAGAGTTTGAAGAATGCCTTGGCTGGGACGCCTCTGGCACCTGTCGAGACGAAGATGGTCTCTCCTAGTGCGCCACCTATGCCAGTCTCGAGCGCCGTGGCTACATCGAGTTCATATAAACGTGCGTTAACAAGCTTTCATCCCTTTCCCGGTTTACTAAAGGTTTTTTATAGGTCGCAAAGTTACCACCACTACGGCTCCATCCATCAAGGTTCCTGGGAATGCGTGGGCACACAAAAGGTCGGCGTCTCCGACTGTGCAGTCGGGTACTACGGCAACCGGACACCAACGTTCCCGTCTGTCGAGGCAGGTTCTTCCTCCAGCGCAGGATGAAGACGAGGAAATGGACGCGGAAGGAGACGAGGAGGTAGACGGGGACGATGCGGATGGCGACGATAGGCTTTACTGCTATTGTCAGAAGCAGAGCTACGGAGATGTGCGTCCTCATATATCGATATTAAGATGCCATTTTACTAACCTTCTTCCTTAGATGATTGCTTGCGACAACGAAGGCGACTGTCCTTACGAATGGTTCCACCTCAGCTGCGCTGGGATCAAGGGGCCCACGCCAGAGCGGTGGTACTGCGACCATTGCAAGGCGAAGCTCGCGGAGAAAGCGGCTAGTAGTTCTACGAGGAAGGGGAGGAAGAAGTAGGCCCGGTGCCCCGCATGCATGTATGTCGTATTCTGCTGAGCGTATACATACTTTATTTATCAGACAGATGAGGATGTCACTATGAACGACATTAAACGGTTCCATATCCGACTACCAAGCACAGTCATTTCCTCAAGAATGCCCCTGATCCTGGGTTCAACGGGTGATGACGAGTAAGTTATCAGGTAATTATCAGATAAGATGATGAGGTTGCCGCAGAGCGTGGCAGCTATCTCCACGGACAGAGCGGGCCTTTGCTCCCTTGGCAGAAACTGAGAAAGATTGGGCACAGAAGATGTAACCTCGACGCCTGATGTGGTCATGGGAGAGAAGCGTGGCCTAGCGCGTTGCCGCCGGCTCCCGGGAAATCATCGCTTGGACCGCCCAGCACCGTGATTTCGGACTTCTGCCAGGGATTCGGCACGGCGAAGAGGGGTGTTGAGCGCTGATGCTTGGATAGGAAGGATGTAGCCTTGAAAGGTTATGTCGGCATCCTCAAGGAACATTTGGCCGTTGTGCCACTCTGCCGGCTGGTAGCCGAAGTGGATTTGTCAGGAGAGTTTGTCTCTAGCCCCTGTTGCATGAGGCACGAGGCCGGTGGTCGTATATGGAGACGTTGAACAGGACCCTTTATATGGAGGGTTCATGTGAAGTCGTGATGCAGTTTTTCTCCTCCCTTCACCCTCCCTGCTCGCCGGTAAGACATTGTTGGTCCCATGGCTACGCCGATGACAAGGTCAACAGTGAGCTACGCTAGTTCACTATCTAGCGAGATACGAGAGGATGGACAAAACGGTGGGCGTGTGGAGGCGGTCAGCGACCTCGTTACGAACGAGAAGGAACTCGGTACCTCGGAGGCGCCTTCGCTGATCAAGGAGAAAATTAAGGCCAAGGTTCTGGTATCTTCAAACTGGACCGATGAAGATATCTCTTATCCGGATGGAGGATTCAGAGCTTGGCTGGTTGTTGCTGGGGTATGTCTCCTCTGCTCCTGGTGATCGATATCCTGGATTTGTGACTCATTCCTTCGTTACGAGATTAGGCTATGACATGTACTTTTTCGACGTGAGCGCTTCGGTCGGTGTAATGTCGGCGCCGATATCTAATTTTGACTCTCCTGGGTTGTAGATTCGGTTTCGCGAATGCTTGGGGCGTAAGTCAAAGGTGAAATTCGGTCAATACACTATGGCCCTAATCTTCACCTGCAGGTCTTCCAGTCATATTACGAAACGAATGTACTGGTGGATACACCACCATCCACGATGTACGGTCAATAACGCTTCACCACGATTGCACGGCGCTAACCTTTCGTCTATAGAGCCTGGATTGGATCTATTCAATACGCTCTGGTGTTTATACCGGGCGTCTTTACAGGGCGCCTATGCGACCTGGGCTATTTCCGTGCTCCTTTTGCGGTCGGAACTGTCTTTGTGGTGGTAGCGACCTTCCTCGTCGCGCAATGTACGAAGTATTGGCAGTTTCTCCTGTGCCAGGGATTCTTTTTAGGCGTATGTTTCTCCGCCATCTCAAGATATACAGAGCGGAAGGATCGCTAACGCTCGTCAACTTCTAGCTCGGAGCTGGAATTTGCTTTGGCGCGACGCTGCCCGTTGTTGGGCACTGGTTCAGCAAAAGGCGAGGGCTCGCGTTGGGGCTGACGGCACTCGGAAGCTCGTGTGGCGGAACGGTATACCCCATCGCTGCAAGACAGTTGATTCCTCTCGTAGGGTGCGTTACACATTTGCTGCCTCCTGCTCAATCCCTGTCCGATCCCGAAGCCCCTATTCGTATATGTGCTCACATGGCTTGGCATGCAGGTTCCCGTGGACAATCCGAATTTTAGGATTCATGATCGTAGGCACGCTCGGCTTTTCGAATCTTACCCTGGCGCGCCGCCTCCCTCCGAAAAATGTGCCTGGAGGCATATTCAACGTCAAGGTGTTCAAAAATGCGGCATTTACGATCTATTGCCTTGGCGCTTTCGTGTGCTTCCTGGGCATTTATACAGGTGCGACCCTCTCATTTAGCCCTTTTGTTGGACCGTGTAATACGTATCCTGACTGTGATACTTTAGTTCTGACGTACATTGATGTCGCGGCGACGCGTATTGGGATCTCGCCCGAGTTCTCGTTCTATTTGGTCAGTATCGCCAATGCGAGTGCAGGACCGAGTCGAGTGTTGTGTGGAGTTTTGGCTGATCGTTTCGGTGCGTTCGACTTGGATGTACCTGCTCATGCACTGATGAACTGACAAACGTGGTTTAACCAGGTGCGGTGAACGTGATCGTACCCATGACATGGATTGCTGCGGCTTTGACTTTCGCATGGCCATACGCCAGAACCCAGAGTACGCTCATTGCGATCGCCGTTCTCTATGGGTATATCAATCTATCTCCTGCCCGATGGTCTGATAAAACTAACGGTGATGTATCTAGAATCTCCAACGCGGCCTTTGTTTCTTCCTTTAACATACCCTTGTACATGATGGGCGAAATGGGTGATGTTGGGCGGAGGATGGGCACCGTCATGATGTTTAGCGCCGTTGGAGCGCTCGTCGGCCCGCCTATCAGTGGGGCGATCAATAGGGCAACTGGGAGCCTGGAGGCGGTCAGTTACTACGCAGGTGAGCATCGTGTTTCTGGCTTCTCTTCTTCAAGTTCTGCTTGTGTGTGCTGCGATCATATCGTTATCCTCTTCCTTCACATGTTTCCCCACACTCCCTTCTTTCGTGTGCGTCGAGGGCTGTACATACATACGTCCTTTGTCAAGTTCGTGCACTTGGCCCGGGGGTGATTTACCGTGCCTCAGTTGGACTGGGAGCGATGATCATCAGGCTCCGGGTCGGGCATCGCCTTTACATTCGTTTGCGGAGTGGGGGACTGTGCTTTCCCTTCGATTTACTGCTTCTCTTGGAGTCTTCCATGATCTATCCAACGAAGAGGTACCTGGTGCCGTACGCGCTTCACTGCCTGTTTTTTCCTTATCCGCTCGCATGCACTGCGCGATCATCACCTTCGTGATTGCCGTACGCGCTGGGCCTGTGCTTGGACTTCGTCCGCTGGGGGTTTGCTCTTTCAAGGTTATGGGCCACTGCTTCATGCTGCCGGCAGCATGGCTGATATTTAATTTTATCCCAACGTGCGCGTGATCGTCCACAGTTCATCTTACGCTTTCTCCCTTTCCTCTCCTTCATTCATCTTCGTTATCTTGGCTTCTCACCCGTGTTTCTGATACGGAGGATGCTGGGGAGCAGCTTCTACCGCTTCTTTCGTGTTCTCAAGTTGTTTTGGGGGCAAGGCTAACGGAATTCTGTGTTTGATAGGCAGTGCGATTCTTCTTTCGACCGTCCTCATGATTTGGACGAGGTATCTGGTTCTCAAGGGGTGGCAGGGAAGGTTCTGATGTCTTGGTCGCCCGATATGCTGGCCCTTCTGCCGCTGCGGATCCCGGGAATTTAGGAAGGGAAGCGTTATGGGAGTGTCGAAAATGGGTACTAGGGTGGGGTGGGATTGTAGAAAGATGGCTGGGGATGTGCGCACATACTAAATTATCATACACTGTAGAATCATAGAGGCGTCTAGACGCACTTGCTTTCTATCAAGTAGGTCGCGATCATATAGCCGACTGTATTAAGGCGGAGTGGAAGTGTCGACTTCACATCTTCATCGATGACCATATCAGGGAGATACACTTGGACCTAGAATTGGCGGAGCGCTGCGGGTAATAGATTTAGGCCCCTTTTCATTCTCATTAAGTCTGAAATGAGAACGTAGAAACGTCCGATCGCACGACCCTCAATGAAATGAGTGTCGTGTTTCACGGACGTATATCTGGAGGGAAAGGGGTACATACGCCTTGCGTAGTGTTTCGTGTATGTGGCTCTAGATTGAAGGGCGAAGTCAATTAGGGCGATCATAGAGCTAGTATACATCCCCCGGTTGATCGGCTGGAACGCCGCACGCGCGGCGCGTAAAGCTAATTTGAACGGTGCTTTGACATCTGATACGACCACGGGAATACATACGAGCCTAAACATCAGCTAGACATGCTCTGGCCAAGTTCTGATCTCCCCTTACACAACTTAGTGAGGAGGTGATTGATTTCCGTAGTCGGTGGATCTCTTTGTATGGCTTCGGATGGGTGTGATGGGCCCGAGGATGGTGGCGGTGATTAAGCGCCCGTTGGAAGTCGAGGTCGGTTCGGTCCGATGGCTTCGCGTTTCTTATTCTGGGCGTGGCGTCGTCGTTTGTTTTGCTTTGACAGGTCTATGAAGCCCGGGATTGAAGAGGTTAGTAACTGTGAATGCATGATGACTGATTGCTGGCGTCCTAAGGCCTAAAGGTAGAATGGTTATCGTGTTCTGTGCGAGGTAAGGAGTCTATTGTGCGTCTTGATGTCATATGCATACGGATATCAAGCAAGCTCCGTACATCATAGACACCTCTTGACGCCGTTGTAAGCCCGGTAAAGTTGGAGTGGGTACTGTTCTGATTTGATTGCGTATTGGTTTCAAGACATGTGGTGGTCCTCCGCATACGGCCTTTCTGACTTGTCTTGCGTACGAAGGCCCACTTCTTTTACCATTCTTTTGGGGTACTGATTTATCGAACACACTAGGTAGGTCTCCTGCCTATCTTCTGATGTTGCAGCACCGCATTGCTGGAGTATCAGCGCAAGTTCCGTGCGGGGGGCTGAGATGTCTTCGCAACTTTCAAGGTTTATCTACGGATGAATAGGTCGACAGACTCTCCAGCGGTGATTTCTCAGGTAAGAGCTTTCGAAGTTCTCTCCATCAAAGGTTTAGGTGGAAGCTATGCATTCTAATGATCGAATTGTGGATGTTACTATGTGTAGTGCTCTATGGTGCTCGTAATCGTAGAGCATGTCTTGTGCGACGGTGATACTTTAGTGAAGAGTAGATGCGATGAAGGCGGCACCTTCCCGAATCCCGTGGTGACGTAGAACCTGATATCCTGGACGAAATCTATAGTCTCTGGAAGCCCTGTTTCTGGTCAGATCTCCCATTTCTTATCTTTGTCTGGGTAAGTCTCTTGCGGGAGTACTGGAAGATAAAAGTTGGATTCGCAACCTCGGACAAATATAGTTTGGGCGGCCGTACTTCTTGTATCATCAAAAAGGACTAGCGTATCGAGTACGATCATCTTTACGACAGTCTATCCAAACGAGCAAACGGTCTTTAAGAATAAGGCCTCCAGAGACACCCAGGACGGGGTTGAGTATCAGTTTCGAAACTTCCAAGTCCAGCAATATGGGAACGTCACCTAGGGTTTCAACATACTATCGCATAGTAGAAACAACAAGCCTCATACTGGTTAGAATCGTGCCCTAGTTGAGATCAACCCAATCTACCCATCATTCACCGCAACGCATCTTCCACTTATCGTTTACCTAGTACCACATATCACCGATAAAGAGGCTACTACCGATCATCCTTAAGATCGGTTGTTTGGATGGCAGCGGGTGTCCCAGATTACGTCCTTCAGAGACTTATTTGTACAAGGCTGGTGAATATCAGAAAGTGCTTTGGCATGGGAAGACACCGTCGTCCTCGCATCTATGGTCTTTCTTAACAAAACGCACCCAAAAACAAGTTCTAGTCCATTTGAAATTGAACGGAAACAGAAACCATGGACCCGACTGCCGACCCGGAAGATGGTCATCAGCCAAATTTTGGTTCCTCGTCCTGGAGACTCTGAGAGATTTCTAAATTAAACACGGGGAGGTAAATATCAGAAACTGCTAGGCACTGGAGGATACCTCCGCCCTCGTATCTACGTTATTTCTTAACAGAATGTACCTAGAAAGGATCGAGTCCATTAGAAATCGACTCAGAAGCAGCACAATATCCCAACTAGCCAAAGCTAGAAGCGTTTACCTGCCACAGATCACCGCTAGCGAGTCTACCGATCAAGCCGAGAACTGTCCATGCCCTCATACAGGACTTTCGATCAGTAGCTCTTGCAGAATTGGGCTATCTTGCGCTTCACAGGACCGGGCGCGCAACAAGAGGGAGAGCATTGATGGCGCTGCGGACGGGCGCTTCCTAGATTAGCGCGGGCCACGTGCCGGGCCGGGCTTGGTCGAGTTTCACGAAATGCACGTCCTGACAGGCGGCATTGGAGATGGCTTCAGCGCTTCAACAGACGGAGCTCTACAATAAGGCAGATATTAGATGCGATAATGGCGGCGACCTCCTCAAAACTATTCTAACATCTGATATACATTCAACCGCCTCTCTGCGTGGTCGACGCTGGAGTGTCAATGCGAGGTCAGCTTTCCTCATGTTCTCCCGCCGGAAACCCCGTCTCTGTCTCTTCATTCTATTCTGCCTGAGGTTCGCGAGCTTTGGGCGCTTAGTCCAAGGTTGACCATTCCTGTATTCTCAGCCACAATTGGTAAAACCGCCGGGCTCCCGTCAGGGCAAAGCAAGATAGTCCTTCTCGGCGCTAAAAATTGACCTGCTTTGCTCGACCTTTCCACGTGTGCTTTGTTTCGACACGAACGTAATGATCAAATTAAGCGATCGCGATGCCTTTCAAGGTAACAGGCGGGTCAACCATTGTCAGGTCAAAGCCCTGGCTTCTACAAGGCATGCGACAGGTTCATCATTGTCGCTGCCGTGTTGCCATTCTCTGCAAAAAAGCCTGGTCTCGAGTTGCTTGGTGCCTCCTGCATGAGCCCTCAATGCGACATAGATGAACCACCGGCAGGTATTTAACCAGAGGCATACTCAGCTTCTCTCTTCACCAGTCTGCTCCAGACATCTCCCATTTCACAAGCTATCTACACCCACCCCACTCTCCTGTGTTACCAAATCCCAAGTCTTCTACTTACGTCTCAATGAGCTTCAACACTCAACCAGTTTACTACCCTCAGGATCCTCACGGTCCCATCCTCGAACGGCGCAACGCCGTCGACTACCACGCCATGGGTCTGCCAAGGGACCACTGGCACACGGGTATGCGTACCGCCATCGCGGGCAATCGCGCTGGGCCTACCAGCAACATCTTTGCTGTCTACTTCCATACCAAGGAGAGTGTCACGGGCACCGCGCCCCGGGGCACCGTCGGCGTGGCCTTCACGGAGTGCGAGTATGGCGGGGAAGGCGTCGAGCTGCGCCACACGCCCATGAGCACCCTGCTAAGCGAGGATATATTGGCGAGGGGGCCGAGAGCTCAGGTTTCTATCACTGTGAGTTTCAAGTTCCTAATTTGAATTTCTCCTGTACTGCGAATGCTAACGAGAGTCTTCAGTGGCCTGGGTATCAGCACTTGGGCTACTATAAGAATATTCGCTTGGATACAACTATTGGCGACCTGGCGCGACAGGTGGCTACTATCTTCAAGACATTCTACGACGAGGTATGTACCTAGCTTTCTGCTCATATACTAGTGATTCAGCTTTTGCTTTGCTTTTGCTGACCAAGTCGCACCCTAGCACCACCAACATTTCAGGGCGCCAGGCATTCGACTCGGGCCCGGGTATGTCACCTACGACCAAATCCGACTGCGCAACATCTTCTTCGACGGATGGTTCTGGAACCTCGAAGTATCCTACGTTTACGAGGACGCACCTCGATGGGACCTTAATTAGAGCGCTCCCAGTCAATCGCTGTTCCTTCCTTCCGACTGAATTGGCATTTAGATTGATCCATTCATCTCTCTACCTTATTACCTTATTATAATCGGGTTTTTTAATAAATACAGTCTGCATTCATAACCTTGTAGCTCCAAGACCCCCTTTCGTGTGACGGCACACTTGAGCGTCCTAGAGGTGGCATACTTCCTATTGATGGCGTTGCGGATGGGCGCTTCCCATATTAGCGCGGGCCGTGTGCCAGGCTTGGTCGTTTCACGAGATGCACTTCTGGAACACGGTATTGGAGATGGTCTCAGCGCTTCAACAGACGGAGGTCTACAATAAGGCAGAGATTAGATGCGATAATGGCGGTGACCTCCTCAGAACTATTCTCGTAACATCTGATACAAGTTCGCCACACTGCGAGGTCGAGGCTGGAGTATCAAAGCGATGTCCGCTTCAATTCCTCATGTTCTCCCGCTGGAAACGCCGTCTCCATCTTACATTCTGTTCTGCCCGAGGTTTGCGAGGGCTAAGTAAGTATCGGCATTATGGTGTTCTCGTCCCGATTAATGTGACGCCACCCTTGCGGGGTTAATCAGCGTAGAGGGTGGCATACTGAACGGTGGCTTAGACATCGCAGTTAAGATAGATTGAGCGGCACCGAGGAACGCCTTTGTCGGGGTTGTTGTGAAACCTCCGCAATAACCCAAGAATAACGGATGGTACAGAATTATAGTAAGTGCCCCATATGAGGATCAGCGCTACCGAATTGCTGTACTCCTTGGAGTAGCTTTGCAGACTCAATACGATTTCACCGACCACTGCCATGGTGAAAACTCGGTGAATTGGATACTTATCTTATCAAGCCAAACTTGAAGCCTTCGTGTGGATATGTCATAGCTACATTCTTGTGGTGGTACCGGCATTCGCGAATCGCAACAAGCACTCCCGCGTTCCCCTTCACCCATGAATCATCCTGACCAACACCACGTCCACGCCTGATGCGTACCTACGGCTTCGTGGAGTTCGTCATTAGCATCGCCCGGCGTCTTTGTTAGTTCAACGCGATAATCATCGTTCACCCGTGCCCGCCGGCGGATGATTGGCAGGGGCAATAATCGGGAGGGTGGCCTGAAATGAAAACGCCAGATCTCCCTGAGCTCAATCTCTGGCTATGTCGGTGATCACTGGAAGTTGGGACTGCGGAGACTCAGAGAAATGCGACCGAGGATCGTCAGTGGACCATTGCGATGTCCAGGAGCCCTTCGTTGTTGGTGAGGCTGTTCGTCGTCCGCCCGCATTCGCAGTGATGGCACCAAATGCCTTGTTCGTGAGTCAATTTACGGGAGTTCACGCCTTTATCACCACCAAAGAAATGTAGAGTCGCTTCCGCAGCGATTTGAAAGCCAAGTGGTGTGTTTACTGCCGGGACCGAGTCGGTATGAGTTAAGGAGCAGGGGCGCGGCACCGGCGGGTCTGGCTGAGTTATAAAATGGCCGGGGGATGCCGAAAGGCAGGCGAAAAATTCGTTTCGTGATCAGCCGCCTTCAAGCTTTCAGCCCACACACTTTAGGTCGATATCGATCTAACAGCAACTCGACCCCGTTTTATACGAGAAAACCACCTTTTTCCAAGCCTCGTCGACGCTCAGCAGTCGGCACTTGGAATCAGAACACCCTAAAACTTATGTCCGCGTAGGTGTCTGTCTCTCCTGCCCGACCCAGCGCCCGGCTGATCAGGCCCTTTTTCGACGTATACAGAGAAGATTCGCTTCAAGATGTCCCGGTCGAGGAGATCGAGTCCAACTGGGACCAGGTTGTCGACAAGTAAGCTCGATGTGCGCCCGATGCACTGCGACACCGTATTGATGGCCCCACAGCTTCGATAACATGGAACTGAAGCCTGAGCTCCTCCGTGGTATCTACGCCTATGGGTACGTCTACTCCCTCCCTGATCTAGTATGTGTCGGCGAGGCTCACGACACACAGTTTCGAGCGCCCCTCCGCCATCCAGCAGCGCGCCATCGTCCCCGTCGTGAAGGGCCATGACGTTATTGCCCAAGCCCAGTCTGGAACTGGCAAGACCGCTACCTTCTCCATCTCCATCCTCCAGCAGGTGAGTGCATCGTCGTCGAGGTTCCCCGAGCATCGCTGAAAGCCCTCCCCCGCAGCTCGACATGTCCATCAAGGGCACCCAGGCCCTCATCCTCGCCCCCACCCGTGAGCTCGCCCAGCAAATCCAAAAGGTCGTCATCGCCCTCGGCGATTACATGAACATCGAGTGCCACGCCTGCGTCGGCGGCACCAACGTCCGTGAGGACATGGCCAAGCTCCAGGAGGGCGTCCACGTCGTCGTCGGTACCCCCGGCCGTGTCTTCGACATGATCAACCGCCGGGCCTTCCGCACCGACCACATCAAGATCTTCTGTCTGGATGAGGCCGATGAGATGTTGTCCCGTGGTTTCAAGGACCAGATCTACGAGGGTGCGTCGTTGCCGTTTGTCGTGCGAGTGCGGTCGATGGCTGACCGATGTTGCTTGCTTCTTTCGACTTCCAGTCTTCCAGCTTTTGCCCCAGGATACCCAGGTCGTCCTCCTCTCCGCCACCATGCCCGCCGAGGTCTTGGAGGTCACGAAGAAATTCATGCGCGAGCCCGTCCGTATCCTTGTCAAGAGGGATGAGCTTACCCTCGAGGGTATCAAGCAGTTCTACATCGCCGTCGAGAAGGAGGAGTGGAAGCTCGACACCCTGTGCGATCTCTACGAGACCGTCACCATCACCCAGGCCGTCATCTTCTGCAACACCAGGCGGAAGGTCGACTGGCTCACCGAGAAGATGCACGCCCGCGAGTTCACCGTCTCTGCCATGGTATGTGCTATTACGTGCGCTTGTCCATTACGATTGATTAGCTGATCAATGATTCCTTCGCTCGTGTGTACAGCACGGAGATATGGAGCAGAAGCAGCGTGAGGTCCTCATGAAGGAGTTCCGCTCTGGATCTTCCCGTGTCTTGATCACCACCGACTTGCTCGCCCGTGGTATCGATGTCCAGCAGGTTTCCCTGGTCATCAACTACGATCTCCCCACCAACCGTGAAAACTACATCCATCGTATCGGTCGTGGCGGTCGTTTCGGTCGTAAGGGTGTTGCCATCAACTTCGTCACCACTGAGGACGTCCGTATGCTCCGCGACATCGAGCAGTTCTACAACACCCAGATCGACGAGATGCCCCTCAACGTCGCGTAAGTTTATTCCCAATCTCCGTTTTAATGAAGAATGGTGGCTAATGAGCGTCCCCTGATAGTGATCTTATCTAAACGCTATACTCATGCTCGTTTATGATGTACTCATGTACCCACCCTCTTCATGATCCCATATCTTCGTTCCACTTCGACCTCCGACTCATGAATCACGATCCGGCCGATAATGACTCTTTCCACTCACCTCACCCTGTCCCGCTCGTACTGTACGTCATTCCCAAAAGTGGCAGCTTGTCTTATCAATAGTTCCTCTATGCTCTTTTTCTTCGAATAATTTTCTTGTAGAATGTAGGAAGTGTGTATGAGATATGCCGGATTTGAAATGTATTCCTTTCTCTGACCATATCCTACCATATTGCGAACAAGAGAGAAGAGAAGGCACCGTGACGTGAGGTGCAGGGCCGTTGGCAGCCTGCTTGTGGCAGCACGTCGCTGCATGCGGGCGAAGAAGTGGCAACCTGTTTCAGCTGAGAGTCAATTAATTGTGTTTTGGGATGCGTTAGAGAACTTCTGCTTCCACCCCTTCCTCGCAATGCGCCTCCCCGAGAACACGGAAATCAAGATGATATCCCTGGACTGGAGGACGTCATAGAGCTATTGAAAATGCACAGGTCGAGTCCTTGGATTTGTCCGAAGCCATCGACATTGGAATGACGACAGACGAACCGGAAGATCGACGAAAGTCGTTCCCGGTGGGTATACACGGTCTAAATGCGACATGGCTGTACTATGAAGAAACACCGAAGAAGAGGGCAGCACACCGCACAGCATCGGTTTTGTATGCACGAATTGAGGGGGCTCGAGGCTGGGGTCGATGCGATCAGCTGCTGGAGCATCATGCATGGCATTCGTGATTGGGTAAGGGCAGAGCTCGGCTCAGAAGCTCGTCCTTGTTTGTCGTCCGCCATCCTGGCCTTCCGATTCCCGGTCTCCCTCAATTTTCGCACTGCTTTTTCGTCCGTCAGGTCTGTCATGTGCTGGTTCTGGGCTGTTATGGATAGGATAAGGCTGGACTGCGCTTTTCCTTCGCCCCCGGGATGATGAATCAGGGTGTGTGCTTTGTATTCAGCTTGGTATGGTATTATGGTATGGGGCCCTCGCTGCGAAGCCGCGGAATCGATGGAATCTGTAGATTCCGGTGCAGGTATGTGGCACGAAACGGAACGGACGAGTCGCTGCGGCATGCTCTCAACCGACCGGGTAATGGCTGGCTGGTTTTGAAACGTGGAAACTCTTATAAGCGCAGGGCTTCAAGGGTCCGAGGGCATCTGCGTCTCAGCCCACCCCCCATCTCTCGGTCAACAACCTCCTAGGCGACAAGGCGGAAGGACGGACTTGAGTCTGGCTTTTGACGGACTCCTGGCTGCGACTTTAATTGCTACCTGCGACAAGTCGAGTCCCACTCCCCCTGGGCAGGCCGGACAAGCCTAATTGAAACAGCCGCCATCGCCTTGCGACAGACGACATTGTCACCCGCGTCTGGGTTCAACGCGGCTTGATCAACGAAAAAAGGATATAGGCGTGCCGCTAGGACTGGAAAACTTTCCTTTTCTCAGAGGCTGCCGTTCACGTCCACCACCAATCCACCTGGCATCTGCAGACTGATCTTTATCCACTCCCTCGTTCCTGATCGCGCTCCATTTGCCCACTGCATCAGACACCCCCATCAGCAGGCGTATCAAGAGATCTATCAAGGCGTCGCCCCATACATACGGAAACAAACACTCGACCACCTAGCCCGGAGACGCACAGTTCCTTTCCTGTTTTGCCTCCATCTGTATTCATAGAGCTCGGCCGCCTCTTCCACACCTAACTGGCTCTAACTGGGCGTCTCGTAGTCCGAGAATCTCGTGGTATCGCAGCCCGCTCGATATCTCCATTCCCCCATTGTCCCTGCTCCCCTGGGCTAGATTACCGGAACAGGTCCACGTCCCTACTTAATACCTATCCATTCCTGGGTACGTGCATATCATCATCATCATCATCAAGAGACGTTAAGAGCTAATTATCCGCTGTTGATTCGCCCTGTTCTTCTGCCTCCTCCTTCTCCTCTCAGCCAGCTTCGCGGGTTTTTCTAATCTTTCCTATTCCGAGCGAAGAGGAACGACTCGGGAGAGCACTTGGCTTCTGCCTTCAACTACTACACGTACGGCTGACTGCGTAACGGAATCTCCGGCATCATATCTATGAGCTGTGTTAAGATTGCTATAATGGTATGTCAGTCCTTCTTGTCCTTTCCCCCTTGACATCCGCCCGCCCACTTTGCATTGTCTGGCTGTCTGTCTGCTTTTGCTTGCATCTGTCATTCCGATCCCGTTGCCCATCCACCCCGCACTCGCCTTCCGTGCCGCGTCGGCCACGAGAACGACGGACGGAGCAGAGTGCTGATTTGCAGTCCTGCGGCGAGACGCATTCAGTCATCTTGACTGGCGTCCAGCAAAACATACATACTTCCATCTCGCTTGTGTCGCCACCCCGATCTGACGGGTTCTCGCGCGAGTGTACAAAAATCCCAAACCCTTCCGTCACCTCTTCGCGTCAACCCCCTTCTTGGATTCCGTTATGAATCAGTTATAGAGTTATAGATCACTCACACCGCCATTTGCTATTCCATCCTGTTATTATAGCCCACTCCATCCTTTGCCAGCTTCTCATCGGCCTCCTCCTCCCTCCACCACCAACAACCCCAGCCATCCTGCTCGCACTCCCACTCCATGGCCGCACCCTCCTACCCCCGGTCGCAGCCTCAACAGCATGCTTCAAGTTCAAACGGCGGCTACCCCGCACACGTCCCCCGCGCCTCGCGCACCCCGCACCACCAAAACACATGGCCCCTCATGACGCTCACCTCCGCCCTCCCCTCCCTCAGCACCAACCCGCCCAGCGCCAACCCCTTCTCCCCCACGCCCAACGTCGCGAACGCGCGCAACGTCTCCGAGATCGTGCCGCGCGTGTACATCTCGGACCTCGCGTTCGCAGAGAACCCCGCCTTGCTCTCGAGTTATAGGATAACGCACGTCCTGAGCACGCTCCCGGACACGATCTTCTGCCCCCCGCCCTCGCTGCTCCCGCGGCAGCCCGTGCGGCTGCAGATCCGCGTCGACGACCTGCCGTTCGCGGAGCTCGCGGCGCACCTGCCGGCGACGACGGCGTTCATCCGCGACGCGCTCGCCGCCTCGCCCGACGCGCGCGTGCTCGTGCATTGCGGCGAGGGCATCAGTAGGAGTGTGAGCGTCGTCGCGGCGTACTTGATGGCGCAGTACGGCTGGGGCCCGACGGAGGCGGTGGGGTACATTAAGAGCAAGAGGAGGATCGCGGAGCCGAACTTTGGGTTTGTGCAGCAGTTGCATGAGTATGCGAGGGATAGTCTTGGGAGGGTGTGTCCGACGCCTGCGTTGCCGCCGTTCTCCGCCCCTGTGACGATGTAACGGTCCCAGCTCAGCACCCTACGCCTTCAACGACATATCAAGGACCGGCGATGCGGGTTCGCCTGTCTCAACTCATTCGATTCCCTCCATGGGCTTTTACTCAATCTGTATCATATTCACCCACACACGTTATACCTCCTCCGGCAGCAGCATCGGCGCGTGCTCGCCATACCACCCACACACTCGTGCTACCCGTATCACTGCGGCCAAGACCCCCGCCCTTTAGGGCCTTAGGTTCCTTCCTGGAAGAGGCATGAGCTCGGAAGGGGTCTATTCAGCGGCCATTCATAAACGCAATCATCATCAGTATCACATTAGCAGCTTCACATTCAATCGGCCCTGCAAGTTCGCCCGAAGTGTCATGGGCCCTCTACGGACTGGTCGAAGGATGGGGAACCGGGAACCTGAAGGGGGCGCCCGTGCTTCAGTCGGAAGGACCGTGTCCCTGACCGATGCCCGAGCGACATGCATGCGGGCTTCAGGGCGAAGTGCGGCCTGGTGGCTGCGCGCAGCCGCCCCCGAGCGCAATCTCAGTTCTTCCAGCAACGACATGGACACCAGTGGACACCTTATCTATCCAGATCCCGGCGAGGGTCTGAAGCGACGTCGTTCTCAACATGTTCTCATTAAACGAGAACGAAGGCGACACGAATCTTCCTCTACATCAGCTTCGCGTGTGGGTATCCCCCTCCCAAAAAGCATCCTACCAGCCAACCATCCTGATTCCTTGTGCGCCATTTTCCGACCCGCATGTGAATGGGCGATCACTCCAGTCTCCATGTGGTCGGCCCCTGCCTGCCAAATTCTGCGTGATAGGTGGTGTTCATGCTTTGGGCATGGCAGGAAAGGATACCGTGCTGGGCTGATGATATGATGATGTTGTTGCTCAGCGACGAGGAGCCTGCATGACACCGAACGACTAAATCATCGCAAGTATGTGTACACCTATTCAATCTGCGGAGCGAAGCTTCATACAAGCGCTCGGTGGTGGACTTCCCGGGCCTGCTCGCCTCCCTGAGAGATGGACGGATGGTTGGAATGCATACATATCTTATCACTCGACATACTACTCCATCACAATTCGTCATGGGCGTCTGTTGGTTGGGAGGGCAACCGGGGGTCGGTGGACGCGGTGCGGTCGTATGTCTCGATTATTTTGATGACTTTTCGTGATTTTACAGCTTTCTTGGGCCGGGAACATTCCTTTCGCTTCGTTTTTTCACCTCTTTCGTCGTGTTCTTTTCGTTAGCTACTTCGTTTATTTTTGATTTGAATCTCAACTCGGACTTTTGGGTGTATATCTCATTTGGACCCCTGTTCTTCCTCTCTCACCACATTGTACAATAGTTGGCTACTCTTCTTTCTTCGTCTTTTCTCTATCTTCTATCTCACAGCGCCTTACTAGACGATTCATCATTAACTCATCTTATCACAAATCCTATTACCCTGTGTACATTATTACTTAAAGCTCCACCAGTCTATTGGAGACCCCAAAAATGCCATTATTGAACCGACAGCCATCTTCTCTAAACCTTGTCCAGCATCAGAACGACTGCGATAGAAATCAGTGATATAGCTACAGTTCCACAGTCAGCGGCACCTCGAAGAGGGAAAAGGCTTTCTCGCGTCTCTTTCGAGGTGCGACCTCGACAACGTGAATAACATCGACGCATGAGCGGTATCCAGAGTAGTCTGCCACCTCCAGGCTCCTATGCGCATAGCAGATGGTGACTCACACGAAGACAGGCGAAAAGATGGATATGCGGACGTACGTCCATAGCTTTTTCTTGGATCAGAACGTACACGTCCCCTGGACAGAGCCCACAAGACGTCAACTACACAAGTATACGATGCGCACAACTGAGCTCTTGAGAATCTCACATACGAACACGTAGGATGCGCGCCACCTGCCTCGCCAAAATTACTTCGCGGAGGCTTCTAAAACCCGCGAACGAATCTCAAGCGAGCCTAAGCCACAGCTGGGGCCAGTCACAAAAGAAGCTTCCGTCAACTTGTTGACGACTTGCACGCGCACAAGTTCTCATATGGAACATCTGCAGCCTTCTGCAGCTTAACGAGACAGCCCCCGATGCAGACTGAAACGCAATCATCGCGGGTCCTCAGAAGCCTCAGAAGCACACCCTCGCTTAGCTCTGCGTAATTCCACTCGCGTCCTATATTGGTCCTATATGCTATCTTATGCTATGTACGCCACAACGCGGGAATAGTATACACCTGCATCGGAATCCCGTCCTCGGGATCATCAAACCCAACGCACTCCGTCGTCGGAATGAACTTGCAGTATGTATGTATGTACTGATGATTCCCAGAGGGTTGCCGGCAAAGGCTGTTAACTTCGGGGGTACAGTTTCACGCAACCTCTGTCCAAGTATCACCATGACCCTGCCACGAACGCCGCAGAGGCGGCGTGCTACCTGCATACTTGCATACGATGGAAGACGCAGTGCACTGTAGCCCCGAATTCGGATCCGTCAATCGCGTGCGGTTGCTTTGATGTGTACGAACCGGATTTGGGTATAGACTGCCTCGAATTATCCGAGGCATCAAGGGGACCCGCTGCGTATTGTGACGGGTTCCTGGGTTTTGTCGGGCTGCGGCGGAAGTGTATTGCGCCGCTGAAATTGGTGTTCAGTTTCGAGAATATTGGATTAGCAAGCATAGAAGGCCTGCAGATTGTGTAGCGAAAGGAGTCGGCGTTGGTTTGACGGTGTTTTCGGCTTGGAAGAAGAGGCGCTCACCCCCGTGGATTCGGTGGACCTGCAAAGCTAACAGCATGTTCTCACAGTTGGAATTTTGGAAGGAACACTGCGGTAAATCTCCGGAAGTTGGAACGCTGTTATCAGGGGCGCTCACTCCTTCCCGCGATACCGAAAATTAAGTACCGGAATTATGGTCTATAATTTACTTTCAAGCCAGCTCTAGATACCTTAGAATTAGTCCGAGGGACTTTGTTGACCAACATGAATTGCAAGGTGCGTCAATCATACGTACAATCACCCCCTACCATTCATCGGCTTTAAGTACAGGATGTGTAATCGTTGTAGGCCGCCTGAGGATTAATCAAGGGCACCCTTTGGCGCTGGTGGACATCAGGAATGCATGCATAGGGGCTCTCGATCGTGCCACCTCCCGGGATTACTACACCGTTCTTTCTGGAACCCATACGCTTACCTGAAACACGCAATTCGGCGATGTCTAAACGCCCGGAAAGCTTTTAGAATGATTGAATGCGTAAATTACGCGGTGCTTCGGAAATCGTCGGGGTACATACACTGGGTCCACACTACAGTTCATTCAGTTTCGGATGGCCGGAAGTAGGTGTAGGAAATGCAACTTGGGAGGGTGAATACGATGTAGATTCATAGTAAATAAACACAGCTTATATACAAATATTCCAGCTACACTACCCTAGTCCACGGGATCGTACTGCCCGAGTACGGACCGTTAGAAGTCCATCCGAGCACTTCTCGGATGTACGAGCAACAAAGGGAATGGCTCATCCAAGTAAATTGGATGAATCATCCCAACGACGAAGCTGCGAGGCTTCGCCGTTCAACACTCCTCCTTGATCGTACATGCGGGATCAAGAAGGCCAATGCGGTACGTGAAGTCGTCGTGTGCTGGTCGAGGTAACGCCTTCGTGAGGATGTCGGCCAGGTTGTCCTTCGTGTTGACGTACACAGTGTTGAGAGTTCCAGACTGAACGTGGTCGCGCAGAAAATGCAAAGCGATGTCGATATGCTTCGTGCGAGAGTGGAACTGAGGGTTATGCGCGATGGCGATGGCGGACTGGTTATCCGTGAAGAGAGTCGAAGTGGAGGGCTGCCAGAGTCCGAGTTCGTCGAAGAGAGCCCTATACCACAAGACCTGCTTCGCCGCATGCGTAGCAGCGACGTACTCGGCTTCAGCGGTGGATAAAGCGACAGATGTGACATGTCTGCTTCTTGGAGCTCCAAGCCACCGCACCACCAGCCAGAGTAAAGACGAAGCCACTGACTGACTTCCGGTCTGCGTTCGAAGCCCAGTCGGCATCGCAAAACATGTCGAGCTCCGGCGTCCACTTAGAGCTAGGATCGCCGTAGGTGAGCTGCAAGTCCCTCGTCCCCTTGAGGTAGCGCAACACGCGCTTGACTGCCGTCCAGTGCTTCGCCTGCGGGCTCCTGGTGAATTGAGCAAGGCGGTGGACGGCGTATGCGATATCGGGTCGTGTACCCATCGCGGCGTAGAGTAGCGAGCCGATAGCCGTAGCATAAAGGCTGGAGGCGCGGGGGTCAGGTGTAGCGTCGATGGGGAGTGGATCGATAGAGTCGAGGTTGATATTCATGTCGAGGGGAGTGGTAACGGAGTTGGCGTCCTGTAGACCGAACCGTACGAGCATAGAGTCGATATAATGAGATTGGGAGAGGGTAATGGTGCCGGAGTCGTCGTCCTTGTGATTCATGAATCTTCATGCCCAGAAGCATTCCAGGTTGACCGATGTCGTTGATGTCGAATTTGGAGCGAAGTTCTTTGGTGATCGTCGTCGCCTCAGCGGGGGAGCTGGTGTAGCCGATAATATCGTCGACCCAGACCAGAAGGATTGCCAGAACGTCGCCAGTGCGTCGTATGTAGCAGCAGGGGTCGGAGCGAGTGGCCGTGAACCCAAGATTCGCCATGGCCGAGTCGAACTCGCGATTCCACACGTTCCCTGCCTGTTTGAGTCCATACAGAGCTCGTTTGAGCTTGCAGACTCGCCCAGTTCCATCCTCATACCCCGGAGGCTGCCTCATGAAGATCTCCTCGTCGAGATGTCCATTGAGGTACGCTGATGCGCCTTCAGCGCGTCTACCCACTAAAAATCGCGATTTACCTTAATAAATACGCGATTCCCACTGCATATCATCTATCAAAAGACCTGCACCAATGTAAAGGGGAACAAGAGTCAGAGCCGAGCCCAGAGCTGCTGACTTAGCCTCTCTGACCTACGCGCGGGACTACGAGAAGTGACGAGTAGCCTCAAGCAGGTAAGACCTACCTTCGCGAGACACTTGCTACTTTAAGGAGACACGCGCGGGACAACTATGGGATCGACTTGGCAAGTAACGGACATAGGCAGAGTAGTGCATATCAATGGGAAGCCCCCTACCCATCCCTTCGTATCTCGCGAGAACACTCTTGCCACACCCAGAGTCGAGAGATCACCGTGACATCAGTAGTCGAGAGGGATCGCACCCGAGCCCCTGATAAGCGCCGGAGTATAGCTCCCGCGCGACTTGATCTTCACGAGAGGTGGCACGTCGAGAGGTCGATCACACCTCGAGATGTTCGCAATCAAACCACGTCTCGGGAAAGTTCTGGGATCGCCATCGGCTGAGGGGAGAACTCGGTACAGGCACCCGCGTGTAACACAGGGGAAGCGGAACCGGCACAACTTAAGCGCCCCACGATTCCCTTGCCCGGGTATCGGATGGATCATCCGCGGCTCCACTCTATCAGAGGGAAACCACAATCAGAGATAAGAATAGGTCGGCCCACACGAGACGAGTGGCGCGGCGTGTACGAAGAAGTCGGTTGGTGGCAACGGCACAGTCTTGGGTATTTACCCGGGCGCTAATTGGCCTTGAGCTCAACCTCGAGAGGTCTTCCCTCCTATCTCTATGTTTCATTTGGACCGTTTTGGAATGTATCGCGATCGCATGTGTTTCTCATCTGTTTGTCTTGGAGCTTGTTTGTAAATATTCGGCATGTACTTAAGTCTCGCAAGTAGTTTAGAGAAAATCAGTTACCCCCCAGTTTTCATCTTTCAAGTCTCTAAGTCAAAGTCTAAAGTCTAGCCGTCGCGCTATCTGTCTGTCTGTCTTGCTGTCTGGTCGTCGTGCCAATTGTCTTTAAGTTTTCTGTTCCTTTTGCGAAGCTCTCGAGCCTAGTGAAAGCCCTCTCGTGGTAGCGACCTCGTCCTCCCGAGACCCCACCCTCTCATCGAGAACCTATATCACCCCGAAGCGCGGTCGAGTCTAGAACTCCCCTTCAAACTTGCTAGTTGCGAGTACCTTAGAGTCGACCTAGTCCTCTAGTCCAATACATTACTTTGCCCGCTCTACCTCGAGCGAGTTGCCCCTCAGCTACCCTAGTGTGGTTGTGTGTGTGTTGTGTGTTGTGTTTGTTGTTTTGGTTAGAGGCGTGTTTGGCTCTTAGCCCCGTAGCCGCACATCATCTGGAGCCCACCGCGAGGGGGAGTCAGAATCGATCAAAGCTTCATTCGTGATCAAGCTCTCGAGCGAGATCCGTTTGTCCGTTTCAGATAGTAAACGAGTTCTATCAACATAGCGTCGAGAAGACCTGTGCTTGATAAAGGAAAAGGAGTAGAGCGACCCAGGAAGAACCCAGTTCTCCCTAGTCAACCCGTTGGAACCCAACCGTCCGTTCGCGCGCGAACGAGAACAGCTGTTGCCGAAGCAGGAACAGAACTAGTTGCCTTTGATAACTATCCCAGACCAGGGACAAGTTTCCAAGCACCTACGAACGCGAAAGCGAGAAGCAGCAGAGTCGTACCACCGGCTGTACCTCCTACCAGAACCCGCCAAGTCGCCCCGTTCACGAGAGGAAAACCTCGAACTACCGCACTCGCGCTAGCTTCGAAATCCAATCGCGTAGAACCCGCGCGCAATCCGAGACCAGAGAGTAGAGAAAGTTCGCAATCCACGAACTCCAGTCGCAGACGCCGTAGAAACCGCAGACATTCGAGTAGCAGTCAATTATCAACGACCCCTACCATGGCTGGCGAACAAGCGCGAATCCGAGCCCTCGATCCTGATGCCACTGGCGAAGGATTCCCTGGGCTCCCTATGTCGAATAAAAACTTCCCGAATAGTTATTCCGCGAATCGTCCTAAGTACGATTCTACGAAACCAGAGGAGTTCCTAGAGTATGTGAGACAAGTAGAGGATGTGATCAGCGCATGCGAAATCATCCCGGATCGCTTGAAGAAGAAGGCATTGGTTCACTTCCGAGATGTGTCGGAACAGAGTCTCTGGACAACGCTACCTGAATATAAAACGGGTACCTACGCGGAGTTCAAAGAGAAACTGTTCTTGTACCATCCTACAGCAGCACTGCAGAACCGTGGCAGTTTAGCCAGGATCCAGTTGTTGTGTGCGAGGCACCAAGGGATAGGTCTAGACGCGAGTCATACCTTATTGCAGTTCGCGCTGAAGTTCAGGGCCGAGGCAGCGAAACTCGAGAAGCATCTCATGAGCAACAATGAATTGGTTAACCTTTTCTTGGGCGCGTTAGATGAGCCTTTCCGTACGAAAGCATGGGAGGTACTCTCGAAGGAAGCCGAAACGGATGACACCCTGGAAGTCGTTGCAGGAGAGAAGATCATTCCGTTTGACCGATGGATCTCGTGTGCTGAAAAGTTGGCGGTTCAGAGAGAACGCTTTGGAGAAAGGTTCGGAGGAAAGAAGGGAGGTATCTTGGCTAAACCCTCGGTCGTCTCTGCCACCCCGAGCACTCCAGCAGTGACTCCCGCGGCCCCATCTAAGTTGTACGAGCCCGGTTGGAACGACGAGCCCACTGTGAAAGTCGAGTACGAGGACCTCGAACACCGAGTTCTGCAAGGAGTGAGTTCTTTGCTAGACCAGAAATTGAGTGCCATCGATAAAAAGATGATCTCTCGGGATGCCTACATGGAAACTCAACTCGAGGAGTTGCGCGCTGGTCAAGGACGCGCTGACAAGTTCATGCGTCAGCCCAACAACTTCGCGGTTGCAACCCAGCAGAACAATCCAGGCTCGAGAGGGGGCTTTGGATTCGGAAACAATACGAGAGGACCACCTCCTAGCGCGGGGTCGATTTGCTACTACTGTAATGGACAGGGTCACTTCGCGAACGACTGTCAAGCCAAGCAGAAACATGTCAGCGAAGGCAAGATTGTATCGGGACCGGATGGGACCTTCGACAAGCATGGCAATCGCCTGCGCAATATGCCCGGCACCTCCTTGAAAGAGGTAGTAGACAAACTGCCCATGCCCACGGCTAGCCAGAACGTCCAGCACTACTATGATGACAGTGCGGACTATGTGCGCGATCAGTTCCATCAAGCGCCGTACCAGGAATCAGAAATGATTACTCGGGACGAAATGAACATTCTGCGAGACGAGATTTATCATCTGAGTTCCTTAAGGGAACAAGGATCGTCCGCGCGAGCCAAGAACATGCAGCCACAGGCCCAGTTCGTACAGAAACCAGTGGTCGAGCCTTGGAAGGAGCTCCAGCAGGAGCAGAAGCGGAGCAATCAATTGATGTCCCAATTAGTCGCGGCACTTACCCCGATGGTCGGGAGGAATCAATTCCCTTTGCAGACGCGGTCTGGAGCGAACCAAGGCGGCGAGGATGATGAGGGTTTTCTCAGCGACCAGTGAAGGACACTGCCGTCGCGAAAAGAACCGTTGGTCGCGACAAGGCAAGCCCGGAGGTGCGTAACAACAAACCCAGCAGAAAAGCCACGGTAGAGGATGAGGAAGACGATGAGGATGAGGAGCCAATAAAGAGAGGGCCGCCGTCAGGAGTAAAGAAGGTCTTTAATCCGCGAGCACCTCGAGGAGTGCGGTTCGAAACGGTAGAAGTTGGGGGGACGAGCCAAGCGGCGCCTAAGTTGAAAGACCGGCCCTTTGTACTAGTACCACCACTCAAAACGACTCCGTTGAAAACACCAACCCGCGAGGATGTACAGCAAGGGAGAGAAGGTCGTTCCGATCCCAAAACAGCGTTGCCTCGCTTAGAGAAGAAGGGACCCGCGTATCAGCACAAGGCGCCTATTGAGGAAGCCGAGTCGCTGAGCCGCATTATGGAGGAGTTACTGAGTACGAGGTTCACTACGAGTCTTAAGGATTTGGCAAGCATTTCGGCACCTGCCCGCGAGTACTTGAAAAAGATGATAACCAAGAAGAAGATTGCGATTGATAATAAGGAAAAAGCCTCAGATCTCGAGTACCAAATCATCGCTCTCATCGACTTGATGTCTACCGAGTACAAAGCTCGCGCGGTACAAATGTGCAACATCTTAGAGGCAGAAGAGGAGTTGGGCGGAATGGAGATCCCCGATCCTGAGAGAGAAGAAGAGGAAGAACCAGGGACTGTAAGAGTTGAACAAGTCTTCATGCAGTTGGAAGAGCTGCCTCCCGCGCAAGTCTTTCTGGCACAAGGAATTCCATCGGTACCCGACGGAGCCTTCGTAGTTAGTGACCCCGTGGAGCAGTATCTAAATTCATTGGAAGATGGGGAAGAGCCGCGGCCAATTCTGGTAGCGCGCGAATCCGTGTCTCTGAGAACTGTCTACCCGAGTATCAATAAATCGGGTAAGGTAGAAGTCCTCTTGGATACGGGCTCCCAGATCTGTTCCATGGATGCAGATGTGGCGAGACGTCTGGGAATCTCATTCGATCCAGATATCGTCATTCACCTCCAGTCCGCAAACCGAACGACAGAAAAGACTCTAGGTCTAGCTAGAAACATCGAGTTCGACTTCGATGGAGTAACGGCATATATCCAGCTTCACATCATTCGCCGTCCAGCGTATGATGTTCTTCTCGGGAGACCTTTCGACGTCGCTATGTCAAGCGAGGTCAAGAACAACACCCGCGGCGAGCAGCAGATCACACTCTGCGATCCCAACACGGGCAAGAGGATTACCATTGCCACCAGCCCTCGAGGCAAACCACCCCCGCACGTTAGAAAAGAGATGCTTGACGCTCAAGAAGTAAATTTTCGAGCCTCGAGGATCTGATCAACGGTGATCAGGGGGAAGTGGGTCTAATCCTCGAGAGAGATGACAGGACTGGCGAGATTAGCCTAACCCAAGTCGTGAGACCCACAGAGAGCGTATTCAGCCAAGAAGAGTTACAGAGAGCATATCTACAGTCGTACTTCGAGGGAACTCCAGAAGGCGACGAAGATGACAGAAAAGGACGAGAGGTATTTCAAAACTACCTCTCGACTATAGAAAACCCAGATAGTGAAAAGAGAGTACAGTTAGTCGTGGAGACGCAACCAGCGATGACCTCCCAAGATCAGAAAGCGAAAGCCAAAGTCAAGGGAGTCTCGAAGGGCACGAAATACAAGAAGGTGGCTGATAAAGTCAAACCGGTTATGGGGCACTTAGACGAGAGGTTTCGCATCATTAGGGACATTAAAGGTGACCCGCTCGCGAACCTCCCTGAGCTGCCAACTAGGCCTTCGGAGTTCAAACCCACTGGGCGCTACACACAAGAAAGGAAGGAGGACATGGACAAGCTGCATAAAGGGGACTTCTTGTGGGACGAAGAAAGGAAACTACTACATAACTTCGTCTCGATACATGAAGAAGGCTTCGCTTGGGACGATTCAGAAAGGGGGAGCTTTAAACCAGAGTTCTTCCCGCCAGTCGAGATACCCACGACCCCTCACACCCCTTGGGCGCTTAGAAACATTCCTATTCCCCCAGGCTTGTATGATCGCGTGTGTGCCATGATCAAGAGCAAAATAGATGCCGGCGTGTACGAGCCTTCGAACTCATCGTACAGGTCGAGGTGGTTTTGCGTGTTGAAGAAAGATGGGGAGAGTCTGAGGATTGTACACAGCTTAGAACCGCTGAACGCAGTTACAATCGCTCACTCGGGAGTGCCCCCAGCAACGGAAGAGTTAGCGAGTAAGTTCGCAGGAAGGTCGTGTGGAGGCTGTCTGGATTTATATGTGGGATACGACGAGAGGTTATTATCACCCTCCTCGCGAGATCTCACCACATTCCAAACACCCTTCGGCGCGATGAGACTGGTAACCCTACCCATGGGATGGACCAATTCCGTGCCCATCTTCCACGACGATGTCACCCATATCTTACAAGAAGAAATACCAGAAGTCACTTGGCCGTTTTTGGATGATGTGCCCGTAGGCGGACCTCGTACTAGATACGAGAAAGCCGACGGTACGTACGAGACTATACCCGAGAACCCTGGTATCCGAAGATTTGTATGGGAACATTTCCAGAATCTCAACCGCGTAGTGGAGAGAATGAAGTACAGTGGCGGCACATTCTCAGGAAAGAAGTCCGTACTGTGCGCAGACGAGTTTGTGGTGGTTGGCCATTTATGTACCTATGAAGGTCGAAAACCACTGCCAGAGAGAGTAGGTGTCATCGAGAGGTGGGGACCTTGTCAGTCTGTCAGCGATGTCCGCGCCTTCTTAGGAACAGTGGGGACAATGAGAATATTCATCCGTGACTATGCTAAACGCGCAGACGCGATCCAGAAGCTGACAAGGATTGACCAACCCTTCGAGTGGGGAGAAGCTCAGGACGCCGCGATGCGAGACTTAAAGGATGCAGTCCGAGACGCACCATGCCTAAGGTCCCTGGACTACGATGTTAACACCGAGATCAAGCTCTCAGTCGACACGTCCTACAAAGCGATCGGCTGGTACATAAGTCAACAAGACAATGCAGACCTTAAGAAGTGGTGGTACGCGCGTTTTGGCTCGACTACCATGACTCCGCGCGAGGCTCGCTACTCCCAACCAAAACGAGAGTTATTCGGATTAATGAGAGCATTGCAGGAGAACAAATACTGGCTCATTGGCTGCAGACGTCTAGTGGTAGAAACCGATGCTCAATACATTAAAGGAATGCTCAACAATCCGGAAATGGGTCCTAACGCTACCATTAACCGATGGATTGAGAACATTCTAATGTATCACTTCGAGCTACGGCACGTAGCAGGCAAGACCTTTGCCGCGGATGGACTTTCCAGGCGTGATCGCATGCCAGAGGATCCGCCGCACCAGCCCTACGACCACCAAGGGGAATCGGGCGACGGACTGAGAGGATACTCGAAACCTAACCCAGAGGATCCGGAGCCGCTCGACTTCGAGGACTTCAAACATGAGATTGACACGCGAGGAGGATATCTCCTCAATGTCACGATCCCTGAAGCCGATTTTGACGATGACAGAGTTCTGACTGGTGTCTCGCGACATGTCCGAACGGCGACGCGAGCACAGTTGGTCAACGTCGAGATGTTGCCAGATGCAGAGTTGAAAATGGATGAAGAAGAGATAGAGGCGTACGATGACGCGGGACGATCCCAACAAGCGCGGGACACAGACGAGCGCCTACCCAAAATAGCTAAGTGGCTAAAGGGACCGCTACAAGCGCCCGAGGGATTAAAGCCGGCAGATGTGGGTAAGTGGGTCCGAGAGTGCAGCCATTACTTCGAAAAGGAAGGAAAGCTATATCGAAGACAAACTGGGCACCCACAGCTAGTTGTGCCTAAGGAGAATCGCATGTACATGATGAGGGCCGCGCACGACGCACTTGGACACCGAGGCGCGTGGGCCACCACTCAGGTTCTACTGAAGCGCTTCTGGTGGCCTGAACTCGAAGGAGATGTGAACTGGTATGTAAAGACTTGTCACGTTTGCCAGCTGAGGACAAAGCTACTGTTGAAGATCCCACCACAAGTCACGGATACTCCGTCGATCTTCCAAGTGTTGCACGCGGATGTGTTGCAAATGACTCCCGCGAGCAACGGCTGCAAGTACATTGTGCATGGTCGGTGTGCGCTGTCTTCTTGGATGGAGGGCAAGCCCTTGAAAGAAGAAACAGGCGCACAGATCGGCGCGTGGTTATTGGAGATCATCACGAGATGGGGATGCATGAGGGAGATTGTTACGGACAATGGAGGCGCGTTCGTGAAGGCTACGAAATGGCTTGAGGATAAGTATGGCATTAAGGGAATTAAGATCTCGCCGTACAACTCTAAGGCCAATGGTCGGATCGAGCGTCCCCACTACGACGTCCGCGACATGCTGTTCAAAGCAACCAATGGTGTCGCGAAACAATGGTACTGGTACTTCCAACACATTATGTGGGCGGACCGCGTAACGGTACGACGTCGATTCGGAGTCTCTCCGTTCTTCATGGTCACCGGCGCGGAACCAGTTCTGCCATTAGACATCCAGGAAGCAACTTGGCTAGTCGAGCCTCCAAGCGGTCCTATGACCACAGAGGAGCTTCTGGCGCAGCGCGCGAAGGGCTTAGCTAAGCATAGGGACTTAGTCGAGAATATGAGGAGTCGAGTTGATAAGGAGAAGAGAGAACGCGTCGTGAAATACGAAAAGGAGTATGCACGGACAATCCGAGACTTCAAATTCAAACGCGGAGACTTAGTATTAATGCGCAATACGAGTATTGAGAAAAGTCTCGACAAGAAAATGAAGCCGAGGTATTTGGGCCCTTTGGTGGTGATTGCACGTAATAAGGGAGGAGCGTACATTCTCGCAGAAATGGATGGTGCCGTCCTACAGAGCGCCGTTGGTGCCTTCAGAGTCATCCCATATCACGCGAGGAAACGCATTCCTCTCCCTGCGTCAATTCATGACTTCATCGACATAGAGCCGTCCACGCTGGAAGAGATGGAAGAAGAGTCGGAAACAGGGTACATTGAGGACTTAGCATTTAAAGGAATGCCGAGAGGTGACCCTGAGGAAGACGACGATTAGGTCGAGCGGTTCGCGGAGTCATCGAGGACGATGATTTTTTAGTTGGGGGAGAGAGAGGGTACTACCCGAACTCAATACTTAACATAAAGATTATCTTACTCCGAAATTTTGCGATTTTAGAGAAAGGTCCAAACGAGAATCATATTGACATCGAAAGCGGAAAACTAGAGAGCAAAAACCGTTCGAAGGGACTACGCGATTAGACTAAAGCTGGTTCAGCGGATCCAAGACTACTAAAGCGAACCTAAGTAGAGGTAGAAGGAGCAGAAGAAGAAGCAGCCGAGTTGTCGTTGAGAGAAAGAAGAGAAGCCTTCAAAGTGGTGTACTCCTCGTTGAGGATCTGCCAGAAACCAGTGTAAAGGTCGCAGCCCGGCTGCGTACCGACGCCCGCTCCACGAACACCCATATAAGGCAATCGCCCCTAGCGCCCATAGGCGCCCACAATCCTGTCGGTTTTGGCCATAGCGCCGATGCCGATCAGGACCCTAAAAGCTCGGTAATCCTGCGGGAGTTCCCGTAGCACCCTCGTTCCTCCCTATATAAACGGACTCTTTAGATTTATTTTCCTTTCGTGCTTGCTCACCCCCAGTTCAGTCGTCCCGTCCCGTCTCGTTTCCCCTCCTTTTTCCCTTCTATTCTATTCTCTCTCTCTCGTACAACCACTACTCAGCCTCAATCAATTCTATTTGACCTATCTACGTGCGTACACCCGACTGAAGCCCTCTGTCCACTGCTCCTCCGCACTCGCGTGACTCGTCGTCACTACAAATTTGGAGCCCACCGCGAGGGGAGCTAAAGCACACTGGCTTCTCGTCGTACCCCCTCCTCCATCCAGGACTTTCTCGGCCCCATCTCTGGGCGCCCTGTGCTATCTCGTCACTCCACCGTCCCCGACCTCGACATCTCGGAGTTATTCACTCCCACCCCGCCGCCAGTCAAGGACGAGCCCGTATCGGCTCTCGTACCCCCGTCTACCCCTCCTCGTTCAGCGTCTCAGCTCGCTGCGCTTCGCAAAGTCGGACGCGACGCACCGCTAAAGCCCCGTCCCGCGTTCTCGACGTCTCTACCCGAAGGCTCCCAAGCTCCCGGTCTCCGTTCGGCCTACTGGTCGTCATCGTCCTCGCTATCCGACAAGAAAACCCCCGAACCTGAAGAAAAGCCCGTCAGCACGATGCCCGGTGAAGACGAAAACAGATCGGCCTCGCAGGCCTACTTCCAATCCATGCCGCTGCGCAACGAACGCCGAGCACCGAGGTTCGATGGTCACGGCGCCTATCTCGCCCAATTCTTCCGCGACTTCGAAACGGTCGCAGTCGCCGCTGGCCTAGAAAACCGTCAGTGGATCACCCGTGTCATGGATTACGCACCCGCCGTCGACTACGAACTGTGGAAGAGCATCGCCGCCAAACCGAACATGACCTGGACGACGTTCAAGAGCGAGATCGCGAAGTTCTACGCCGGCGCCGACCACGAGCGCAGGTATACTGTCGCCGACCTCGAGCGCCTCTGCGAAACCTTCGGCGCTAGGACCTCCGTCTCGCGAGACGACTTTAGCGACTTCTACAGGAAGTTTTACACCATCGCTACGTACCTCGAGACCAAGAGTCGTCTCTCCAGTCGCGAAGAGTCTCGGCTCTTGCTAAACGCGTTCCACCTCGACCTCCGCAACCAAATCCGCGCCCAGCTTCGAGCCGTGAAGCCCAGCCACCACCCGGACGACCCCTTCCCCGTCTCCGACATCGTCGACGCTATCAATATCGTCCTAGCTATCTCGTCAGTCGACGCATACGCCGCGCCCGCCAGAGCTACGTACCAGCCGCTTCCACCCCCGTCGGCGTTGCCTACAGTCGTCGAGCCTCGTCTCCCTCCTCCTCGTCCGACCTACGACGCGTCGAACCTCCTCGCTCCCGATCCCGTCGACAAGCTAGCGAATCGTCTCGAGACCGCACTGTCGACGATGCTCACGGCGACCGTCGAGTCCTTCGCTAACATGGCGGGCGGACAGAGAGGACCTCCGGGCCCACGGTTCCAGAATCAGGGATACCAGCCTATTCAGGGATGCGTGTGGTGCGCGTCAGACAACCACTGGTCTCGGACCTGTCCCAAACGAGCAGAGTATGAGGCAAAAGGGATGATCGTCCGATCGCCGGCTGACCCCACCAGGTTCTGCCTCCCAGACGGGAGTATGATCGGTCCACGATATGGACGAACGATCGGCGCGTTGGTCGAGGACTGGCACCGTCAGCGCCCCTCGCCTCTACCTCGAACCACGCCCATGACCCCCGCCACCGGCTCGAACGCGATCCCGACGTCTACCCAAGTTCAGTCGAACATTCTCCGTGTTGTCGAAGTGAACCACGTTCAGCAAAACCAGCACGTCGGGCAAACGAACCGCGATACACAGCCAGAGGTCGAGTTACCGATGGCGACGTCGACCCCGTATGGGCGGGTCGACGGGGAAGAGAACGAGTATGGTGTGTCGCCGGATGACCTACCCATCCTGGAGGCCACTCATGCGGCGTTGACGATGAAGATAGAGGCCGCTAGGCGTGCCTCACGACCGAACACCAGAAGCATGTCGAAGAACGAAGAAGAGAAGCCGTCGAACCCCGCGCCCAAGACCCAGCAGCCTCTATCGCCGCAAGCGCCGCCCAAATTAAATCAAGCGCCCATCGCCGAAGCTGTCACACAGCCCCCACCGTCGAAGTATATCCACCCGAACGCCGTGGCCCCACCTCAATTCCGTTTCGTTACTCCCATCGAAGACCCCGCTCGCACTGCTTCCCTCGCTGAACGCAGCCTCGACTCCCCCGTCTCTCTTTCCGTTCGTGAGTTGCTCGGTGTCGCGCCTGATCTGCGCAAGGCCGTACGAGAGCTCGTCACCACCAAAAAGGTCCCGTTAGAGACCGTCGCGCCGCCCAAGTCGTACGTAGCAACAGTCGAGCACGACGTTGACGATGTTGCGGACAGTCTCGTGTCCGTACTGCTGCAGAATCTCAAGCAGCAGGAGGTGAAGGCGACGGTCGCGAATCATACGGAGACACTGCGTACCCTGGAGCTCGATCTCGACGGAAAGGTCAAAGTCCACGCGATTCTCGACGAGGGCTCTCAGATCATCGGCCTCAGGCGGGATATCTGGGAACGGCTAGGCCTCCCGCTTCGTTCGGACCATACCATGGTCATGGAGTCGGCTAACGGCTCGACCTCGCGTACCCTGGGTGTGATCCCGGACCTGTTGGTCAGGATTGGCACATGCGAGTTCCGTCTTCAGGTGCAGGTCGTCGAAGAGGCTGGTTACGAGATGCTACTCGGTCGCCCATTCCACGTCCTCGTGCAAGCCCAGATGCAGCATCATCGCGACGGCTCTGGGACTATCACGCTCACGGATCCTCGTACTCGGGCGGTCATCACTGTGCCGACGAAGGCGCGTGGTGAAGCTCTCCACCGCGTTGCGGTGGATTTTTGAGTGTAGTCGGGGACCGTCCCATCGACTCGGCGCCCGCAGCAGCCCCGCCGCCGAGCCACAGCACCAATGGTGCTCCGGCTGCCTCGTCTCGTTCCGATTCCGCTTCCACGTCTCGTTTCTCGTCCCCTTTATCGCCTCAGTCTCCCTCTTCGTCTCGTTCCTCTCATCCATCTGCTTCCTTTTATAATTCTGTTCTTTCTCGCTCCACTGTTTCCCAAAACCTGCTCGCCACCCTCGAGGATAAAGCTGGGCAAAACTACGTGCGCGAGCACGCCGTCTCTATTACGGAGATCTCGCTCGAACCCGACGCCGACGGATCGTATCCTCAGGCCGAGTTCGAGTCCCAAAAGTACGTCGAGACCTTCAAATATAAGAAGGTCGCGAATCGCGTCAAGCCCGTTTCCGCCGCTCTCCCTCCCCAGTTCCGTATCGAACGTACCATTCCCCGCGACCCTCTCGTCGACATGCCCGAGCTTCCAGCGCAGCCTCCCGACTTCGTTCCCGGTCAGCGCTACACGCAGGAGAGGAGAGACGCGATGGGATTAAACAAGGATGGTTTTCTTACGTCAGAAGAGGAGAAGCTAATAGATTGGTTTTTCGTCAACTGCGAGTCGTCGTTCGCGTGGGATGAGAGTGAAAAAGGTATATTTTCGGACGAGTACTTCCCCCCCGTGCAGATCCCGACGACCGACCACGACGTCTGGATATTCAAGAACATCCCCATCCCGCCCGGTCTCTACTCCAAGATCATCGACATCATCAAAGCGAAGCAGGCCGCAGGTACCATCGAGCCATCGAACGCCGCCTATCGCTCTCAATGGTTTTGGGTTCTCAAGAAAGACGGGAAGTCCCTTCGAATCGTACACAACCTCCAGCCCCTCAACGCCGTTACCATCAAAGACTCTGCCGTGCCACCTATCGTCGAACCTTACGCTGAATCGTTCGCTGGTCGCGCCTGTTACTCTGTGCTCGATCTCTTCGTCGGCTTCGACCAACGCTCGCTTCACCCCGACTCTCGCGATCTCACGACTTTCCAGACGCCGTTGGGAACGTTCCGACTCACACGCATACCGATGGGGTACACCAACTCCCAGCAAGTGCAGCACGGCGACCTCACATTTCTCCTACAAGACGAGATCCCGCACGTCACCATGCCGTTCGTCGACGACGTCCCCGTGCGAGGTCCCGCCACACGCTATGAGCTCGAAGGCGGAGGATACGAAACCATTCCCGGAAACCCAGGTATCCGCAGGTTCGTCTGGGAGCACATGAAGGACGTCTTGCGTGTTGTCTGGAAGGTTGGAAAGGCCGGTGGAACGTTCTCTGGTCCGAAGGCGTACATCTGCGTCCCCGAGGCCGTCATCGTCGGTCACCTGTGCACGTACGAAGGTCGTCGTCCCCTCCCCGATCGCGTTCAGAAGATTCGAGACTGGCCGATCCCGATAGACCTCACCAGCGTCCGTGGCTTCCTCGGGACCATCGGCACCATGCGGATGTTCATTCAAGACTTCGCAAAGCACGCCGAACCACTCGTCAAACTCACCCGCCGCCGCAAAACAGACGCACCATTCGAGTTCGGTGTCGACGAGCTCCAGGCCATGGAGACCATGAAGCATCTCGTCACCACCTCGCCCGCCATTCGCCCTATCGACTACGACTCAGACGGCGAAGTCATCTTGGCTGTCGACTCATCAGTTATCGCCGTCGGGTATGTTCTTTCCCAAATCGGGAGAGACGCGCTTCGATACCCATCACGGTTCGGGTCCATTACCTGGAACGAAGTTGAGCGTCGCTACTCGCAGTCTAAAATCGAGCTATTCGGTCTATTCAGAGCACTTCGCGACGTCCGCACGTACATTATCGGTGTCAGGAATCTCGTTGTCGAAGTCGACGCCCGGTACATCAAGGGGATGATTAACAATCCCGATGTCCAGCCCAACGCGACCATCAACAGGTGGATAGCGGGGATCCTCCTCTTCGACTTTGTCTTGCGTCACGTCCCGGCCAAGGACCACACCGCCGCAGACGGTCTCTCTCGTCGTGCTCGCGCTCCCGAAGACCCCTCCTACGACGACGACGACTATGAGAGTTGGATCGACTCCGCCAATGCTTTCTCCATCGAGCTACTCAACTGGGATCGCCATCCCATCGTCTCGTCTACCCCAGTTTCGCGCTCGAATCCATCAGCGCAATATACCCAGCCCCGCATGCTTACTGAAGCGTTGCGGTGCCTCCTAGTCGTCCACCCGTCCGCGCCGAGCGAAGAGTCCCGTTCTAGTTCAGTCGTCCCGTCAGTCTCAGTCTCGCCCGTCAGTAGTACGTCAGTATCAGAACCCGCGTTGTACCAGCCAGTCCACACCTCGCCACACCTGTCTCTTGCCATCTCGACGCCGCCTTCAGTCGCCGAACCCCAGCCTCCTCGCTCCTCGAAGGCCGTAGAGAAGGACCACCATATCAGCCTCGTTCAGCATTATCTTCGCACCTTAGAACGTCCAGAAGGGTATTCGGGCAAGGACCTCGAGCGGTTCATTCGGTACGCTCTTGACTTCTTTGTTCTCGACGACCGCCTATTTCGTCGTAACCGCCACAAGCGACACCAGCTCTACATCCCACACCCTCGCCGTCTCGCTCTCCTAGAGGAAGCCCACGACTCCCTCGGTCACAAAGGTGTGTTCGCCGTCTCGCAGCGCCTCCTGCTGCGATTCTGGTGGCCGTTCCTCATCGAGGACGTCAAATGGTACGTCCAGACGTGCCACGAGTGCCAGGTTCGGAACACCACCCGCGTTCACATCCCCCCGACCGTCGCTACACCGTTCTCCCTGTTCCGCAAGTTTTACATCGACACGATGTTCCTCCCCGCGTCGCACGGCTACATCGGAATTGTCCACGCCCGATGCTCGCTCTCCTCCTACCCCGAATGGCGCATGCTTCGTGCCGAGAACGCTCGCGCGATCGCTACGTTCATCTTCGAGGATATCTTGTGTCGGTACGGGATGGTGGAAGAACTCGTTACGGATAACGGCAAACCGTACGTCGCGGCTCTCGACTATCTGAAGGAGCGGTACGGCGTCACCAATATTCGTATTTCGCCGTACAACTCACAGGCGAACGGGCCCGTCGAACGTCGACACTATGACGTCCGCGAAGCTCTCATGAAGGCGACGAACGGTCGCGAACAGGACTGGCCCCTCGTTGCACACTCGGTGTTTTGGGCGGAACGGGTCACGATACAGAAGTCCACTGGGTACTCGCCCTACTACATCGCTCATGGCGTTGAGCCCATCCTCCCTTTCGACTTCGCGGAAGCGACCCTCCTCGCGCCTGCTCAAACGTCCCTCCTATCGACCGCCGACCTCATTTCACAGCGAGCTATTGCCCTCCAGCGTCGGCAGGAAGACCTCGACCGTGTACGCGACCTCCTCCTCAAGGCTCGCCTCGCATCGGCTCGTCAGTACGAGGAGAAGTTTAGGGCGACCATTAAGGACTACGACTTCGCGCCCGGCACTCTCGTTCTCGTCCGGAACTCGAAGTTCGACTCCTCGGTCGGTTCCAAAGCCAAGCCTCGATACCACGGCCCTCTCGTCGTCGTCAAGCGCACCACCGGCGGCTCGTATGTCCTCGCCGAGCTCGACGGAGCCATCTCTCGTCTCCGATACGCTGCGTACCGTCTTCTCCCCTATCACGCGCGCGACGTCAAGAGGATCCCAGTGTCGTCGTTCACCGACCTCGAGGACCATGAGATTGAACTACATACACGAGATCGGGAGCCTCTACTCGACGACAAAACGAACTAGGCATCGGGATAATCGAAATTACCGGCTCTGAAGCGAGCGTCGAGCTCCTCAAACTCCAAGCAAACTCCCCTCGTCATCCTCCGCCCGAAGTAACTCTCCTCGTTCCCTCCGTCGATCTCCATCCCCCTTTCCCCCATCCTCTCAGCGTACGGCGCGTATCGGTCGGCCCAGCGAAACAACATGTGCAGTTCATCGGCCAAGTTGATGTCGTCGATGTTCGGCCTCCCCTGCGTGATGATCTCGGTAACGGTCGCCTTGTCCATCAGCTCGACGGCGAGGACCCGAGCCTCCTCTCGTTCATCGGCCGGAGCGCGGCTCACATGCGCGAAAGTCAGGCGATGCACGAAGCTCGCCAGCTCGGCCTGCACGTCTCGGTCCAACCTTTCGGTGTCTCCGAACGTCGCAAGCGCCTTGCGTACACGCAGGCAGTCATACTGGGTCGACGGCGTCAGCATCTCGATGAAGGAAGTCGGCAGTTTCACGCACCATGTCCCCAACAACGGAGCGGAGCGCAGCTCCACGACCGCCCTCAGCCGTTTGGAACTCCTGAAGGGACTTGAAGAGCTTGCGGTCGAATAGGTTGCGGTTGCGCCTCATGAGGAGGATCAAGAACGCGTTGAGGTTTAGTGGGATAGTCACCGGCTCGGCGTCGACGTCGATGGCGTTGGGCATGATGGTGCGTATCGGACCTGTTCCTTTCTCGTCCTATCCCTCCCCGCCTTTTATGCGTTCGCCCTCGTGAAAATTTCGGTGTCCGTGACTCGCCTTCTTAGCAATCCCCCCCTCCCTTGACTCGTTTCGCATCCTCTTCGCCCCGCCGTCGTCATCTTTCTCCCCGTCGATCGCCGCACAGCCACACCGCCCTTTCCCCGCCTCGCCGTCCGCCTCTCCATCCTCGCCCCTGTCGTACCTCGCTTCCCACCCACCCACACCTCTCTCATGTTGTTCTGACTCCTAGAGTCAGAACAAGAAAAGTTCCCGGGGGATGTAAAGGTCGCAGCCCGGCTGCGTACCGACGCCCGCTCCACGAACACCCATATAAGGCAATCGCCCCTAGCGCCCATAGGCGCCCACAATCCTGTCGGTTTTGGCCATAGCGCCGATGCCGATCAGGACCCTAAAAGCTCGGTAATCCTGCGGGAGTTCCCGTAGCACCCTCGTTCCTCCCTATATAAACGGACTCTTTAGATTTATTTTCCTTTCGTGCTTGCTCACCCCCAGTTCAGTCGTCCCGTCCCGTCTCGTTTCCCCTCCTTTTTCCCTTCTATTCTATTCTCTCTCTCTCGTACAACCACTACTCAGCCTCAATCAATTCTATTTGACCTATCTACGTGCGTACACCCGACTGAAGCCCTCTGTCCACTGCTCCTCCGCACTCGCGTGACTCGTCGTCACTACACCAGTGTAGATCTGAAGCTTGTGAATAACCTGCAACATGACGCCGCGGGTCTCGCCAATAATAACACGGAGGTTCTCCTCGTTCTGAGTCTGGTTGGCGAAGTCGCGAACCAACTTGAGCGAGTTGGAGACCACTCCCTGAACATACTGGTTAGAGATCGCGCGATCATCGACTACAAGAGAGAGTAAGCCCGAGGACATAAGGAAATCGAAGGGAGAAGGCGCACTGTACTCGACGAGGTTACCGTCAGGGAAAAGACGGTTCCCAGAGCCTCGAGAACCAGAAGCCTGAGCCTCGCGATGAGCCTCTCCCTGGCGAGACCTCTTGTTGTTAACTTGCTGGGCCTTCATAAACATAGGAGAACCGGTGTCCATGTTAGGAACCTGAGAGTGGTCCAACATGCGGACTCCGCCGGACGCGTTGGTGCTACCACCACGAGTGGGACGAGTACGAGAGCCCTAGGAACGAAGTCAGAAGAAGAAAGTGGGAAGAAAGAAAGATGCGTACCCCAGCAGCACCGCCGCGAGCAGAACGGAATACGCGGCGAGAGGAGATCGCATGGACGCGAAACCGAGAAGAGGTGCCCGCGCGAACCAGTATGGACGAGGAACACGAATGCACCCGCGCGCCATCAAATCAGGGGGCGCTTAACGGATAAACCGAGATCTCGAGGAGCGTAGCCACAGCAAACGTGTATCGCGAGAACGGGAGTCGTCAAGGGCTAAATCCTGACGATCTCTCGCGATAATGGCGAGAGGTCGATCCGAGAGGTGGAGAAATCTTACCTCGAGAGGTGGAACCTCAGCCTTTCACACGGGCGCTTAAAACGCATGGGTCCGATCAACGAGCCGTGACAGTCCAGATACGAGCACGATGCATTGGAAGGGCGGTAAATACGGTACATTACGAGTCCAGAGTGATAGGGGTGTGGGTAAGAAGTATGTAGGAGGCCTAAGAGTCAGTGTCTGTGTGATAGAGATACAAAGGAGCCAGAAGTCCAAGAAGAGTGAAAGGGAACAACCTACGCAGCGGGGGGAGCGTCCTGCGCATCCACCGCCGCCTCGCCTTCTTCCTCCTCGTCGATGGGAACGCCCCCGTCACGAACCTCGCCTCCCTGCTCCTGTTCGACCGAGAGGTCGTCCTCGACCTGCGAAGACGAACCTGACGAAGGGAGAACCGCGATTTGAGGAGCGGCGGACGACGACGACGAAGGAAGTGGACCGAGAGCAGGACTGATGAAGTTGGAAGGGTTGACAACGGGGAAGGCGATGGTGCCCTCGCTGGTGCCTCGGTCCTGAGCGGCGGCATACCAAGCCGAGGGAGCGATGCTATTGATGAGCTCGTCGGAACCACAGTCGCGAGTGCTGTTCAAGATGTTCGCCAGGAACGATTGAACAGCATCGACCTTGAGGGCCTGGAACTCGCAGGTCTTGCGCATTTCCTCGTACAGCGCGTAGTCGGCGACGAGCATCTGGTAGACGCGATTGGTATCTAGAGGCCAAGAGATATGAGTAACCACCAAGCCAAGAGAAGGAACGGGTTGGACGTACGGTTGACACTCGGCGCCTGACTCGTAAGGAACTCCATCTCGCGGACTTGAGCCAACGTGACGCGGGGAGGGCGCGACGAGGGCGCCCACGAGCACGACTGGCTCGAAGTCTTACAGGCCGAGCACTTCCCGTTGGGGTCTTTCGGGTCCACGACGCACTCTTGAAGTGCACCTCGAGCGAGGCAGCGACCACAAGGAAGAGGTGGCTAGGGTCCGGCGCGTGAGTAAGAAAGAGATAAAGCAAGGAAGAGAAACGAACCCTGGGAGCAGGCGTGGTGACGCGCTTGAGGAGCTTGACGTCGGCGCGAGACGAGAGGAGTTCGGAGGGCGGCAACAGGTGTTGAAGGACTTCGGCCATGGCGATCTGATGCGCTTGAAAGGCGGCGGCCTGCCTCGCAGCAGTAAGTTGCCTGCGGCTTTGCGCCTCGTCGACCTCACCCTCGCCGTCGCCCCCAGCATCCTCAGCATCGCCCCCAGCGTCTCCAACGAAGTCCCCGGTAATGCTGGAAGAGCCGCTAGACGAAGCGGCATCGTCGGACTGTTCGGGATCATAGGAGTCGACGTCGATCGCAGTCCTAGCGTTCCTAGGAATGTGCGGGCGAAGTTGATGGGCAGTGTACGGAGAGGGCGGAGGCTGCGTGGCACGGCCCTTGCCTTTTGAAGACGAAGTTTTGGCAGACGAGGAGGGACCAGCACCGCGGGATGACGAAGTCGGCTCGACTTTGATCTTCTTGAGGGGAGGCGGCTGCACGCCCAAGAACTGTTCAGATAAGTGGACCGAGAAGGACGGAGAGAACGCGACGTACCCCAGTGTCACCAGAAGACTTGCGCTTGGATGGAACCTCGGCGGGACGAGCGGAACTAAGGCCAGCCCCTTGATGGCGCCGACCGACGTCCTTGGTCTCACCGAGCGAAATAGGCGCCGGTTGCGTCGCAATCCGCTCTCGGGTGCCTGGAGCTTTCGGACGCGAAGTGGAAGGTTTGGAACTGGAGATGTGCGCGTTGACGCTGGAGAAGAATGTGAGTACACCGCCAAAACGAGCATCGAGGCTACACACCGGGCAAGGGGCGCGGACACCGTGCCTTGAGCTTTCCGAGAGGAACCCGAGGAAGGGGCCTTGGAAGAAGGAGGTGTAGCGGGAGTAGGCCAGTCGGAGGGCGGAGGATTTGGTGGAAAGAGGGGCGCGGCCCACTGAGCTTTGGGATCGAGCGCCGACGAAAGGGAGCGTTTGGTTTTCTTATCAGAAGTGGCCTGGCCGAGGTAGTACGCTATGTAGCTGCGAAAAGCGGGGAAGTTGGGATGCTGAGTTAGCAGAGGGTTGGTATGGATGAGTTGCTGTGGATCGAGAAAGAAAAGAACTCTTAGCGTCGATCGTAGAGCAGACGAGAGTCGGCTTACCACTACGCGGATCCACTGATCGTAGAAGGCGTTTAGCTTTTGAAGACTCCAGTCCGGGGACGCCGTCGCCGCCTGAAGCGCAGCCACCATCTCGGCGGCCATACCAAGGGAAGGATCGGCCATCGGTGTAGAAAGAGAAGAGAGGAGAGAGTACGAAGAGAGGCGAAGCGCGAGTGAGAAAGTCCCCAAGAAGACCGGGCTATATGTGAAGACAAATGTGACATTTGTGACATGAGCCCGGGAATGGATAACGCAGAAGAATCCTGGGAGAACATTCAGAGCGCGCTTCGAATGACATGACATGTCGAGAACTACGCGAGAAGGATGTGACGCGGGCTAAACCTGCAAGCACCGGGAAAAACTTAGAATCAATAGAGTCGAGGGTACAGGGTTGTTAAGACGTCTCGGGATCAGAATGAACCGGGGACCTCGCGGCAAAGGACTGAGGCGAGGCAGACAGGTCGGTGAACTCGCGAGAGGACAAGAACGAAGTTGGGTAGCGGTATCAAAAGGACTGAGGACAGTCTAGATTTCAGTTGGGGGGAGATGATGCGCCTTCAGCGCGTCTACCCACTAAAAATCGCGATTTACCTTAATAAATACGCGATTCCCACTGCATATCATCTATCAAAAGACCTGCACCAATGTAAAGGGGAACAAGAGTCAGAGCCGAGCCCAGAGCTGCTGACTTAGCCTCTCTGACCTACGCGCGGGACTACGAGAAGTGACGAGTAGCCTCAAGCAGGTAAGACCTACCTTCGCGAGACACTTGCTACTTTAAGGAGACACGCGCGGGACAACTATGGGATCGACTTGGCAAGTAACGGACATAGGCAGAGTAGTGCATATCAATGGGAAGCCCCCTACCCATCCCTTCGTATCTCGCGAGAACACTCTTGCCACACCCAGAGTCGAGAGATCACCGTGACATCAGTAGTCGAGAGGGATCGCACCCGAGCCCCTGATAAGCGCCGGAGTATAGCTCCCGCGCGACTTGATCTTCACGAGAGGTGGCACGTCGAGAGGTCGATCACACCTCGAGATGTTCGCAATCAAACCACGTCTCGGGAAAGTTCTGGGATCGCCATCGGCTGAGGGGAGAACTCGGTACAGGCACCCGCGTGTAACACAGGGGAAGCGGAACCGGCACAACTTAAGCGCCCCACGATTCCCTTGCCCGGGTATCGGATGGATCATCCGCGGCTCCACTCTATCAGAGGGAAACCACAATCAGAGATAAGAATAGGTCGGCCCACACGAGACGAGTGGCGCGGCGTGTACGAAGAAGTCGGTTGGTGGCAACGGCACAGTCTTGGGTATTTACCCGGGCGCTAATTGGCCTTGAGCTCAACCTCGAGAGGTCTTCCCTCCTATCTCTATGTTTCATTTGGACCGTTTTGGAATGTATCGCGATCGCATGTGTTTCTCATCTGTTTGTCTTGGAGCTTGTTTGTAAATATTCGGCATGTACTTAAGTCTCGCAAGTAGTTTAGAGAAAATCAGTTACCCCCCAGTTTTCATCTTTCAAGTCTCTAAGTCAAAGTCTAAAGTCTAGCCGTCGCGCTATCTGTCTGTCTGTCTTGCTGTCTGGTCGTCGTGCCAATTGTCTTTAAGTTTTCTGTTCCTTTTGCGAAGCTCTCGAGCCTAGTGAAAGCCCTCTCGTGGTAGCGACCTCGTCCTCCCGAGACCCCACCCTCTCATCGAGAACCTATATCACCCCGAAGCGCGGTCGAGTCTAGAACTCCCCTTCAAACTTGCTAGTTGCGAGTACCTTAGAGTCGACCTAGTCCTCTAGTCCAATACATTACTTTGCCCGCTCTACCTCGAGCGAGTTGCCCCTCAGCTACCCTAGTGTGGTTGTGTGTGTGTTGTGTGTTGTGTTTGTTGTTTTGGTTAGAGGCGTGTTTGGCTCTTAGCCCCGTAGCCGCACATCAACGCACTCTTCACGTCGAGCTGAAACATAGTCCAGTTGTGAATCGACGCGAGAGCGGTCATGGTGCGGAAGGTCTCGAAGCGCATGACAGGCGCAAACGTGCCGTTGGTGTCGAAGTCCGTCCCGGGTTTCTGTGAGAACCCCTGCGCTACGAGCCTTGCCTTGTAGCGAACGACCTGACCATGGTCGTCCCGCTTGCGGGCGAAGACCCAGCGGTTACCAACAGCATCCCTTCCACTCGGTAGATCCACCACCTCCCAAGTCCCCATCTTCTCCAGCATACCCAGCTCCTCCTCAATCGCTCTCTCCCACTCCTTCCCCTCACTTCCCCCAAGCGCCTCCTTCACACTCCTAGGAAGTGGCGCGTCGACGTCCTGCACATCCTCAACCCAAGGCCTCTCGTCGTAGACAGGTGGCGGCGTGCGCACTGGTCGGATGGGGGCGCTATCCGGCGCATCAGGATCTTCAACATCCTCCATCCCGACCTTTGAGTAAAGTGCTCGGTCGCCCTCACTGTATGCAAATCCAGAAGCGGCATGCTTCGATCTGCGTGTCGCCCTCCGCTCCTTGGTGCGTCGCACTTCTTCAGCTGCTTTGAGAGCATTGCGACCTGGGCGAGCAGCAGGAATGCGGACGTTGGGATTGGAGCTGACTCTGTAGTCGATGTCAGGGTGATTGCGAGTGCGGCGTGGGGACTGAGGGCGGTCATGAACTGGTTCTGGGATAGGAAAGTTGTCGAATGGTAGGGCAGGGGGTGTGCGTGGCTCGGGCGTGTACCGGAGAATCTCTGGAGGTCGGATAGGACTCGGTGGTGGGTCCATATGGGTGATATCATTACCGGATTTGGGATCGACATTCCCATCAGGCGTCGAAAGCTCCTCCTCGAGCCCCAATCCGTGTGGAACACCATCCCTAGGCACCTCTACCACCTTATTCTCGTTGAACACGACGTTCCTCGAGACCTTGACGCTCCTCCTCTTCGCCTCATAGTACCTCACAGCCTGCGATCCCTCCACAAATCCCACAAACATCATCTTGTTCGACCGCGGACTCAACTTTGACCTCCCCGTCGACTCGTCCAACACCCACACGTCACTTCCAAACTCCCGGAGAAATGAGACATCAGGCTTCTTGCCGTGGTACGCCTCGTATGGCGTGCGTCCAGGTAAGGCACTCGTGAGCACGCGGTTGCGCAGATATACTGCGTGCGAGATAGCTTCGTCCCACAGGAAGGCGGGCACGGACTTCGCGATCATCATCGCACGGACGAGCTCTAACAAAGTCCGGTTGAGACGCTCGGCCACTCCATTCTGAGATGGCGAGTAAGGGGCAGTGGTGTGGATCTCGATGCCTTTCGTGGCGCAGAGAGATTTCGTCGTCGAGTTGACGAGCTCCTTCCCGTTGTCGAAGCGCATCCACGCCGGTCCCTTCCCAAACTTCCGCTCAACCGCCGCCACATGCTCCGCAATGAACTTCGAAGCCTCCCCCTTCTCCTTCATGAAATACACCTGCACCATCCTAGTCGCGTCATCCGTGAACGAGACGTAGTAGCGGTTCTTCCAAATAGACTCAGTCTTGATGGGACCCCACACATCACAGTGATAGCCTTCGCCTGCGATGCGCGAGCGCCAATCTGCCTTTTTGGGAAATGGCTGATGGGTGAGTTTAGCGCCGAGACATGCGGTGCACGTGGGGCCCGGCCCCCGGGGGATGGGATGGAAGACTCGTCGACATCGAAACCGCCGACTATGCCCATGCGCTGCATCTTCTCCAGCGTGGACATTCCAATGTGCCCGAAGAGAAGGTGCCAGTGATCCCAAGTCTTCGCTGCCGGCGCGGCATAGTTCGCTCGCTCCCGCCACAGCCTTGCTCGGGCATCCAACTGATATAACCGGTCGACCTTCCGCCCTAATCCCACCACTCTCCCCTTCCGATCCTTCAGCTCACAACCTCCCTTGGAGAATGCAACAGATCCGCCACCTTCGTCGAACCGGCTCAACGAGAGCAAACAATTCAGTGCGCCGGGTACGTATAAAACGTCCTTGAGACTGTGCGCATAGGTGAGATCGCCGACTTTGAAGTTGATCTGGACCGTTCCAGTCCCTTCAACAATCGCAACGGCTGGGCCAACGCCTTGGACAGTGGTGTTGTGGAGAGTGGTATAGTCGGTGAAGGCGTCTCGGTGAGTGCAGATGTGGGAAGTGGTGCCAGAGTCGAGGTACCAGACGAGTTTGGAGGTATTCACCTCGTTAAACCTCGTCATATACGCCACAGCAACCGCAGTGTTGATGTCAGCGCCCTTGTCCTTCGCCTGGTTCGTCCGATCCTTCCTCCTCCTGCCCCTCGGTCCCTTGCCTTCAGCACCTCCTCCCTTCGCCCAACAGTCCTTCTTAACATGCCCCTTGCCCTTGCAGTTATAACACTCCTTCTCCCGATCCGATCCCTTCGCTCCTCCGCCTGTCCTTCCACCACTACCACCTCCACCTCCAGCCCTAAAGTTCGCCTGGAGCGCATGCATAGCGCCTCCATCCTTCGCCCGTCGACGACGATCTTCCTCCAGCAACAGAGGAATAATCTCGGACGCCTTGAGCGACTTCTCACTCCCGTGAGATCCGAAGTACGCAGAGGTATATCCGTCCCAGCTCTCCGGGAGCGACGTGATAATGACCATGGCGAAATCCTCGTCTGTGACGACGTTGGACATGAGCGCGAGTTCGGCCTGGTAGGCCCGAAGGTTAGAGATATGTTCCACCATGTCGAAGCCCTCCGCGGCGGCTGCGCGATAAAGCGCACGACGAACTGCGAGGATACCAAGGCGACCCTTGGTCTCCTTGATCTCGAGCAAACGTGTCCAGATCTCGCCGGCAGTAGTCGCACCGAGGATGTGCGCCATCTCGGTGTCGCCGATCGCGAGCTCGAGGCGAGTGCGGGCCTTCGACTCACCGGTCTCCCAAGTGGTGACCTGGGTATCGGTGATGGTAACAGATACATTATCCGCTCCAGTGATGGTTCCAGCGACCGGACGAATAGAGGTAGGGGGTGTGATGTACGAGAGGAGGTTCTGCTCCAAGGGGGTGCAGAAAAAAAAATCTTGCACCAGACGTCGAAACTTCTTGTTAAGAAACTACCCTGGGGGGTACCTACCTACCGCGGGAATTACATACTATATATAGTAATATTACATCATCAAGCGCGCGCCTTTTTCGAACTTCGAGCGCTTTGCTTGCACGCATCGCAATGCCAGTTAGCATTGTTTTTGGGTGCGTCTACGCATGCGCGGTGGTACTGAAACCATATGTAAGTGCTTGCATGCATATTATACAAGAGATTACTCACATGTTGGGTTTCGCAGCCCCGCTTTTTGCATTGAATTACGGGCCTAGCACTGTCGTTGGGGTCAGCAACATCCCTGCACCAGCAGGCGTTCAGCAGAATCCTCCGCTTCTTTATTCTCCGTGACCGACCCTGCTGACCATCTTCAGGTTCCAAGGCCTCGACGGGTTCGTCGAGCGGACTTGGGTGTGGAACCGCCGCGCTACCGCCGTGCTGTCCGATTGCGGCAGTGTCCGACGTCACCGGTCGTGTGGGTGACAACGATCGATCCTCGTTCCCAACCACCACCCCATCCTGCCCGGTACTACCCTGCCCAGCACCACCTTGCCCAGCACCACCATGTAACGCCAAATCGACGTCGACTTGAGGCCCACCAACCGCTTGATTTGATACACCGCCCTCGCTCGCATCCGCCTGCTCTGAAGGAGCCCGCCACTCCCAGGCTTCGTTCATCTCATTCCCGGCGTCGAATTGGGCGCCGTCTCCTTCAAACTCGTCTCCATCCGACTGATCACCCTCCTCTGCATCCGCTTCATTCTCGTCCTCGTCAACGCTACCTATTTGAGTGCCGCCGGTTGTACTGCAGACATGTGGAGGTGAGTATAGTACATGAACTCAGAACAAACAGGGTACTAACCTTGATAACAGCGCAGCTGACGACATATGCTCCTTCGAGACGACAAGGCTCGGCCCCTTGGACTTTTTGGAGGTGCGTTTAGGGCCCTTTGGCTGTCGGTTCTCCCAGACAAACTTCATGGCCCTCTGCTCATCCGCAGCTATATCGCACAGTGCGCTTTGAGCTTTTTCCTTCCGTTCTTTCGCCTTGATGCACTTGGGTGAATTCTTGTGGACTTTGTGGTAGTTGCCTAGCCCTCCCAACCCTACGTTCACAGTTTCCGTACACACTTCACATATGAGCGTGTGGTCCGTCTCATTATATCCCAAGCGTGTCTGTAAGCCAAATATCATTGAGTTGGATGTTCTAACGTTAGCATGGACACGGTACCTTCTCAGCAGCCTCTTCGGGAGTCTCTGTTTTCTTTTTCCGTGGCATGATGAGTGTTACTGAGGGGTGCGATGGCTTGCATCCGCCGTCAAATATCAAAAATTATTGATTTCGATCCAAATTTGACTGCCCGGAATAAGGTTGTTGAGGTCAGAGATGAACCAAAAAGAATACATCTCGGCGGGCTTGAACTTGCGACATATTACTACTGTCTTTCGAACGCAATCTACACACTATGCCATTGCACGATGTTAATCCTGGCATCTCTACCGTTCTCTGGAAGCCTTCAGGGGCGCAGAATTTCCTTTTTTGGGTCAGGTCACAACTTTTTGTTAGGCCAGGCCCGAGGGGGGGGCGCGATAACGGTGCTTGTGCCTACCCTAAAAAGGGAAAAAAGAAAAGAAAAGAAAAGGAGGGAAAGAAAAAGGAGAAAAGAGGGGAGAAAAGGGAGAGATTCGTCCTATATCTTAGTGGGCGTCTCCAAACACGGCGCGTGCCAATCACCCTGAGCCTGTGATGGTCCGTCCAATGGGAATTTAGCATCTTTACTGGCGTAATTTCTCGCGAGCTGGTTCACTCTGATTCTCGGCACCAGTGCTGGCTCACGGAATTGATTCTATTTTCTCTATCATTTTTCCCTCTATCACATCCGATACTCGCTTAGATTAAGTCGTGTGTCTACGGTTAATGGGAGGTGGAATGGTGGGAAGCTCCGGCAATCTATCCCCCGATACGCCGCTCCAGGCTTGACTACATGGTTTCGTCGGGCGCTTACTGTTACGCCCGTAGCAGACAACCTCTCCACAATCCTGACACAGGTTGTAGCAGTACTTAACCTGCCTCTTCCCGGGGCATTCTGGCTTCCCGCATTTCTGGCAGGTGCGCTGGCCGCGAGAACCTTTGGCTTTCGGAGCTGGAGGCTCAGGCCGCGACTGAGCGAGGTCATTTGCGACCCTTTGTTTAGCTATTTCGCGCGCAGCCTGGTGATGCGAAAGCGTTCGAGATGGCTGTGCGCCGCCGGAAAAGGGCACTGCTATGGGGGATGGGGCCGCCGGAGGAGGATGGTGTGAGGGAGGTGGTGTGGAAGTAAGAGCGAGTGATTGCTGAGGGTGCAAGGCAGCATCATCCAATGCGTGCTGCTGGTGGGCGGCCTGGGAATATGAGAGCGATGAAGCGTTGGGATGAACATTGATCAAGGATGTGTCGGAATTGATGGTGGGGCCAGACGAGCTCGACGACGAGGGCTGTGGTGGACGAGGAATATCAAGGCCAGAAGTCACAACATCTGGCTGTAATGGTCGCTCGGATAGGTGAGGGATTGTCTCTGAGCGATGAGGGTCTCGTGCCTCTCGTGTAACACCCTGCCGGATAGATGATGACATAGAAAGTGTACTTCGGATACCAACATTTGTGTTCCACAATGCGTAGTGTGTCTTGAGATGTTCAATAAGCTAATAAATGGTTTAAGCAGATGAATCTAGTGCCTGGGGGAGAAATGATTTACCTTATAGAAGATCTTCGGGGACATATCCGCGCGTTCATTCCACACCCTGACTGCAAGTTTCCAAACGGGGCCGCGGGATCGTGAATTGAATGCAGAGCTCGATTTCATCAAATCGTCAAAAAGCTCATACTCTTCGGTGGTGTGCACCGGAAGGACGGCTTTCCTTGTGTTCTGGATTCGGGCTAGATACTCAAAATCTCGCCTTGGAGCATGGATTGCAATGTCAGGTGCATGCTCGGCAATGCCTGCCTCCAATCTAATGTTATCAGGGATCGTGAGAATACCTAGCCGCTCCTTTGTCGGAATGTACAGATCTCCGTTCGAGGTGCTGGGGATGCTGAGTGGACCTGAAAGGACACCCTCCAGGTATGCTTGTCTCTCCTGAATGCGATTACTGATCCATAGGTCATAGTGGCCACGGTACTTTTTGCCAGTACTATTCATTGTTCCAACCTAGGTGCCATATGGCTCAAGTTAGTAAAGCATGGCGGCAAAGTAATTTACTGTGTACGCACCCGTTTGTTATGGACGTACACATATTCAGGGATACGTGCATTGATATGCCGAATTGAGACACCAACAGTGGGAAGGCGAGATCGAAGCTGAGAGTGAATACCCTCCGTAAAGTTTGTTCCTCGTGAGCATCGGTAGATTGGGAGGTTTCCGGCCTTCGCATCGATACCAATCTTCGTGTACAGGGGGATGTTGGGGGGATCAGAGACATAGCCTAAACGGATGAGGTCGAGAATCTGGGCCGCCGTTTTCCAATGCTGGGGGCGGAAAAGAGGCTCGTGTGTCGTCATATCTTGCAACGGCCCATATGTCCGGAAGAGCTTCTCGACCATTGGGAAGATCACTTCTGGAAGGGGGATATATCGACGGCAATGCTGCCACAGCCAATGCGCACATCGAATAGCGAGTTGCTCAAACGTAGGAGCACCAGGCTGGCGCGATGCCCACGCCGTGATTCGCACCCGGTCCTCGAGATTGGCCACAAATAGAATATCCCGAAGCGCCCTCATGAACTCCTTCCGTAAGCCGTGGTTGGCTGGTAGGCGCAGCATATTGAACAAATGAAAGATGTCCTTCAGAACTCGGGTTCGGAGGATCGGGCCCGTTTGTCCAGATGGTCGCTTTAAATTCGCGGACATTTTCCGTCCTTGCGCATCACTGCCTGCGTCCACAACTCGTGCTCCACCTGCCGGTTCAGCTGCTTGCGGGCTCAGCTCATCCAGTTCCTCCTCATCCTCATCCATGCTGCCAGACAACCCAAGAGCCTGTTGCAGCAGATCCCCAGCTCTGCTTTCTAACTCTTCGCCCGACCTGTCAGACCTGCCCAACGGTTCCTCAGTTTCCACAACATCTCCGGCGTTCTCTTCATTCGTTCCACCAGGTTCATCTTCCGACTGTGACATTGGTGTGGGTGGACAGGGTAGCTCGAAGGTCAGTGGATCGTACATTCGAAGGTACGTCCGGTTGCATACGAGCTCAAACGGGGTGCATCCAAATGTGCTGAGCGGGCGCTTATGATGCGACGTAATGATGGCTCCAGGCACCAAAACCTTGGTGATGGTCACAAGCGCGCGTGTGGGGGTTATATGGATGCCGTCGTACTCGATGGGGAATGGGAGCGGGGAGAGGTGACCACTTGCAATGAGAGATGATCTGTCCTGGCTGTATACCAGGATGTCGGCTCCGGACTGAGGGAGGATCTGCGGGAGGGGCTGCGGGACTCTCAACTTCGACAACTCTCGGTAAATCGCCAAGGGAGCGTAGGCATCACACGCAGCGTATTCCATCTGCTCACTGGTGAGATGCGCACGTTCCCAATCCATACTGAAACGCTCGGATACGTTCTTGCGTAATGATTTCCCAAGAACGGTTGCGCAGAGATCAGCAAGGCTGCATCGCGCATTTGATACGACATGTCGTTCCTTGGCATACACGGCGAGATCGAGGGCTCCTGTAAACGGCGTGGCAGGCTGTACGATCTCCTCGAGGTGCTTTAGGTCACTATTGACTGCTCTGCCAGCCTTTCGCACTCTTGGATTTTGAAGCAGCATGATAAGTTTTTCGGGGAGGTGGGAATGTCCAACCATCTTGCTGATCTAAAGTTACAAGCATAGACGAAGTTAGACATGACTTTAGGCACCATAGGACGAGTACATACCTGCAGAATATAGACACGGTCCTCAAATGCAAGCTGCACTATCGCAATATCACCCTGCTCAACCATACCATGACCCAAACCCTCAACATTCCATTCACAATCAAACCCTACGACAACCTCATCTTCATCTTCACCAATGGGAACGTGTTCCAGAATGGTTGACAAGGCAACATTGATTGCACTCTCTTCTCCGCGAACGAGAGTTGTGACACCCGGGGGTAGTGTGAATGCTGGAAGGTGGCCGTACTTCTCGACAGGAGTAACCCCAACACGGAGGGACGGAAATGATGTCTCGAGGAATGCCCGGTCCGTGATATTATCGGTGAAAATGAGTTGAACCGGAGGGTGTCCGTACAACTCAAGCGAGTCACGTATCTTGCTGAGCGCGAGTTCGTACTGGGATTGAGCTTTGGTCGGGACCAGGCTTAGCGAGCGAATCTCTCCCCTTTGGTTTGCAAAGCACAGCGCCGCATTGAAAGCGCGCTTGCCATTGACATTAGCTATCTGCTTCGGAAGCTTGAGGACATGTCAGCACTCGTAAACACAGAAGCCAAAGATGCAGACGTACCTTGTGGCTATGGTCAATAGAACAGATGTCGGCAGATAGCATGGCTGTATGCTGCTCATAGTAGTGACGATGCTCCTCCATGAATGAATCGTAGATATCACGAAAGTAAATCGCACTCGGAACAAATCCATGAAAGCCGTCTGAGCTGCTATCCTCGAAAGGTAAAAAAGATTTATACATTTGTCCCATCATCCTAGAGATATCAGCGCACTGCGAAAGATACTCGAGATACTGAAGGTGCAGCTGGTCGTATGCCAGCAAGTGCTGGCACAGGACGGCGTCGGCGAACTGCTTCGAACCCATCCCGTTTTGGAAGCAGGAGCGCATCCACGAGAAGAGCTCATTTGAGACAGCGCTGCGATGGGTGAGGCGAGCCGGAAAATGCGCGGCAAGAGCGCGAGGAAGGCCAGCGAGAATTCGGCTGTCCCAGCTTCTCCAAGTCACAGTGCGCTTGCCTGACTTGGGATGCACGCAGTGGCGACACCGGTAGCGGAATCCGACGATCCAGAATGTCGATGTTAAATCAACACATCGGCGGGGTTGCGACATGGCCGAATGCCGGGTGAGCGCCTTGCGGCACGTCGGACATGGGAGCTGGTTGTAGAGTGCGAGAGGGTCCCAAACAAATAGGCGAGGGGCATAGAGACGGGGTGGTGAGAGATTCGAGGTCTGGAGTGAGAACCAGGTACCCTCGCGCCGAAACCAGAACGTGTGCTCCTTTGCGTACAGGTCAAACTGACCATTCACATCCCTGCGCTGAAGGGTTTTCAGGCAGGCGCGAAAATCGTCCATCAGCCAGTTGGGAAGTGGCTTCCGGATGCGAGGCGTGCGGGGCTGCGAGTCTTCTGGCCGGGCTTCTCCAACTTGCTCGTGTTCATCGTCGTTTTCATCCCCCTCATCCCGCCCACCCGTCTCCTCTCCTATCCCGTCTCCACTTGCATTGTCGTCCTCGTCGTCCACAGTAATTGGCTGATTCGAGCTTTCGAGAGGTGTCGCGATGTTGAAGGTAGGTTCGGCGGTGTTGGAAGGACGCTCGGCGATGCTGGCAGTCGTACCCTCGAGCATAGCGGTCTGGGGGTTACTCGGCTGGACCGGAGGTCGAGATTTGACCGTTGGGAACACGGGCGCAAGGGGATGAAGTCGAGGGTGGTGTAGGTGGTAGCCGGTTGCAGGGATGGTCTTGAAGTCACGGAGTTGGGAGATGTCAGCAAAAATCGTGCATTTGAGAATGCAAAGCAAGTACTTACGATAGGCCCGCTCGTTATTCGAACTTCAACTCGCCCCTTGCTCTCCGTTTCAACCTTCCGTGGCCGACCCCTTCGTTTTGCAGGCGGTGGGGTTGTATCGGCCACCACCACGATTTTCCGAGGGCGACCGCGAGGGCGTTTAGGGCCCTGAACAACTTCCTTCGTCCTCGGACGGCCTCGCTTTCTCTTCCCGAGCGAACCCCCTACAGAGCTCTCCGGAAATTCGCCCGGCTCTGGAGATGTTGAAGCAAGCGGTGACTCCGTCTCGGATGAGGTTGACGGAGTCGGAGGGGTTGAACGAGCTGGTGAATGCGCGGGCATTGGCTCGGTTTCGCGGAATGTGGAGGGCGAATAGAGGTCTAGTAGATATTTCGTATCAGTACCAGCTATTCACGCCAATAAGACTATCTGACGAACCTTGGAGCAAGTTTGTCCTCGCGAGGCGCGCAGAATCACCGACATGAAAACCTGACTTGTCTGAGGACCTGAAAATCGTTCAGTAAGTAACAGAGCACGGCTATTAGAGCAAGTTTCGTACCTGGGCATAGAATGCAGAGACTTGAACGGCGCGAAAAGGGTGTATGCAATTGAGAAGAAGAGGGATTGGGAGATGACGGCAAGACGCGAAACAAGCGCCAACGAGAGCGCCTTCGCCTGGAAATTGCTTACGTAATCTCGGCACAGATCCCGAGTATCATGCCGAGTATCAGGGCACTACCATATTTATCACGCCGAGGGGGGTACCTACCTACCCCTCGGTCCGGGATTCCCGGCCCGGGACCCCCTTGTTCTGCTCTCGCAGTACGGCCTCCATGCGATGCTTCCAGGGCATCCAGTTGGTCGCGTTGAGCGGCTCCAGACGGTAGGTACCGCCTCCAGTGGACTCGGAAGACATGGGTAACGATGTTGGGGTTTGGGGTAGAGTTTAGAGTAAGCAGATAGTTGTTGACAATAGATTACGAGTCCGTTTACGGAGTCGTTCTTTAGCCTGGCGTTTTGGAGACGCCTACGATAAACACGGCTTATACATGTTTGGTTTCCGCGAGTGATGTCCGCCTGGATCGGAGTTCCCCTTGAGCTCATTAAAATGACCTACTCATACCTGGAGGATGGTGGACACAGATGCTGATACACAATGTGTGTTGTTCAAGGATAATCGATACTGGGTATGTGTTGTAATAATATACTTATTGATCCTCGTGTACAACTTGTGTAGTACTACTAAGACTTGAAAGGCATGCAATGGGCTCAAAGTGGCGAGCGGAAACGGACTCGTAACCTGCCATGCCTGCATGGCCACTACACAAGTTCGATGATAGTACTCGTTGATCTCGATCGTTAGAGCGATGCAAGGCTCATAACTTGTAGGAAATGCAACTTGGGAGGGTGAATACGATGTAGATTCATAGTAAATAAACACAGCTTATATACAAATATTCCAGCTACACTACCCTAGTCCACGGGATCGTACTGCCCGAGTACGGACCGTTAGAAGTCCATCCGAGCACTTCTCGGATGTACGAGCAACAAAGGGAATGGCTCATCCAAGTAAATTGGATGAATCATCCCAACGAAGAAGCTGCGAGGCTTCGCCGTTCAACAGTAGGTGTGTCATTGCGCTTCCGAAGGTTGAGTGTAACAGTGCCCATAAACCCCGAGGGGTCTGCTTATATGTGCTGTAATGCCCTGTGGACACGGTGATGCTGCACTGCTCCATACAGCACACCAAGCGCCGAAGCGCCTATAGCGGCGTTCAAGCGCTTATCTCCCCGAGCCGAACGGAGGTCTTGAAACGCGTGAAAGAGTATAGGCAAAGTCCCCGCAATTTGACCTCAGGGGTAAATAGGGGTGAATATATTGAAATTCATGGTGAGAAGTGGGTACGTGCATTTGCTAGGCAAGGTCGGTGCGTATCCTTTCGATAGAGTACCACATCCACTACCCAAACCATCAAACACCATTATTGATAGAAGATTAAGAGCTTGGGTGATAGGGGTCTATACCATTGCTACTCGTCTCCTCACAACGGGTTTTTTTGGCCATTCAGTAGTCCCGGTGCTTTCAAATCTTCTCTCGATCACGGCGTGTTCAGCACTTCTTGATAGCTGGATAGCTCCTGCTGCAATCCGATAACAATTAAAATAGGAGATGTACATCCACCAGAACCCACCACACCCAAATAAAGAGTACATAGCCAGCTACCGACGTAGAACGCGAGGACTTCCGCCTTCTGGTTCTCCTCATTCGCTGGGAGTTAGTCGGGTTTGCCCGAGGCGCGCTCGCCGCTTAGCGCCCATTGAAGATTTCAAACCCAGACAAAGCCATCGTTCACCTAGGCATGCAATTACTTTCCAGTCTCTACAACATCTACACTTCAGAAATCTGCATTCGTCAGTAAAAATTGATTGGAACTGTGATCCATGCAACTCGGTGAGCATGGTGGACCCCTCACGCAGAAAGGAAACTCGGAGTGGAAGACGGGCTCAAGAAAGCGAAAAGCGAAACACTCAAAAAAGTTGCCAGTGAGTATTCTTCTTGTGATAGGCCAGATTTTCCAGCTAAATGACACATAAGATTTCTTTATGCGGCACTTGAAAGACAGGCCATGAGGCAAAACCGACAGCCGCCCTTTACGCATTACCCTATGACAAAGTGTCGCTGAAACTGTTTGTCGAAGACTTCGCTCCTCCCTTAAAGCCTTACCAACTTCTCTACCTTCTTTTTGAGCAGACCATCTGGAGTATGTAGCTCCTCAACTGCCCTTCTCTCCGTTGGAAACCTTCCTCGGTTTCTCCTCGACAGACATCACTCCGCCACCTTCAGAGTAGCCGCGAGGCTGAGCGCCGAACCTTCATTGAACCCGTGCAGACCGGCGACAGCCCGACAGCAATTAGGGGCTTCAGCATCTTTGTTGTGTCCACCGAATCCCTGCTATCGACACAACTCCTCTGAGTCGGCCACTCGAACAACACAAGATGGTGGGGCTTGCGCAGCGTGAGGGATGTGAACTCCGTGCAAGTGGGGATTCCCCATCACCAAGCGCTTGTCATCTTCGCACACGAAGGCACTGCCTCGTGTAATCAGCGAGCCTCCCTTTGCTCCTACCCTCAAGTGTCTTTACACGATGAGTCGAACCCCCTCTGAGGACAAGAAGTCTCCAGGGTTCTTGGGTTCTCCCCCTTTTTCAGGTCTATTCAGGAAAAGCCCACGGACAAGGAACCACACGCTCGATGGACCCGATGAACAGCGACGACAACAGCAGCACCCGCAGTCTGCGGCGGAGTCGATGCCTACACTGCTTAATTTCAGCCCACCTCCGCCTCTTAAAAGGGCGACTAAAACGTTTCCTCGATCGATGTCGTTAGCATCTGGATCGGAAGTGTCGACGCTGCTGAATCCCGTCACCCCTCCGTTCCTCACACATAAACTGGACGGGGAACCATACGATGATATGGACAAAGGGGAAGGATCATCGTCGAAAAGAGAGGGCTCGAGTGAAAGCAGTGGATCTTTAGATTCGGTGCAAATCGCAGGTACGCCGCACATGTCATTCTCATTCATTAACGGGTGTTTTGGGCTAATTTTAACCAGCGATCACCGTCCTTCTGAGCAAACCAACTAAAAGGGCTGTCGGCCTGAAACTGTTCGTGAAAGAGAAAGAGTTCCTCGGCCTCGACTATCGGTATGAGCATATCAAAGGAGATCCTGCGACGCCCCTCCTCTGGAGCCTACAACCATATCTGTGCGTACCGCTTTATCCCCAAACACCCCTATAAGTATTCATGCCCATGTAGCACTCTTCGGCGGGGGACGAGTTTCGATATGCACGTTCGACAGCGTAGGGTATGGCCCAGAGACCCGCTTCTGGCCAAAGCTAGCCTCAATGTAAACGATGCAATCGACGCCCTCCAGGCTCTAGGGTCGCAAGATGATGCCACAATACATCGTAAGTCACCCGAATCCTCAAGCTGTGCCCACCTCACCTGGACCAGAATACATACTTAGAGAAGATCCGACTGTTGTTGTGGATCTGGTCGCGGTTAGTATTCTCCCTCGCATATCTACTCTAAAGCTCAAACGAGAACTTTGTAGGTTCCCGACTTACAAGCGAACCTGAACATGGCTTCCGAAATTTCGAGGAAGATCAAGAGTGTAATAAAGAGTCTAGGAGGTAGTCGCGAGTTCTTGGAGAAACTTATGGCCTATGGTTCAGCTATCAGCGAGGTGCATACTATCCGTCACACTCTATCTCCCATTATTCAACGGCCACCACGTAGCTCGATCCTGTGGCAAAAGCGGTTATGAGCTGTGTGAAGGAGACATGGAAGGTAATGTGTAGCCTCTCGTAACAGTTGCCTATGATTTCATCGTGCACCAGATCCTACTAGAGCAAGACAAGTGCAATAGGGTCGTCGTAGATTTGGCGGATCGTATGGCAAGAACACTGTCGTTCATCCTGGATGTTCAACAGTTCGCGCGCCTTGCGCAATTGAAGAGAGCACTGGAGGATGTTAGACCCCTGATGCAAGATACGACGAACTTCATCCTGAAATACGCGAACCGTACAATGAAGGGTACACTCCCTCTACCACAGACCCCTTCTCTGAAAGCTGACCCGATTCACAATAGAGAAAGCCATAGACGCTGCTGCCTTCAGGGACGACATTGATTCACTGAAGAAGAAATTCGACATTTTTGAAGAACAGTTCGATAGAGGTCTTGAGGTTCAAGCGGGGATGACTGTGGAGGAGATTCTCGGCCACCTCTGTAAGTCAATATACGCTTCTGATTTCTTCATCGCGTTAACCAAGCCGACAGTATCCACGAAGGACGACCAAATCCTCCAAGAACTGAGGCCAAAAGGCTTGGAAGTCACCAGGCCTGTTAGTGGATGTTTGGAAGGCACGAGAACGGAAGCACTCCGCTGGATCGACGAATGGACCGACGACTTCAACGCTCACAACATACTCTGGGTGAACGGATTCCCCGGGGTAGGCAAGTCTTCCATCGCAGCGTCAGTTATCACGAACCTCCGCACAAGGAACCGACTCTGCTCGCGCTTCATCTTCGAAAGGGAGAAAGCGACCGCATCCACGCCCAACGTCCTCTGGAGAAATGTCGCATACGATCTTGCGCAGCGGTATCCATCTATCCGGAGAGCGATTGTCGAAAGACTGAAAGACGAAGACGTGGATGTCGAGACTAGTAACGTCAAGTCTCTCTTCCACGAACTGATCCAAGAACCCCTCCTCGCAGTTGAACGAGAGGCACAAGAGAATGGTAGCAGGCCAATACCCAAAGGACGTCTCCCCGTCGTTGTCATCGACGCCCTGGACGAATGCGGCGGTCGGGACGGCCAACGATCTGGCCATCGAACATCGCTTCTTGGGACGCTCAAGCGGTGGAGCAGGCTTCCGAAGCACTACAAGCTCATCGTGACCAGTCGTTCTGAAGCTGACATCAAGCAGGCTCTAACCGGAATCAGCGACCCCCTTCCCCTGTCTGCAGGGGCGGAGGTGGACGATAACGCCAGCGCAGATATCAATCTCTTCCTCCGGAAGATGTTCGCAAAGATCGCCAAGGCCTACTTGGGGACGCTTCCTCCCAATTGGCCAGGCCCGGAGGTCTGTGACGAACTCACCAGGCGCGCTGCCGGCCTTTTCTTGTGGGCCACGACGGCCATTGCGTTCATAAACATGGGCGATCCCGTACAGCAGCTCGACCTGCTACTACATGGGGTTGGGCTAGGCGATGTGGGGCTCCTCTATGCCAAATTCCTCGATGTTTCGTTCAAGGATCCTACCGCGGACGTGCTGCAGGACTTCCAGAAGATCGTGGGCGCGGTAGCATTCGCCAAGCGCCCACTGACGACGCAGGAGTGTGCGACCTTGCTGCCGCTGTCTTCTCCGACCATGTTGGATTTCGTGCGGAAGGGGCTGCAGTCGGTTTTGGGATCGAATGCTTCGAATGCCCTTCCCGTTACCCCGGGCGGGGTGGGGCCAGTAGGCTTGTCGATGGTGGTAGACCCTTCCGAGGACGTGCTCAGATTCAGCCACCAGTCCTTTGTCGAGTTTCTTCTGAGCTCGCGATGCTCCACTCCCTTCCGGATCGACGAAACGACGTCTCACAAGAACCTGGCGAAATCGTCGCTGAGGATCATGGACCAGCAGCTGAGGTTCAACATCGCCCAGTTCCCGGATAGCCATATCAAGAATGCCGCCCTGGTGGACCTCGATTACAGGGCAGAAACGCTCATTGGCAGCCCTCTGATCTATGCAGCTCGCTTTTGGATGGACCATTTGCAGATGTGTCAATGGGACGAGGATATTTTCGAGAAGGTGAAGGTCTTGATCTTGGATAAGCTCTTGTTCTGGTTCGAAGTGCTGAGCGTTGTCGGGGAGATATACGGCGCAAGTGCAACCTTGAGGAGTTTGCTGAAGTGGTGCAGGGTATGCATATTAATTTCGTCTACTTAAAAGCTGCTTAGTACTGACTTCGGGATAGGACGACGCAGACGAAGAATTCATCGAGTTCGTCGAAGACGCACTGAAATTCCTAGATGCATTCAACACCGTCATGTCCCAGTCCCTCCCACACATCTACATCTCCGCGCTCCCCTTCGCCCCCAAGTCATCCAAAGTCGCACAGCGTTTCCGAGCTCAATTCCCTCGCCTCGTCTGCGTAGAGGACGGCAAATTCGCCGAATGGCCGAGAGTCGTCTTCACAGTCGACGAACACGAGCACGAAGCGTCGATCAACTGCGCCGTCTTCTCACCCAACGACCAATCCAAGTTCATCGCGAGCGGCTCGAACGACAAAACCGTTCGAGTCTGGGACGCGGAGACGGGCGATTTGGTGTCGGGCCCTATGGATGAGCATACCGACTATGTGGGGACCGTCGCGTTCAGTCCGGACGGGAAGCAGATCGCGTCGGGGTCGGATGATGGTACGATTAGGATTTGGGACACAGAGAGTGGGGAGGAGGTCCAAGTATGCGAGGGCGGGGGGTTGAGGCACCACAAGGGAGTCGTTACTTGCGTCGTGTTTTCGAACAGCGGGTTGTTCCTGGCGAGTGCGGGGTACGATGGCCTGATCGTTGTTTGGGATATGGAGTCGGGGAGCGAGGGTTATGGCAGCGTTGTGACCGTTTTTGGGGGACATGGTGGTGCCGTCACGTCTATTGCATACTCACCCGATGATTCGCTGCTGGTTTCGGGATCGGTGGATCGAAGTGTGTGGGTTCGCGATGCGTTATCGGGGGAGTTGGTATGGGGATATAAGAAGCCTGCGGAAGTAGCTAGCGATGAAGGGGAGGAAAGCGAAGGGGATGAGGAAGGAGAGCAGGAGGAACAGGAGGATGGCAAGTCGGAAGTGGCTGGCGAACCGGAGGAACATGGCGAAGGAGAGGGTAGGTTGGAGGGTGGAGATGAGTACTGCGAAGTCAACGAGGCCCGTGTCACACCCCAAAAGAGTCTAGCGAACGGTGAATCCTTGGAACCATTCGGGGACCACACAAACCAAGTCAACTGCGTCGTGTTCTCGCCAGATGGAAAGAGGGTGGCGTCTGCCTCAGAGGACGAAACTACCTTGATATGGGATCTCGAAGAAACCGCAGATCGCGAGCAGCCTTTCAGGCTGGAGGGACACACCGACGGGGTAACATCGATCGCGTTTTCCCCCGATGGGACCAGACTAGTGTCAGGAAGCCACGATGGCATTCTCATCCTCTGGGACATATCAACCGGCAACATCGTCTGCGAGCCGTTCACCGGGCACCGCGGCGGTGTCACTTCCGTCGCTTTCTCTCCAAGCGGACACCGCATCCTGTCCAGCTCGTGCGATAAGCAGCTCTTGATCTGGGACGCCGATTGCATCGACGGCGAGCCGTATACTCTAACCCCCTTCCTCGACATTCCGGCGCACCAGGATAACGTCAAGTCCGTCGCCTTTTCCCCAGACGGGCTCCGGATCGTGTCTGGCTCGGACGACGAGACGATTAGGCTGTGGGACGCGGAGACGGGAGAGCCTATCAACGATGTGCGGTTCCACCGCGAGGATCTGGCGGGGCACCATGAGCACCGGTTCCCGCAGCCTCCAAGCCACCTGCAAGGCGTGGACGTGGTCGCCTATTCGCCAGACGGCGCGTTCATCGCGTCGGGGAGTGGGAGCAGCGACGGGGAGGTGTGCGTTTGGGATAGTGCGACAGGTGCGCTCTTGCAGCCTGTCTTGAGGGGACATGTTGGGGGGATCATATCCATCGCGTTCTTGCCTGATAGCAAGCACCTGGTGAGCAGCTCGTATGATAAGACTATCAGGGTGTGGGACGTCGAGTCTGGGGGGACGATTGTAGGTCCGTTGACGCCTTATCCGGAGGGATGGATCACGTCGGCTGCGGTGTCTCCAGACGGGACGAAGATCGCCTCTGCAACCAACGATTTCGCCATTCGCATATTCGACGCCCAGAGTGGGGAGCAGGTGGGAGAGACGCTGGAGGCCCGGAAGGAGGTGATCAACTGCCTCACGTTCACGCCCGACTCGCAGTGGCTCGTCTCGGGTTCATACGACAAGGCCTCGCAGCTGTACACGGAGACGGGGTGCCAGGACGACGACGAGCAGATGACGTTCTCGAGCATCCGCGTGTGGAACATGGAGACGCGCGAGATGAAATGGGAGCTGGAGAAGGCGCACGAGAAGCACATCTTATGTCTCGCCATCTCGCCTGACGGAAGGTTCGTGGCGTCTGGGTCTGCGGACGAGACGATCATGATCTGGGATCTCGAGACGAAGGCGCCCGTGCTCGGCCCGTTGGAGGGGCACACGAGCACGATATTTGCGGTTGCGTTTAACCATGATGGGACGCGCCTTGTGTCGAGCTCGGAGGACGAGACGATTAGGGTGTGGGATGTGTCGTCCATGAATGATATTCGGGGGTGTTTTGTGGGGGCAAGGCCGGCGGAGTTCTCCGATAATGCGGGGTACCAGCAGGGGTGGATCGTGAAGTCGAGGAGGCAGGAGAGCGAGAGCTTGTTGTTGTGGGTGCCGCCGTGGTGTAGGAGTGGGGTTTGGTGGCCCAGGAACACGGCGGTGATATCGGAGGTTTCGGTCAAACTGGACTTGAGGACGTTTGTGCACGGCGAAAGTTGGGCAGGCTGTTATGAGTCGGGTGTCGGTCATTAGCCGAGCCTTTCTAGCTTCGAGACTGAACTTGCATTCTATAATGATTTGGGCGCCTATATATGTACAGTAGGGTATAACGACAATGGGAATAAGCTGATGGAGACACACCGGGTCATGGTGCAACCGAGGCAGGCTGTTTTCGCCACACCTGGCGCTGGAAATCAAGGAGGATGGGTATAAGTTCTTTGAGGCCAAAGTCCGGCCAGTAGACGTCGGTGAAATGTATTTGGGTGTCTTCGCAACACTGCTGGTTGTTAGTGCGAATGGTAGCGGTATGTTTCTGGAGACGTACCTGCCACAGGAGAAAGTCGCTGAGTCGCTTTACTCCGCTAGTTCTGACGAGGATGTCGAGAGGGGGGCTTCCACCGAGCGATGTGAGGAGGTTGTCCTCGATGTCTTTCTCTGTGATTATACTGTTGGTCGCAGACATGTCAGAGCGTGCCGAAGGAGAATGGGTTTAAGCTTACATGTCTTCCCCCTGTTTATTTTTCAATGAATTCCGGACCGAGTACTCGACGGCCGTCGTTATTTCATCTCGAGAACCGTATGGCATGCAAATATTTAAAATGGACCTGGTAGCAGCATTATGCGCAAGGACATACTAGGCTGGATCGTGAAAGAAACGTACGTGGTATTCTCTCTTGTGAGGGCCTCTGCTTTCTCAACCGCCGCCAGAACCTTTTCAGGTAGTAGAGCCTTCTTCCCAACAATGTTCAGTCTGACTCCGTATCGGTCTAAGAGTTCACTATTCGTTGGTCAGCCTCTTCATCGAGCATGAACATACATACCTACGCACCCGTGTTGGCATAGCTCTAGGAGCTTTGTCTCTGCCAGTTCCATGAGGGCGTCGACCTCGTCCGGTGACCGTTTAAAGTTCTCAATGGCGAACGCATACGCCGAAACACAGCGGATGTTCAGTTTCATGCAGACTTCTAGTATCTATATCTCCACATTTAGAGCTCATCTCCAGTCATCCTGAGATTATCTCAACGTACCCTTTTGAGTGCACCAAACCCTTCCGAATGACCATCCTGCACCCGTTTCTGATGCTGCCGAGCGAAGCGACGATTTCCATCCATGACGAATGCTACATGTTGTGGAATGGGTCCGGCAGCGAGAACTTTGAGTAGAAGATCTTCAGCTTGATGGAGAACTAGCCCGCGAATGTATAACGCGCTGTTCTGGATGGCGTCGAGCATTTGCGGCGACGACGTGGAAGTAATAAAGCAAGGACGTGTTCCGTGCAATCTCAGCCGGAGCCGTTCTGGAAATGAGCTGACCTCGATGTGGCTATGCAAAGTGATTCCAATCCGAGTCCTTCTTAGCTCAGTTGGTAGAGCGCGTCACTAGTAATGACGAGGTCAGTCGTTCAAGTCGGCTAGAAGGAATATACTTTTGCTTCTCCTTTTACTTGCAGGCTACATAGAGTCAGGATGCTCGAAGAGTCGAACCTCGAACTTCAATAGTAGATTCCAGACTCCAGATCCAGAGTGTCTTTTTGGCGTCCGCCCTTGGGACCTCGTGCAATTGGAAAGTAGATGTCTCGTCCCTTGCGCGGTTGAACTCCGACGCATCAGAGACTCAGAGAGTACATCTTCCCTGGGCCAGAAAAATACACCCACATCCTTGGACAGTCCTTATATGACAGCCTAGGTAGATTGTAAGCGTGCATTTTGAACCAAGGAGAAACTGACTTCCAAGAACGGGGTCCCGAAGGATCCAAAGATCCATTGGTGCAACACAATGTCAGCGGACCGATTTTTCCCTGCGATCTGGCGCGAGAGGCCGCGCAAAGTGACTGATACATCGACATGTTTCGATGCTATTCGCTGAGCCGAAAGTCAGAGCGTTCGGGGGAGGTACACAGAGGAGATTCCGAAGACCCAACGAAGCTTCCGTGAAACTACTAGACAATAGGCGTGGGCGGTGGGGCGAAGAAACGAAGGGAGCTCGCGAGATATTTACGAATGTATGCGCTTGGGGGGCAAGTAAACGATGAAGACGAGAGCAAGAGATGCAAGCGCGCGCGTCCTGTGTACAAGTGCAAACACGTCCAATCACAACGCGTGACCGCGTCAGTCACACAACTTATCGCCAACTTTTGGGCGCCTCCTTTCTCTGCGGGGCTCAAAATGTTCAAGGAATTATAGATGCGATTCAAGCGACATTCAAAAACATACAAACCAACACCCTCATTCCCCTACTCAGCCCAGCGAGATCGAACCTGCTGTCGTAAATGAGTCCACCATCAGGGCAGCCCCTTCTGAGCCTGGTCCCTCCATCAAGTGCAGGCATAGTACAGACGAATCGTTGTTAAGCGCCCCCACTTTGAGTGCAGCGGTGCTTAGCGCAAGTTAGGCGACATCCCAAGTTGTGTGTACATACTACCAAGTGGCTAAGATGGGACTACTAGTATGGTAGATGTTTGAGACTGCGCTAAACTCCGAAGTCTCGTCTAAGCCCACCCCAAAGTCTACAAGAGGAACCCTTTCCACAGATTTCGGGAGTAAAGCGCGCACCTCGGCTCCACACCTTCGCCTAATCGCCTGGCATATTTCCCCGTACTCCTTCATCTTGGCCGGGTCATCGATGCACCCAAAGTTGATGCGCAGAGCACGAAGTCGTGGAAGGAGACAATTGTCTGTGAGAAGGTCGTCCGTACCTCGCCAGGTCATGCCTCGAAAGCTTCGATAGTTGGCGTTGAAGGGAATGCATTTCAAAATGGCTTCGTACTCCTCGGTGTTTTCGATATCAGAAATTAAATGTTTGATGTCGACGACTTCGAGAGAGGTACGTGGATTCCCGGATACGATAGCCGCGAAAAAAGCAGTCACGAAGCTTGGGAGTACCCTGGCAGTTATTCCACTGGTTCTATATCCTCTGGTATGCTCGATAAGGCGAAGGCAGAGAAGAGATGGAAGGTTTGGCAGGGGGCGACGTTCCAGGAGAGAGTGAGATACTGGCCGGTGCAAGGCCGGTGACAATGATATGAGTTCGGGTAAAACACAACAACAGGACGCAATGATCTCTCACCTCCACTGTAGTCATGCCAGCAATAGTAACACAGGACGAGGACCTCAAGAGCGGGGCTATCCTTCAGTGCACCGATAAGTGACCAAGCCGCTTCGTGCTGGGGGAGGAATTCAATCTTGAAGTCGAGTACCACGAGGGTTTGGTATACCGACGTCGAACAGATGCCGACCAAAAACAGGGCCGCACTACTATTCCTGTCGCACTCGAAATGCCGTATCTTCCATCCAGTCGTGACTATTTCCCCCTCTTCGTCCTGCAATTCCTTGTGGTTCGTTAAGCTGGTGGGATCACTAGGCCCCACTTTGAGCGTTGAAATCGGTAGTCGGCGAATAGGGTTGACCGTGAAATCGATATAAGCATCGATCCCCACCTCCTCTATAGCGAGCGAAGCAAGATTCCTCAAGAACGCGTTGCATACTGAGGCAAGCTGCCTCAAGTGCCATCTGCAAAATGGGTTGTGCTCATTGCGCCGGAGACCTAGACCCGCTTCCAAGCGTAGTCTCTTCAAGCCAAAGAGCTGACCTGCTACTCGCGACACGTCCTTCAAAACTCTTTGGAAGTCACACAGCTCCTCGTCGATACATAGCCAAAGGAATCGCGCGTGTCTAGCCAGCTGGGGTTTTCCATCCAAGAGCGCCAGCAGCTGGGAAACATGGCGTTCCCTGGATATCTTGATTTCCCGGAAGATGTGGCGTTGAGATCGCTCGACGAAGCGGCGCGACGACAAGCTGAGACTGAGAAGAGATTCAAAGCAAATCCCAGCCGCGATATCTGTTATGTCGTCGAGTATTTCCTGTGGGAGCGCTCGTGAGATGACCGAATGTCGTCCGTTTGCTGGTAATGTCGTGGACATCGGAAGGGGGCAGCCACGTTCCTGGAAGAAACGTACGGTCAGCCGAACTTTGTCAGTGGAGGTCAGAGTGTATAGATAGGCGTACTCACTTTCGTCTTTACTTGGTGCGTTAGGAGTTACCGACTCTTGGGCAAGACTCGGGCAGTGGGAGATAGAAGTAGACAGTAGACCTCGACCTCGACGGGTGGCGCAGAGGTGGCTCTGTTTGGCTGCACTTTCCCGGCAGATACCGAGCCGCATTTTTGCGCCCTCTCCCTTGCAATTGAGAAGTCCTAATGCTGATAATACATTTGTACTACCATGTAGCTACTAAGCTACAACGGGGTTACTATTATGGTAAATACTTGAGGCTGCGTCAAACCCAGAACTATTATCTGAGCTCAGCCCAAAATCCACAATGGGGACATGTTTCGCAGAATTAGGCAGTAAAGTGCGGATCTCAGCTTCGTTCCTCTGCTTGAAATCTTTAAACGCTTCCTCATATTTCCCCCCCAATACCAGGTACTCTAGTTCCCTCAGATAGATGCGCCCAATCTCGATCCGCAGCGCCCGAAGCCGCGGAAGGAGACACCTGTTTGTGAAATGGTCGTCCATACTCCTCCAGGCTTCATCGTCAGTGCCGAAAGGAATACGCCTCAGTACCTCAATGTATTGCTGAGTATATTCAAGATCAGAGAGGATATGTGTGATTTCGAGGACTTCGAGAGCTGGATGTCGGTTTCCGGAGATGATTGTCGTTGGGAAGATAGCCAGGAACAACGGGAGGATCGTAGCCCCCATTGCACTGGATCCATACCCTCTGGTATGGAGGATAAGACGAAGGCAGCGAAGAGATGGGAGGTTCGGTAGGGTGCGATCCGACTGCATCGTTTCCATGAAACAGCGAAATGCTGGCCGGTGCAAGGGAAGTCATGTCAACGATGTGAGTTCAGGTACAACATAAAAACAGGATGTGATGCTCTCTCACCTTCAATGTTGTCACCCCAGCAATAGTAGCACAGAATGAGGACCTCAAGTGCGGGGCTATTCTTCAGGGCACCAATAAGCGACCAAACCGCTTCGTGCTGGGGAAGCAATTCAATCTTGAGGTCGAGAACCACGAGGGTTTGGTATACCGACGTCGAACAGATGCCAATCAAAAACAGCACCGCACTAATATCCCTATTGCACTCGAAATGCCGTATCTTCCATCCAGTTGTGGCTATCTGCTCCTCCTCCTCCCGCAATTCCTCCTCGTTTGACAAGCTGGTGGGAGAATGAAGCCCCAGTTTGAGCTTTGAAATTGGCAGTCGGCGAATGAGGCTGACCGGGAAGTCAGTATACGCGTCGATCCACACCTCCACTAGGGCGAACGAGGCAAGCTCCGTCAAGAACGCTCTGCACACTGGGTACTTATCGCGTCGAAGACCTAGACCCGCTTCCAAGCGTAGTTCTCGCAAGCCAACGAGCTGACCTGCTATACGCGACAAGTCCTTCGAAACTCCTTCGGAGTCACACAGCTCCTGGTAGAGACATAGCCAAAGGGATCGCACGTTTCTGATCAGCTGCGGTTTTCCATCCAAGAGCGCCAGCAGCTGGGAAAGATGGCGTCCCCTGGATATCTTGATTTCCCGGAAGATGTGGCGTTGAGATCGCTCGACGAAGTGGCGCGACGACAAGCTGAGGCTTGGAAGAGATTCGAAGCAGGTCTCTGCCGCAATATCTGTGATATCGTCGAGGATTTCTTGTGGGAGCTCTCGTGGGATGGCCGAATGTCGTCCGTTCGCTGGTAATGTCGTGGACATCGGAAGGGCCACGTTACTTGGTGAGTTACGAGTTACCAAATCTTGGGCAAGACCGGGTAGTTGGAAGAGAGAGGTAGACTTCGATCGTGGGTTTCACTGTTTGAACTCTCGGCCGGGTGTGGCTCTGTTTGGCTACACGTTCTCGGCGATTATCTCTTGTGGAATACCCTGGGCAAATCCATCTCCTGCAGTGGCTATGAGGGTAAGATAGGCTCAGAGCCTTGGGGAAGCACTGGTGGGCGCTCCTATTTTTGATAGATGACCGAAAAAGCAAGGCTATAACTCACTGTAAGTTGTAACTCGCAATTTCTCGGAAGGGACGATAAGGTCAGTCGCTGACTTCAATGGTAATATAATCACTGGCCTCCGATTGTGGGTGCGTCTTGTGTCACGCTTCCGACTGACAGTGGGTCCAGCTCTGCCATACAGCTGACGGGGTATGTACCCCACAAAGTCGACGTCATGAGCACCGTATCCAATTTTTGATATTACCCCACATACTCCATCATAACCTGCACAGAGAAGAACGTACTCTTTGAACACAGAATAGCTGCACCTGAGGACGTCACTTGGATGCAACCGGGCCTCTGACTAGAAGAAAACATATTTGCATATTCGCTTCTAGTTAGAGCACAAATGAGCGCCGGCATGGAGAGCAGACAAGGTTTCGAACCGATCCTCCGCCTCTCGATTCAATCCGACATCGAAAATCGGGATACGACCCGACACTCTGGGAAGCAGCGCCTGAATTTGAGGTCCGCATGCCTCACGTCTGATCTTCCTGAGGCGCTCCTCCTCGTCCTGCGTGGCGCCAGGAGCACCAGGGATCGGGGCGCAGTCGTACGTCGTGCGAATCCGGAGAGCGCGAAGTCTGGGTAAGAGTTCGGGATTGACGAGTACGCCGTCAAAATATTTCCATACGTGACCACCGTTGCTGAAGTCCAGGAGCACATCCAAAATGCGCTGATATATTGTGACTCCTCCGAGGTTGGCGGCCACGTGAGATATGTCGATGGCTTCAAGCGACGGCCGGGGATTTCGTCTGAGGATGTTCATAGGAAAAATTGCCAGAAAAAAAACAATATTTTCCACAGTCAGCTGTGAGGCCTCTTCCCCAACGGTACGGAAGATCAGGCGAAAGTTCTGAAGTGAGGGAAGGGTCGGTAGGGAAGTGCCGGACTCCTTTAGTAACTTGAACCCCGCAAAATCTTTCAACGAGGGTAAGTTTCGCGATATTACGATTTGAATAGGCTCTGACTCACCCGGACGCGACATCATTCTCCAGCTATGGTACTGCAAGGTGAGATTTTTCAGAGTGGTGCTGTTGGATAACGTGTTCAAAATCGCCCATATGAGAGTGTGTTGCTCGATGTTCTCGGCTGTGAGGTCGAGAACGACGAGATTGCCCTGTACTGGCATCGGGCTCGAGTCGATAACATACTGCATAATAGCGGCAGCCTTATCGCATTTGAGATACCGCAGGCGCCATTCGAGCCTGTCCGTCGTCTTGATACTCAGGGAGGTCCCCTCGCCGATGTCGAGAGCTTTCAAAGGGAGCCCTACAACGAGCTCGGCGGGGAAGTCGGAGATGCCGATGATCGAGAGCTGAGGGGGAGAGCTCGACGTGAAGAGCTTGCCAAACGCAACTTTCACCTCTTTTGTTAAATTGGGTGGAAATTGGCCATGGCCAATGAGGGAGAGGGTGCGCAAGCCGGTAAGGTGTGGTGTCATATGCCGCAGCGCTACACCAGCAATTCCCGTCTTCGACACTGGGAAGAAGACCTGGAGTGTGCGGACATGGCCAAACAGGGTGGGGTTACTCGCCAGAACCACGAACAATCGAGGAAGGGCTTTTTTCTTTCCTGAAAAGCGAACGGAATGGAAGATGTGGAGTTGGCTGCGGTGAAGGAAATGCCTGGATGATAAGCTGACATTCGGTAACGATTCCCAGCTGCATGCCGCCACCAGGTCAACGATAAGATCCAGAATTTCTTGTGGAGTCTCTTCGAGGGGAGAAAGGTCCAAAGGCGTTGAAGGAACTTCAGAAGACGCCATGTGGGCAGAGCTCTGCAGTGAGTCAGTCACGGGCGTCACTTGAATGCAGGAGGCGATGTCGCTATTGCTCACCCTAGTTGCGAGCTCTCTAGCAGTGCTGAGTAGAATAGATCGCGAACCAGTGCCAGCGGTGCTGGTGGTGGTTCGTGATCAACCCTTGACGTGGGAACGATAGCTCCGGGCGCTTATCTATATGTTCGGAGTTTCATCTGTGGCCCAACTTCAGACTCAGCGTTCTCGCCTTTCCTAAGCGCTCTCATGATCAGGAGTAGGATAGCTCGTGTTGTGATCCGAAGACATGGAGAGGCAGCAACGGATCCTCATCCGACACGCCATACCCTTCACCCACTGAGCCGACATAATGCCAAACCCAATAGACCAACACCGATCCAGACTTCAGAAACTTCGTATGCACCTTGAAGATAAATGCAGGTCCGACTATAAAGGCCCCCAAAAGGCCAATCGTCCAAACCGCAAACGGTTCACCTCGCGGCGGCCTGTGGGCGGGCGCCTGCGCCTATCTCTAGCCGCAACAAGATAGGTATAGGACCAAACCCGTGGAGAACATCATCCTTCACGCAGTGGCGCTGAACGTCAGCCAACCAACCGCGAGCCTGCGCAAGTAAAATGAACATGTCAAAGCGGGGACCGACTGACCGAGCTTGCTGCGGGAAGATTGGTAGGAAAGATGGAGCCCAACGGTCATAGTCTGAGTGACAAAGGGAGCACATCGGCTACGTATGGCCCTGGAACCCTGGGGCGTCGAAAACGGGATTCAGAGAGCATTGCGTTTCAAGGGTCTTGCAGACGGATCAGCAGTGTGCTCACAAACCGAAGCAACCTCACACTGCGAGCCGGCCGCCACAGTCGCAGGCGGCATTGGCGGGGGCCGCAGGGTTTACGAAGTGGAGGCATGTTTTATTGCTGAAGCGGCGGTACGTCCACACCCATCGGACGTTTCACGTTCGCAGCGTGACAGAGCACACAGGGAGTACGTTGCGTTCGTGGACTTCATAGTTGGATCGTTCTTCCTTGTTCAGGTATCTTCAATGGCTCTAGCTGGATACAGGCGCGCAAATGGTGTGATAGGGCAAGGTCTATTGGTGGGCGGGTCTAGAAACGACTGTGTGCGGGGGTAGCCGCTGGCTTTTCCATCTTCCTAGTGAAGTTACGACGACTTCTTGGCAGCCTCCTCCTCGCTGAGGGTAATCTAACGAAAGTCAACCATCGGTCAGTCATGACAGGAACATGGAGGTGGGAGGCAAAACGGTGCGCACCTGGGGTCCACCCTGACCGTTCTCCCACTGCTGGTACCTGACGCTGGTAAGACCACGCTTCTCGGCGGCGATGCGCTGCTCCTCCTTCAAAGAGTTGCGGAGGGCGCGGGCAGTAATCTGCGCGAACTTGTTGTAGCTGCAGACAGGCGAGAAAAACATGTTAGCTTTCTGCCTTCTTCTCTGTCGTCCCCACTCCAATGTTTCTCGCACAGGACAGTCAAGGACGAGTGGGGATGAGAAGGACATACGTGAAAACGTTTCTCCAGGCAGCAGACATGACGACGACGATGAGGAAGGGGCTGAGCTCGCTGTGCGAAACGACAGCAAAGCGGATTCGGGCTCCCGGAAGAATCCGAGCGCGCACGTGAGATCAGCGTGAGCTCGTTGCCGTTGATGGATGACGTAACCGGTCTGCCTCTGAAGCCCGGCCGTTTTGGCGGTGTTGCGAGGACAACTCTGCTTGTACTTGGACCACGACGAGCAGCGACGACGACGACGACAACAGCGACGAAAGACCACGAAGAAACGCCTAGAACCCTGAACTTGAACCTCTCTTATCTTCAGAGCGCACGCAACCATCTCCGCCAGGGACTACGGAAGGACTCATTAAGCTCAGAGGCTCAACGCACAATGTCTGGACCAGCATGGGACTACGTTCTGAAATTCATAATAACCGGTGCGTAGGATCTACATCCTCATGAACTGCCGGTACTGAGTCTCAATAGACACGCTAAACTCATTCATACTTTGATTCACAGGTGATGCGGCAGTGGGCAAGTCGTCCCTACTCGTTCGGCTCACGGACCAACGGTTTTTGGCGAATCCGGATCCAACAGTACGTATTGCCCTTATAAGATACCTGGGAGGGTGGCTTGGGGACTTTAAGGCTCTCTCGGAGCATAGGTCTTCGGTTGCCAGACGGTTGTGGTTAAAGTACGCAACTATTTGTGCTAATATTCCCTATCCTTAGCTAGGCGTAGAGTTTGGTTCCAAGCTCATCACACTCCCAGGCGAAGGCAGAGTAGTCAAGCTCCAATGTACGCTTCCCCCCACCCCACTTCACCACCTTTCCAACTCATAACTAACCCCACCTCGACAACGCCAGGCTGGGACACAGCAGGCACTGAATCATTCCGCGCCATCACCCGCTCGTACTACCGCGGCGCAGCAGGCTGTCTCCTTGTCTACGACGTAACATCACGAAAGAGTACGTCCTCAGTTACATCTATCGTCTATCCTCCACCTCACCTCACCCCTTCGCAGGCTTTGTGAACGCCCGGACCTGGCTCGCAGACGTCCGAGAACACGCAGACCCAAACCTCACCTGCATCCTCGTCGGCAACAAAGTCGACCTCTGCTCCTCCTCCGACCCCCCAAATCCCAACCCCTCTTCAACATCCAGCCCTCCTAAATCTTCAAATCCCACCTCGAACCCAAACGTCAAATCAAGACCACGAGAAGTCTCGACGGCCGAGGCAGCGGAATGGGCTAAGAGCGAAGGCATGTTGTTCGTTGAGGCGAGCGCGAAGAGTGGGGAGAATGTGGAGCAGGCCTTTGTGGATGCGTCGAAGGATATCCTCGATAAGATTGCGAGGGGGTTGTTTAAAGATGATCGGGTGCGTATTCATTCTCTCTTCTTGTTCCTTACTATTTGCGCAGGAAAGGGAATGTGATGCTGATGGGGATTTTGGGTGTTTATCCTTAGTCGCCTGGAGTGAAATTGTCGAAGCCGAATACGAATCTTACGTTGGACCAGGGTGGGGGGAGTGCGAGTGGGTCATGCTGTGCTTCGTGAGGCTGGTTAGGCTTTGTGTTCTCTCGGGCTGTTGTGTTGTTTGTTACGTGCGTATCGTGGATTTCGAGTTATTCTGGAATGTAAAACCACCCCTGTATTATATCCTTCCTTTTAATCTGAAAGAAAGGCCGCAGAGTCTAGGTCAGGTCTCATGAGTACAGCGCTAGGACGATGACTACTGTCTCTGAAAAATCGTTGGCCATGGCCGACTAGAGGGGCGCGCTGAGAGGCTGGCGTTAGCGGCGCCTGTTTCCCAGCAATCTCGTGTCTGCTGTCAAGACAAATTCAGTACTTAGTCGACCATGCCTGCTACCGTAAGGTAGTGGGTCTCAGGGCGCCCTATTCCAGATTTTGGCGTGGATTTGGGGAAATGCGGTGTGATCGGACTCCGGTCACGGTTTTCAGGCTACTCTCCGAAAGGTGGCTCGCGAGTCATCATGCACAACTCTGACTGGTCAGATTTCGAGAGGGTATATACCTTGCTGTGCTGAGGGTACACACCCTGTATTTTGAGGGACCGTATGTGCTTTGCATAGAAGGGTGCGCACCGTCTGTCCAGACTCCGAAGCTTTGCCATATCCCCACATGACCTTACATATAGTTCATCGACCCACCTTGATATTTCATTCTTCATTTTCTTATCTTCTCTCTGGACTGGCTTCCCGTATTATTATTAGGAGGTGTCGGTACATGGGGAGATAAGATCAGGTAGCAGGTTGTGCCGCTAGACGGCCTTACAGATGTTATTCGTCTGACGTGGATTGGGTTAGTTCCTGATTGGGACCGTGGAACCTCTCAATTAGGCGCCCGCCAGCTGTTCAAAGGTTGATCGCGAACCACCACCTGCCTGCCTGCCACCTGCTCAAGTCAGGCTTGACGTCCTGCGAAGGCGAGTAACTAGTCTTCAGAATATTCGTGCCACTCACGACGAGCCCTTATTCTGTAGTCAATATGTGCCTTACTTCGACCATCGCGATGCCATCCGATGGCTCTTTCCCCCAAGACATTCCCCAGGAGATCTTCGACCACATTACAGACTGTGTTGCTCAGACATGTCCTGATTCTCTGTCTAATCTCAGTTTATCGTCCCGTCAGCACTTCTTACATCGCGCCCGGCCCCGTATCTTCCGCGTCATCAGGATCTCCACCCCACGGAAAATTGCAGGATTGGTCGAGATCGCTGACCGCGATCCCATTCTATTCACACACACCCGTTGCCTTCATCTAAATATGCGCCTCTACTGCAATAACGATATATACTGCAGAGCACTCCACCGTTTTGCGATGCGGCTCCGCAGCTTGCGCGACTTGCACGTGGAGGGATTCCACCCAGGCTTGCAGGGAAGACGCGCAATCTACGCCGAGCTGAACCCATTTTTTCTGAAAGCAGTAAAGGCCATTTTGCTCACGCAGCCCATTACCCATCTCTCTCTCCATCACCTTTACGACTTCCCCTTGGACCTGATTATACCACTCCAAAACCTGCAAGGACTCGAGGTTACCGGATGGTCCAGCCTGAGCGCCCAACTTGGATTCAATCGACTGCGGCCCCCAGCCCAATACAATCAACTGATCTTTCCAATGGCCGGGACTCCTAGGCCGGCGACCGATATTCCGTGGCGAGTTCGAACTCTCAGATGCGACGAGGGGGGGACGGAGCTATTACGCTTCATCTTGACTGCACCACGCACAATATGCAACGGCCTTGTACGACTCGACATAACGATAATGAGACTTAGGCATCACCAAGGAGCTTGGTCATTCCTACACGCGTTGTCAAGTAGCACTGCGCTGGAGTATCTATCGCTTGGATACGCTCAAGATAGAGGGGATGGCGATGGTGAGTTTTTCAGCCTCATCAGTGATCTACTAGAACGCTGGAGCAGATTCTGACGGCCCTTCTTTTCTCTCAGTGCTTACTCTACTTAGCCAACTATCGCAATCTTCCACTGCTCTTCCCTTCCTTCCCTCACTTATCAGCCTTCGCCTTACGCTCGAAGCAGAAGATCTTATTCTCGCTTACGTCGCGGCTGAGAAGCTCCACATCTTCATGGCCGGCTTTCCTTCAGCCATCCTGGCCCAGCACTCACGCCCGTGCCTAGAAGTTCTCGAGATCACTCAGGTTGTGACGAGCGAAATATGGGGAATGACTGAATACTGCAACAATGTCGGATGCATACCCCTCATCCGCGCAACCCAATTTTGGAGCCGTCTAGACGACGTTCTGACAGACGAAACCCTCCTTCCCCGCCTTCAGGCGCTGCGTATGACCGCACGGTATGATGGAAAGTCCCTCCCTGGTGGATCTATAACACCACAGGACGAGCAGATGCAAAGGAAGATGAGCGAGAGTCGTGGAGGAGAACTTCTCTCCTTGCTCCCCCGCGCGACGAAGCGCATTTCTGTGCTCGATATAGGGTTAAGCGCAGAGGCTGAGGCACGCTTCGAAGAGGTCTCCTCTCAGTATGGCGTCACGTCCATCCATACTTCCGACTGATTATATTGGCGAAGGGTTGGAAGATGGAGATCTATTTTACTTTACAACCCGCTAGGACCGATTTTCACCAGTTATAGATGTGGCACAGTCCTAGTAGCTCTATTTCCAGTGGGATCGAACCTATATAGGAGCATACGCACACGAAGGTTTAACGCCCATCCCGAGTAATGTGTCTTGTTCACCGTTGTCTCTCTATCGGTCTTGTAGCAGGTTGTGTAGCTAGTCGATTTTACATGTTTTATGCGGTACGGATTAATGTACAAATCGGTTCTTGCTCAGACCAGCAAGTACTAGCCTGTTATTGTAACTCCGAGATATCGATTAGGCGCCCGCCAGCCAATAAAAGGTTGATCGAAGAGACCTCACCGCAGCGATGTCAGAGCGTCTGAGCGCGCAGTATGTCCCCTCCTCCTTCTTGGGGATGGACATCCGAACTGCCGTCTCGGACAGTCGCCCTCTCTGTTGGGTAGTCTCGCTTACCATCCGTTGGCGTCCGTTTTTTAAACGGACGCCAACGGATGGTAAGCGAGACTATTCTTGGGGATGGACATCCGAACTGCCGTCTCGGACAGTCGCCCTCTCTGTTGGGTTGGGAGCCTCGTGAATCGAAATCCGGCCGGCGGCCCGTCCGCAGTGGAGATGACGTGCAGCTCTGGAGCATGTTGGCCTAAAGCCACCACCACCACCACCACACCTGCTCAAGTCAAGCTTGCCGTCCTGTGAAGGTGAGTAACTAGTTCTCCAGAATATTCATGCCACCCACGGGCCCTCAATTCTGTAGTTAACATGAACCCTACTTCCACCAGAGTCGCGATGCCATCTGATACCTCTTACTCCCAAGACATTCCCCAGGAGATCTTCGACTACATCACAGACTATGTCGCCCAAACATGTCCTTCCTCTCTCTCCAACCTCAGTCTATCTTCCCGCCAGCACTTCCTACATCGCGCACGGCCCTACATCTTCCACGCCATCCAAATCTCCAATCCACGAAAGATTGCACAATTGCTCGAGATCGGTGACAATGACCCCCTTCTATTCACACACACCCGTTCCCTTCATCTGAGTATACGCCTCTACTGCGATAGCGATATATTCTGCAGAGCACTCCACCGTTTTGCGACACGGCTACGCAGCTTGCGCGACTTGCACGTGGAGGGATTCCACTCAGGCTTGCAGGGAAGGCGCGCAATCTACACCGAGCTGAACCCATTTTTTCTGGAAGCGGTAAAGATCATTTTGCTCACGCAGCCCATTGTCCAGCTCTCTCTCCATCACCTTTTCGACTTCCCCGTGGGCCTGATTATACCACTCCAAAACCTGCATAGACTCGAGGTTACCGGATGGTCCGGCGCCCCATACAATCGACTGTTGTTTCCAATGGCCGGGGCTCCCAGGCCGGCGACTGATCCTCCGTGGCGAGTTCGAACTCTGAAGTGCGACGAGGGGGGAACGGAGCTACTACCCTTCATCTTGACTGGGCCACGCGCAATATACAATGGCCTTGTAAGTCTCGACATCACGATAATGAGACTCAATCAACAAGCAGCTTGGTCATTTCTACACGCCCTATCAGGTAGCACTGCGCTGGAGTATCTATCGCTAGGGTACGCTCAAGATAGAGGGCATGGCCAGGGTGAGTTTTTCAGTCTCATCCGTGACCTACTGGAACGCTGGAGCAAATTCTGAAGGCCCTTCTTTTCTCCCAGTGCTTACTTTGCTTCACCAACTATCGCGATCCTCCACTGTGCTTCCTTTCCTTCCCTCACTTCGCAGCCTTCGCCTTACGCTCGAAGCAGAAGAACTTCGTCTCGCTTACATAGCGGCTGAGAACCTCCACATCTTCATGGCCGGCTTTCCTTCAACCATCTTGGCCCAGCACTCACGCCCGTGCCTAGAAGTTCTCGAGATCATTCATATTGTGACGAGCAGAATAGGGGAGATGACTGAGTATTGGAACAATGTCGGATGGATATCCCTCATCCCCGTAACCCAAATTTGGAGCCGTCTAGACGACGTTCTGACAGACGAAACCCTCCTTCCCCGCCTTCAGGCGCTGCGTATGACCGCACGGTATGACGGAAAGTCCCACAGTGATGAATCTAAAACGCCAAAGGACGACTCGGAGCAGATACAAAGGAAGATGAACGAGAGTCGTGGAGGAGAACTTCTCTCCTTGCTTCCCCGCGCGTCTAAGCGCATTTCTGTTCTCGATATCGGGCTAAGCGCGGAGGCTGAGGCCCGCTTTGAAGAGCTATCATCTCAGTATTGCCCCACGCCCCTCCCCTGAATTGACCGATAACGTTGGAGAACGGTTAGAACAGAATGGCTCTTTAAATAGGACTAGTACTGTTACTGAGATCTGTAATTTAAATAGAAGGTCAGGTTCCATGGACCTCGTGGGAACTCTTCGAAACGAGGATCAGTATAGGCGCCCACTCCGATCGATGCCTGATCACGAACCACCACTTACTATAACTGGCAGAGCTTTGAATCCTGAAAATGTGAGTAATCGCTGTCATGAAGAGACATAGGACTCACAAGACCTCCAGTCGATATCGAGCTAATTGATTCCTACCGCTTCGGAATCGAAGGATGTCATCTAGTACCGAATCCTCACTCACGGAGGGCATCCCTCAAGAGATACTCGACCGCATTACGGACTCGGTCGCCCAAAAATGTCCTGCCTCCCTCTCGAACCTCAGCCTCTCGTCTCACCACTTCCTACATCGCGCGCAGTCTCATATATTCCACACCATCTGGATATCCAAAATTCAACACCTCACCCAGTTGCTCGAGATCGCCGACCTCGATTCCGCTGTATTTGCACATATGCGCACCCTGCATCTAGACCTCAGCATAGGCCACGATGATACTACGGGGAGAATCGCAGAGGCAGTTTTACGTTTCGCAAACTATCTTCGCCATTTGCGGGGCCTCCACTTGGAGGGTGGGCGTAAGATGCACTACCTCTTGCTGAGCCCGGTTCTCCGAACGGCAGTGGAGGATATCATGCTCAAACACCCCATCAGTCATCTCTCCGTTCATGATCTCCAAGAATTCCCTGTTGAGCTGATATTGCCGCTGAAAAGCCTACAGGCGCTCGAGCTTGCCGGACGGTGTCACCACAATCGTCTGATATTGCCAACAGCAGGAGGCAATGGCAACGAGATTATCGATATTCCTTGGGAGTTAAGCGCTCTCAAATGTGACGAGGGGGGTACAGATCTACTTCCTTTTACTATGGCAGGGGACAAGGCGGTATACAGCAAGCTCGTCAGTCTGGACCTTGCTGTAATGGGCTCCCACCATCACAAGGCAGCTTGGGCGTTTCTCGAAGCGCTATCCGGGAGCCCAGCTTTGAGACATCTAGCTTTGGTGTACTCCGAAGATGACGAATCTCCCGAGGGTGAGTCCGTTGCTCAAACATACTGGCGCAACTGTAAAACTTAACGGATACTCTCCTTCTTAGTGTCTCCTTTCTTCACTCAACAAGCACAATCTGCCACTGCCTTTCCCACCCTCCCTTCACTCCTCACTCTCCGTCTTACACTCGAGACATACGGAATGTACGCCACGTCCGTGGCATTCGAGACGTTTCATGTCTTCATGGCTGAGTTTCCTGCCACCATACTCGCCAAGCAGTCACAGCCGTCGCTCGAAGTTCTCGAAATCACTCACGTAGTGACAACCAGCGACTGGACAGTGCTGGACTATGGATACTAGGGGGGAAGGCTGCCTCTCGGGGCCAATTCCCAAAGTTGGGACCTGCTAGACAATGTTTTAGTGGGCGAAGTCCTCCTCCCCCGCCTCCAGGCACTACGTATGACTTCACGACTCGATGGAGACTATTATTGCGATGCAGTGCCAATGTCACTACAGGATGAGAAAATGCAGAGAAGGATGAGCGAGAATCGGGGACGACAACTTCTCTTCTTGCTGCCCAGGGCGACAAAGCGTATGTCTGTTCTCGATATCGGGCTAAGCGCGGAGGCTGAGGCCCGCTTCGAAGATGTCTCCTCCGGGTACCACTCCGATTGCCTACTCTACAGTTCATGACAAGATGGTGCCTCTAAGAGGCAGCTTTGTATCAAGAGGATACCGGCAGGTTGAGTTTTCTGGCCATGGGAGCCGTTTCGAAGCAAGACCAGTCCTAGACATGTATTCCTCTACCTGCTACATCCTCTACCCTGAGCAATCAGTTAGTATGGAAGATTCAACGTTCGAGGACGATACCCCTGTAATCCAATAACGCGTCGCGTCGCGTCTTGACACTTTTCTCCGAATCGTAGCGGATCAGAGTCGCGACTATCACGTGTAGAACACGTCTCTGGAAAACCATCAGCTATGAAGGTATCCTCCGAACTACACCAACATCCAGCGCGCTCGACGAAGGCTCAATTCAGATTGTGGCTGTCAAGCTCAGCGTCAAGCTGTCCAGTCGTTGATTAGCCGTTCAAGGCTCGAGCACGAAGGCTGCTTGCGAAAAGGCCGATTGATTCAGCGTTTGGTTCCTGGTAACCTGGACTGCCCTGGAATCATGGATCCGTCTACAGGAGAAGAGCTGGATGTCAGCGACCACCCTCTCCTCGCCCAACTGAACGCGCTAAAGTCGGCTTTTGATCGTGCCCAAGTAAGTCCAGCTAAGCGCTCAACATCTATAGCTAAACGTTAACTTTAAACTGTAACTATCGTCTCGCAGGACGAGCTGCATCGAAACTCGTTGAAGCTTCAATCGCACTACCTCGACGCCTCTAATGAACATGACCTCCTCCACGCACTTCGCCAAGAGAACGACCTCTTGAAAGCTGAAGTAACAAGCCTTCGCGCGACACCGCACCCATCATCTTTACCCACCTCGCACCCCGCCATCTCCCAATCCGCCGAACTCACACTAAGCCTCCGAAAGTTGAACGACAAGCTCACCCTGACAGAGGAGTCCCTCCTCCGCGCCACCCACGAAGCGGACAAATGGAAGTCCGAAGCTCAGAGCGCGAAGAAGCAGGAGGAAAAGGCGTACGAGCTGGCGGCGCGGATCCGGGGCAGAGAGGAGGCTGGGCGGGAGAGGGAGCGCGTGTTGGAAAGGGCGATTAAGGAGGGGGAGGAGAGGGAAAGGATGGGGGATGTGGTGGTAAGGGAGTATGCGAACCTTGTGAGGGATCTGGAGGGACGGATGGGGGTTAGGCGCTCGTCGTCGTCGTCGACTGCTTCGGGGAAAGGGGGCGCTGGACGTCTGGATGCGGTGCTCGCTGAAGGACGGGCTGGTCTCAAGAAGCTTATGCAGGGCCATGATGCGGAGGTTTCTGAGCTTCAAAAGCGCGTTTCTGTGCTCGAAGGCGAGAATGAGGAGCTTACTGCCAGGCTCGAAGCAGCGCAAAGAGCGGGCGAAGCAGACGTGCAGGCGCGAGCACAGGCAGAATATGAGCTTGAGGCGCTGAAGGTGGACGATGGAACAGCAGCCAAAATGGTTTCGCGTTACATGTACGTGTCCCTATCACATCTTGAATGTACTCTCATCCATCCGGCCAACAGGAAATTCTCCCAAACGCAAACAGACACCCTCCAAACCACGATCACCGCCCTCTCGTCGCGACACGAAGCCACCGTCTCGTCCCTAACATCACAAGTATACAACCTCACACAGACGAACGCGTCCCTCTCCACACAACTCGCACGATTCCAAAATGCGCTGAACGAGCTCGGGGGCGAGATGGTGAAGGAGAGTGTAGGACGGCGGATGGAAGTCGGGCTGAGGGTCGCAATGGTTACTAGGGAAGAGGCAACGTGGGCGAGGCTGGAGAGGTGGGTTGAAAGGGCGAGCAAGTCAAGCGAGAGTGGAGCGGGTTTAGTCGACGAAGCTAAAGCGATTCTCGCTTCTCTCGATGTTCCGGGGGTTCATATCGGTGATGCGCAGGACGAGGTCTCCGTCTCGGGCTCTCTGGGGCGCCTCCTTACAGCACAGTATCTCGTTGGCCAAATGAGGATGGAGTTAGACCAAGCGAGCTTGCAACGGGAGGGAGAGGAGCTCGAGATGAAGCAAGAGGAGAAGCCGGATGCTTCGGCTCCCTTACTCCCCGTTGAAGCTGAAAGTTGTGAAGATCAGAACGATGGGACCGAAGTCGATGAGCCACCGATCGCACCCGCGAAGGACGACCTTTCCTACCTTGAGGAGGTGGTAGGAAGCGCCCCGGGAACGCCTCTAGCCCGAAGCATCGCATCCACTGAAGGCCCAACCATCCAAGAGACGTCTTCTACTATTCAAGACGCCACTGCATCGCTCTCTCCTCGTGCTCAAGAGGCCAACACCTTACTTCTCGAGCTCGAAGCTCTCGAGTTGGAGGCACACGCTCTCGACGAGCATGTCGGAGCAGCAGCCGTCGATGACCATGTCTCCCTTCCAGATGCACCTGAGCCCACACACCCCATCGACGCACCCGAGCCGACTGTCCTTGACGCCAATCCCGATGTTGCGAAAGCTGAAGGACCCCCAATACCCACCCTCTCCATGCCGACTGTGTCCTTGTCCCCACATCTCGACGTTGCGAAGGAGCCCATCCCCGAAGCCCCTGTTGAAAGCCTACCCCCTTCCCGTGTAACGTCTATCCCACCTCCACTACTCCTCGAGCCGGAACCTCTTCCAGATGTCCCAGAGGTCAAACCTTCCACAGAAGCTGAAGCCGACGTATCTACCGCCGCGGTCGAACCTGAACCTGTTCACCCTCTCATTCCGCGACTCCACGAAACATCACGCCGCTACGATACCATCCAAGCGGGTTTCAAAGATTGCCACACCACGCTAGCCGCCCTCAAAGCCTCCCTCTCCCCCGCTCCCTCCTCCACAGCCTCTCTCACCCCAGTCCCACAAGATACCGCACCTGAACCCACACTCCCACGCGAAGTCATCGACGCTGTCCTCGAGCGCCTAACCGACTTCATCGAAGACGCCCAAGTGGAGCTCGAGATTCAAAAGAGCGACGAAGCGCTCCTCGTGAAAGGATACGAAACGATCCTCACGCTCGGCGCCTCGGGCGCCGCGCCGCTCTCGGCTCTCATGAGCCCTGGGTTGGCGCTCAGCCCGCCATCCACCGCAGGGGCGACTCCGAGTCCATACAGCGGGCGATCGTTCACCTCGTCGCTGGCTTCGCTTCTCAGCCCCAGTACGCCAACTATGGGAACCAGGGCGTTACCGCGGCTGAGCGAGAGCGAGAGCGTGGAGGAGGCGGAGAGGCGGATTGAGGCGTTTGTGGAGGGGACGGAGGTGGGTGTTGTGAGGGCCGTGCAGGTTTTTAGGAAGAAGTTGGAGGATGTTAGGCATGATGTTGCGAGGATCTCGGAGGTCGTGCATGGTAAACCAGATACAGGCTCGCTGCTCTCGCCTCCCCCTTCTGCGCCTCAGGCTCTTGGTTCCTCAATGGGTGATACCCTACCGCACGAAGGAAACGTTGCTGAAGAACAGGAGGGTGAAAATAGCGACGCCCTCTTATACCCGAAGCCTAGGCGCCCATCCTCATCCAGCTCCTCGTCCTGGTCGTCCTGGCTCCGCGCCCCACCTCAAACCCGTACTTCGTCGAGACCCTCTTCCCCCGGTCCAGCGACGTTCGGTGATATCATGACGAGCCCCCGGCTAAGACATTCGCCTTCCTTGACGGGGAGCTTGAGGCGGCCGTCGAGCGCGGCGTCGAATGGGTCTGGGGCGTCGAGTAGGGAGAGGGTGAATAGTGGGACTAACGGAGGCGGTGATGTTCTTGCGGGGCTGGGGTTGAGGATTGCTATGCCCAAATTCGCTCCTCCTGCTCCGGCTCCCGCTCCGGCTGGTACACTCAGGACTCCCTCGTCTGGCTCGGCGGCTGGGATATCGACGTCAGATGGTGGGGATGGCAAGCAAGATTCTTCGCGCTCTTATTCCGCCGAGTCGATTGCGCGGGGCTCTACCCCCACGCCTCCGGCGGGGCACATGGGTATGAGCGGGTTTGCGCCGAGGGCGCGGACGATAAGTTCGATGGGGATGGGGATGGTGGGGCTGCGCAGGCCGGGGACGATGCAGATGAACATGCCGTCGAGGGCTTCGTCCTTGGCCTTGTCAGCGTCGACATCGTCGAGTACGAGTTCAAGTACAAGTGGAAGTTCATTGGCACGCCAGGCAACGGGACATTCGAGGAACAATTCGGCGGGTGGGGCTCGGAATGGGAGGGGTGTAGAGAGGGATATTGATGGAGATACGGATTTGGAGAGTGAGGCTGAGACGGAGACGGATTTGGAGACGGAGACGGAGGGTGGGGGAAGTGATAGTGACTTTTAGAAAGGTAATGGAGGAGAGGGAACTTTAATTTGTGTAGTCGACCTTAGCACATAGAATAGTAATACTTTGATACCCTAGGCCTAATTGTTTGGTTACTTAATGGGAAGGCTACGACTGAGAGAGAAGTTCGGTCTTTGGCTCAGTTCCAGTGCACATAATACGAGCAGGGACATCAGGCCCTAGAATTCCTTAGACCGACAACATACTTGGGAGAGCGGTAACGCTGTCTGTGCGCTGGGGGTAGCGCCCAAGCCACCGAGTTGAGCGATCACACTGCTGACTCGCACAGTCTCTACACGGGCTTGCAAGCCCCCACCAATAGTAGGTGATATCCGCCCCGAATACTTTCGGGAGATTGTGTAAAAATAGATGCGCAAGGTGTTTTCGGAGATGTGGATCTGGCTGCTACCAAGCATGTTTGGGCATACCCTGAAGATTGCAATGCAGAACTATGGAAGCTGATTCGCTCTGCTCAGACGGAGAGAAATTTAGGGCTAAAAAGTGACTTAGATAACGAAGACTAACCTCGCTTGGGAACATGCGGTAGCTGTTTTCTGAAATAGCGGAAAAGGCGCCCAATAAGCGCCCATGCTCTGAAAGAGAGGACATATCAACGTGAAGGCGCGCTTGCGAACAGAAATAGGGGCCTAGGTTATTAAAGCCTAGCATAAAGCAGTAAGGAAGCAATTATCTTGGTTAAAGGTGCTGGGTGTAGAAATGCAATTGAATTGTTGGGTGGGGAGAGGGTGGTATGAGGGATCATCGGCATGATGGATGAAAACCTTTCAAATCTACAAGCAACGTCAGCCTAGGCGAAGGAATGTGCGATCAAAATTCATATGGGTATTTCTTGGGTATTGAATAAATTAATCTTGACCTGAGGCTGAACGATAGACTCGGAATTGCTTGTCGAGAATCTGACTGCCGATCTAGCCGTCTTATTCCCTTATATCAATTTCTGTGTCACCCACCGATTCGTGTCGCTGACCGGCAGCCTGATCACATCTGAGCTGAAGCTCTGGAAGGAACGAGCATAGTGATATCAGGAGCAGGCTGAGCAGGGATTCATGTTACAGTCAGAAATAGTTCAGTTGACATATAAATAACTAGGAGCTGGGGCGAAACGAGAAAGCGGTGGAAACTAGGAGTTGTTCGGTTCCTTGGGAGGCCCGCCCGGAGGTATATCATTGTCGAGGACTGGTTTGGGGAGGAAAGGGGCACGGATGTATTGGAATTTCCGATTAATGGCCTGCGAGGCGGAGCATTAGCGCGAGGATTGGTAAAGGAAAGAACAAGTGCCTCACGATGAATGTATCGGTCTTCTCAATGGCCTGCCATATCACAGATCCAAGCTCAGCTCCCATGTAGACCCACAATTTCAAGCCCCCTGGAGGCATGAGTACGTTACGTTGCCAAGAGTATGGGTTAGGCTCAGACTGACGGACTCAGAACCGAGGCACGGGGCGACTGGTAGGTATGTCTGCTGTTCATGTAGTATCCGAATGTTATATAGCCTTGCTTGAGGGGTCCATCTGCCCACCGATGCAAACACTTTTGTCAATTTCCGAGTCATAGTTAGAACAATGCCGACCCACTACGCAGGGTATTTCATAGCACTCAGCTCTGCGTTTGTTCCCATCCACGGAGAATTGCCCAGGACCTACAACCGCGCTGGCCGGCCGGCGTCGTCCAGGTATAAAGTGGCCTCCTACAAGCGGATGGGGCAAGCCTGATTGAAACCGGCGGCTTGAAATGGAGGAGCAGCTAGAGCGAGGTAGTAGTTTATCGTTTCGACTCAGAAATTGGAACGCCCACCGTACGTGTACATCCACATCCGAATCATTAGCAACCGTGTTGTGACCACATGTTCCCGAGTCAAGCTGCCTGAGTGCTCCGGGGCGAGGGTGCCACAGAGTAGACGTAGGGGAACTTGGCTGTGCGAAGCGAAACGGACCTCTTTGGGACTGGAAGCTAGATTAATGAGAGGAGCGAGACTAAGCAATGCCCTACGTCGAGTTGTTCGGTGAGAGCAACCACTCATCGGCCTGATGGTCTAGTAGTATGATTCCTTGTTAGGGTGCTTAGTCATCAACTCGAGGAGGTCCCGGGTTCAATTCCCGGTCAGGCCCGTTGTCTTTTTTTCCCCTGGCCGTGTTCTAAACACTCAGGTCACAGGTGGCAGGTGCCCGCTTTCCAGGCGGCAAGTATCCAAATTGCTACATAGACGGACCTTGGATGAATCCTCGCTATACGTTTCAGCATACGCTGCAGTCCTCATACAGCTGTCAAAGTTTTTATCAAACGGCCCGTCATTCTACAACTATCTCGCGCCGTTGGTATATTAGATTGAATATACCGATTTTAAGTCAGTATGAGGATGGGTCGTATCTGAGTCAGGCTCGCGATAAGACTCATCTCGGGACTTCTAACTGCCTTCTCGTCGTTCCAAGGACTTTGGTTGAAGTTGAATTCGATTTAGTTCGTATATAAAAAGATACTCTAGTGGATTGGAGATGGAACGAAAGACTAAATGAGTAAAAAGTACGAAGGCGTCCGGCGCCTATCAGGCCAAAGATGCTATATCGCAAGGTAAACTACATACCATATCTGTAACAATATGTCCTTCAAACGTCGAACCAACCAAGTTCAAAGTCGTTCTGCCGGTTCTGCCGCAAGGCAAGTCCCGCCTTCGCCACCAAAGGGGTTGGAATGGGAGTCTTCGTCTCTCTCGTATGAGCAAGATGTAGATCCAGACCATCCTTAATCAGTGCCGAGCACCTCTCCAGAATCTGATCTGTTTCCCTCCCGAATTGAAATGTGACGTGAACCTGCTTCATCGACTTTGGCGAGTATGGGGAGGTAGCCCGCGCATGGAGAAAGTCGCAAAGATCTTCGTTACTAAAGCATGCATTACTCTCCCACTTGAGATACTGGAGGAGAGGGCATGAATGATTTGACGGTCCATTTACTGAGGGTGTGAGGGACGCGAGGATTCCCGAAGTTGTCCTCTCGTGCCGGACCATGTCCAGGCTGTCATAGTACCCGGGTTGCCGGAAAACGTTATCGTTGAGGTAGTCGTAGAGGTGAAGCTGCAGGAGTTTTGGGAAGTTTGGTAGGGTTTCGATCACCCAAAAGCCTGAGTTCAGTGTCAGTGAGATAAGGGATTGCCCGACGGCTGCCTCGATGAGAGGCGGGAGGGCACAAAGGCGATCGACTGATTCCTGGTCCCATGTGTAGTCCTGCCAGGCCCGGAGACGAAGGTATTTCATTGCTGGCCATTCAAACAGTCGGCGCAGGGTGTCGAAGAAGAGCCCTCCGTGTATAATGGAGAACATGAAAGAAAGGTGCTGCAGGTTTCTGTGGACAAACTGCGGGCGGTCCTGGAGTTCGTCAAGCGAGTTTCTAATGTCAACATTCGCATCGAAAATGACGAGGAGGGGGCATTGTCTGATGATCTCGAAGATAACTCCTTGATCATACGTTATACGTGGGGGCCAATCTTGAAGTTCCTGATCGGAGGGATCCTGAAGGCGAAGAACTTGAAGGTTTGAAAAGAAGGGATATTGAGTGACAATAGGGGTCCTGGAGGGCGTTTCGGCTGCTGTATTATATGGGTACAAGCTGAGGTTGGTCAGGAGTTTGTTTCTGTGGATCCCAAATCCTTCGAGAACAGTGGCTATCTGCTCGTTGGATATGGTTGGGGCCCTGCCAGAATAGGTTGCGTCGAGGCGGAGGCGCACTTTCTGCGCTGTCAGAAATGGACTGTGGCGCTCCCACCCTGGCATATCACTGAACATCATCCCGACTATGTAAGGATGTCCTACACACAGCATGTCGATATCATTCCAACGCCCAAAGGTTGGTGCCAGGACGGAGAGGACCCGCTGCAAGTCCCCGCAGGTATCGATGCCGGTGCTTTGCCCCGAATAAACTCCCGGGTGAAAAGAGAGGGAAAGGGGTAAGGCGCCCGACCTTGCAATCCAGCCCTTCACCCTTTCGTCTCTGTCTTTCAAGATCTCCTCGACATCCGTCCCCTCCCCATAGTCAGTCACAAAAGTTGACACGTGAAGGGACGACCAAAGGAAGGGTGTTTCGAGGGCCAGTTTTCGCCAACGGGAACATATGTGGCATAGCAGGACGGGCGCATCTCCGGCATACATCGTCGCATTGTGGTTGCGAGGGAGGCAGCGTACGAAGACTTCGCGCAGGATATCGTCAGGCAGACGACGAGCAGGCGAGAGGATGGTGCGATGGTCGCCGAGAGTCGACAGCAGCAGGTCGCGCTTGACTCGTAGCTCTTGTAGAATGGCTTCATGTTGCTCGATCTGCACCTGAATGCCGGATAGAGCTAGTTCTGGGGCTTCCAAAAACTGCTTTATGGCCTTTATTTCATGCTCCGACGGCACGTAGTTCGTGTTGAGGATCGAGGTGAAGGGGGATGCCATCTAAGAAACAATCAGTTACTGAGAGCGTGGCAAGGGATGGGGTGCCAGTCATCGACACAGCGAGGAAAACGTACAGTGACTCGAGGGCAGGTGAACGGATGGAGAAAGCATAAAATTTCAAGAAAGACTGCCTTTTATCTAGTGTGAGTCTGTGACGCGTCACACGTAGAAGCATATCAGCTGGCCTCGGCCGCGGGCGCTCATTTACAGTGACACCCTGCATGGAAGTCCGAAGCGCTCCCAAACCTAGCCACAGAGTCAGTACAACGGTTGAAGACACGATGCCCCTTAGAGCCAAGATGCTCCTCTGCCATCGCAATATCCTTTCAGAATGATGATTTACAAGTGCGCCTCAACAATCACAACCTGCCTCGAAGCCTCCCCAAAGCCAAATACCTAGCCACACCCATCAACCCAACGCCCAAAAGCACGATGCTCCCTATAACCAAGGCAAGGCAAAGTCAGCACAACTACCCATCTCTTGCCGCATAGAGTACCAATCACCCACCAGCAACGATCCCCACAACCTCGAAGCCCCCCGTCGCAGTCCTAATCGCCCCACTAATCGGCGGCCCACTGAGACACCCAAACGCCAAAAACGTAAGGAAGACTCCAACGCGCCTCCCAACATCTTCAGGCCCTCCAAAGTTCATCGCAGGGTTCGACACAAGCGAAACAAAGGCACCCGATGCAAGCCTACAAACCAGAGATTTAGTACATACATCAAACGAAAGAGCGAGAGTGAGGAGAGAAGGCGCACCCATAAAGTATTGTAACCGCAAGCAACGACGCCTCCGTCCTCGCCCACGGCCACGCAATCGCCAAAACCCCCACCGCAGTCGTACACGGAATCATGACATTCATAGGCCCAAACCGATCCGACACACTCCCCGCCCCGAACCTTCCAAATAGCGAGGTCCCGTTCATGATGGCCACGAAGTAGAATGGGAAGTCTCCTGGCAGGCCAATCTCTTGTGCGCTCACGGCGACGAATGTGAAGACTAAGTCAGTTTAGAATCGCATTCAGATCCAGAGCGGTGAGGAGATGAGAAGGGATGTAGAAACACGTACACGTATAAAGCCCTTGGAAGGTCAGGAACCCCGAGATACAGTAAATCGTAAAGGGAGCATAGCGAAATGCCCTCCAGTTAAACAGACCACCAGCAACTTTACGAGGCGGTAGTCGGCGCTTCATCAACTACCGACACTTCTCAGCGCACAGTTCTGAGGAATGCGAATGTAAAGCTCACGAGGATCGCCGCCCCCATTAGGACGAGGAGGACGAAACCGATAACCCGCATCGTCCACGCAAATCTAAAATCGCCGGCGTCACGGTTCAGTCTCACCAAATTGGTAGTAGAACGAATTAGAAGCTTACCCCACCCTTGGAATCAAGTTCTTCGCCATGATGGGTAGGATAGTTCCTCCCAACGACGAGCCGACCGCGTTGAGCCCCATAGCCAACCCCCGGCGTTTCTTGAACCAATGCGCGATAACAGCCACCGTCGGTGCAAAGACACAACCGCACGGGAGCTGAAGTATCGCATAGCGCGTCAGAATCGTACTGTATGTAGAAAAGAGATTATGCTTACACCAACGGCGAATCCTTGACACAGGATAAACTGCCAGTAATGCGTGCAATGTGGGATTAGGAACGTTGCAGCGACAAGTAAAGCCGTCGACGCTATTAGGATGGACCGAAAGTAGCCGAGGTCGAAGAGTCGTCCGACGAATATGCTTGGCATGAACAGTAGGGCGTACTATGGGGTCGGTAAGGGCACTAATTCGCGAGTAGTGGTCGGTACACTGTACCTGTATAGACCCAATCCATGCTCTGGTAGACGAATTCAAGCTGAATAAAGATTGGACGTGAAACTACTGGATGCTCACATATCCGACGAAGCTTTATTTCGCAGAACCGTCTGCTCGTAGTACGCTTGGAAAACCTAACGCCATGAGTCAGATTCTTGCATCGGCCGTTCAACCAAAGCCACTGACTCCCCACGAATTGACATATCCAAAACTACAAAGGGAGAGATGTTGGTAAGGTCATGCGTCCCATCGAGTTATGCAACACCTACGTTGTGAACGTGGTGCACATTGCCTGTATCGCCAGTCAGAGGAATGAGTGCATCAAATCCAAAGGAGCACACGCACCCCGGCTATGATCATCCAAGCTCGTACGCCCCCGTCAGGAAATTCATCGTCGCTGTTCACCGGCTCTTCCTTCGATACATGGACAACGTCCGCCTTGATCCCACTCGACTTCTCCTCAGAGTCAAAGCCCGCAGGGGTATCCAGAGTGGACGAAGGCTTGCTGGAGCTTTCCGCTACATCCTCTGCGGCCATTGGTGCGTATAGCGCGTTGGGAGCCGCCCAGTGCACTCGCTAAAGCGCGAGCCTTTGAGAGAACAAGGGTGAGGCTTCGATTCAGTCGATGTTCTGGAGGCTTACTCACCGTGTCAGATAGAAGCTGCAGACGTGTCCTTCCAAGCTGCAGTGCGAACAGCTTCTCTTGCCGTATCGGACGGGGTCTGTTATTGAGTGGTTGGTGGATGGGCGTGGCTGCTTCCGTCCTCGAGGAACCTGTGTTGGGGTTCTCTACGCCATGTCGCAAACGCGAATTGGCCTCTCGTTGTTCGTTCCGTCGACCTTCAAGCTTCATCGCTGGGGGCGCCTTCAGCGAGGCACGCGTTGAAGCAACGGGACGGCTAGGTAGAGCCACTAAGATCGCTTGAGGGGAACCCATGGTGCATCGAGATTCGCCGGCAACTGTTACTCAACCCATGGCTAGTTGGTGTGGTGGTGGTTCAGTCCAAGCCATCGAGTCCATTCCCGTTTGCGTGCCTGATGGCAACACCGAGATAGGGGCTATTGCCGCAGCTTGTACAGTTTGCGCTTAGCTGCAGGGGCACCGAAGTTGTGACCGTTGAGTTATGGCACATAAAAAATCTGGGGCTGTGGTGTATTATTCGAATGAGTACCGAGAACCAGAGGATTCCACAGACCTGGTGGTCGCGGTAGCTTCCCATGGCTATTGCAAATTCTCGTGCCGGGCCAAAGAATAGATGAAATGAAGCAGATCTAAGTAGAGAGAGCGACGATGTTATGGAAGTGACCCACACTCCAGGATCGTTGTGGAATCGAAGAAACCCAGAAAGACGAACTGCAAGGTTTGTGTCCCTTGGTTCATTGATCGCCGATGGGAAGCTGATTCTGGCGCCAACGACGGTGCCCTGGGCGCTTGTTGACCTGCACACGTTTCCCCAACTTTCCAAACTGAGCTAGTGGCCAAAAAAAATGGAAGTTACGGAGCACGAATGTAGCCTTATCAGCTGCAACGTTGGTAGATCCAATATGTATAGTAACAATGTTTAGGGGATCAAGTACACTTCAATTACCCATTCATTCTGTCCAAGATCCCGCTAAGGGACCCCTACCATGGGTCAACTCGAACTCCTTCAATATCCTCAAACAGCCGCCCAGCCCATACCCCGACCCCCTCTGCCAATCTTTCTTGCCTTCAGGCGGATCTTCAACACGTCTCTTGCTCGCAGCAACATCAACGACAATTCCAGGACACGCGCAGAGGAGCTTGACGATAGCTTCGTCGCCTCGTAAGGTCGCCCAGTCCAAGGCTGTCCACCCATCGGTGTCGCACGCATTGATGTCGATTCCAGGCGCAGCGAGAAGGTCCTTGGCCCCATCTTCGTCCCCAGAAATCACCACCGACATCAAGACTGTAAGCCCGTCAGCGTCTGCCGCGTTGACGTCGACCCCATGCGCTGTGAGGAGGACGTGAATAGTAGTTTCGCGAACCGCCGAATGCAAGGGCGTCCGTCCTGTGGCGTCAGCCGCATTGATGTCAACCCCAGGAGCGGCGAGAAGGAGTTTGACAACAGCATCTCCACCCATGAAGGCCGCTGCATGCAATGGTCTCCGCCCATCGACGTCTGGAGCATTGACGTCGACCCCAGGAGCAGCGAGGAGGAGCTCGACCGTAGCTTCGCGGCCCTGGCCTGCAGCCAAATGCAAGGCCGTCCGCCCTTGTTTGTCCTTCGCATTGATGTCGATCCCATGCGTGGCGAGAAGAAGCTCGATCACAGCTTCTCGCCGTTGGCCCCTCGATGCAGCTGAAATCAAGGCAGTGCGCCCTTGGTTGTCCGTCGCATTGATGTCGAACTTGGATGTGGCGAGAAGGAGCTTGACGTCGGCATTTTGGCCAAAGGCAGCCGTCCATATGAGGATCGTCTCCCTATCGGTTGTTACCGGCGCATCGACGTTCACCCTTGGCTCCGCGCACAGAATTTTGAGGGCGACTCCGTACCCCTTCTTTGCTACTTCTATCAGCGCTTGTCCGCCGTCTACAAGAAACAAGTGAGTTCCGGTTGTTGTCAAGGTTCGCGGTGCTTGACATACCTAGAGTGTGGGTATCAAATTGATTAAGGATGTGAAGACAAGCTTTATTATCTCGGTCAACAGTGCTCGCATCTCTCGTTTGGCCACCTGTAATCCATTACTCTCAATGAGCGAGAGAATTATATGATAACCATGATACAAAACATACGCTGGATATTTGGATCCGCTCCTGCGATTAGCATGGCTTTGAGGATATCTGCGCCTATGTCCGAGTCGCACGCCATCTGAATTGCAGTAATATCTCCTGTAGGGGGATAGACTGCTGTGAGCCCGTCGATTCTGCATGATCCAACGAGTTAGCGACGCACCTTCAAGCTTGGCGTTAGGATCCGCCCCCCTCGAAATCAAAGCTAAAACCGTGTTCCAGTCCTTAGATACAATAGCCCCCTTCAGGCCCAAATCCAGGTCCTGTCTTCGCTGAGTTATCCTCCTGGCAAGGACCGTCTCGGCGAGATCGCGCAGGGGCATGAACAACAGAAGCATCGCCAGGATCTGTCCAAACCCCCATTCGGCTTCGTCGGTGTTCTGCAGGCTTGCGTTCCGTTTTATCGTGAGTTCGATGTCGGTGAGGAAGACGATATTGACTGCCAATAGGAACGTTAAGCCAATGAAGGGTGGAAGCATGCCGCTGGCCGTCCATCGCTTGAAGGACTTGCGTGCGTTCCCCAACAAGCCTTCGAAGCAAAGGCCGCAGAGACAACAGCAGGGGCAGGCGAGGAAGCAGCAGCAACCAAGGAGCGAAGAGCAACCACAACAGGTGCCGCTATCGATCAAATTGGAATGGGGGTCGTCCAAGTACCTGGAGGACTTGAGTACCGAAGTCACGGAGTGGTAGAAGCCTAAGAACAGTGCGATTGGGAGGAGGAGGTTGATTCCTGGGATAAGGAACACCGCATAGACGACGAAGGAAACGATTCGTAACCCCTCTGATGCGAATGCGACATGCTTGCCCAGGATCGCGACGACGGCGTGTCCCGCCGCACAAGCGTTAGCACCGTCTTCATTGTTTCCGAAAGTCCAAATGTTGCTCCAAAGCCATAGCCCCAGACCTGCCATGAGGCTAAGGTGTAGCGAGCCTAGGAGCACGACGAAGCGTTTGAGGAGGAGTCTAGCACCTCTACGTGCATCATCATCCCCTTCCCGTGCTACACGCACTCGATAAGTCAACATATAATCTAGGGGACGAGTCGGAACTCACTTCTTCGAGCTCCCTTGCCGATAGTATCACCGTCCGAGGTCACGTCCACGCCGGAGGCATGCCCAAGCTCTGCGCGTAAACCTTCGTCCGTTTGTCTTGAATCCGTATCTATCGTCAAAAGGTCAGCGAATGATAACCACTCGATACTATGCACGTACTCACTAGATCTAACAATGGAAATAGACAACTCCTTGATATGTTGGACCCACGCACTCCAGGTTGGCTCAACCCGTCTCTGAATGCCCAACTGGCTCTTGCGCTGGATGTAGAGGAGGAAGTAGATGAAGGCATTCGTATTGTTCATCCAGCTCATGCTGAGAACAATGCTGGCGTGGTAGTTCGTCAAGCCTAGCGTCTGGGCTTGGACAATTGAGGAGATAAGAATTGCGAATGCGATGACCAAATTCGTCGTTGCCTGCGTCTCGGCTGCCTCCAGTTCGCCCTCCGTCACTTTGCCGTCCCAAAGCGCCCAATAAGCTGGAATGAAGCACAGAAAGTTCTGAATGTAGATCGCTATGCGAACCCCGACCCCAGAGATGTCAGGATTCCCTGGGATACGGCATATGACAGTCGACATCGCAACGAAGGAGGTCCGGACTACCTTCGACGAGGAAAAAGGTTGAACGGAGGAGAGGTGAGGCCAGTGCAGCGCTAGGGTCACTGTGATTATATGTTAACACGAGGTCGAGTATCCGCAGCGGAGGATTGATACCCTTTAACCGGCAAATATGGCCCCGTGCGATGGACGTGGTGCCTGGAACGAGGCAAATCCGCAAAGGAACACAGAACATGAGGTGCTCACCTCCGAACTGTGGCACGAATCACCCTAAATGAAATCCGAGCGTTAGCCGGCCCCCCTATGCTCAATCGGGCAGAGCGAGTCCCAGACGCCTCCCAAACTCCCCAGAAACGCCAGGTCCAACGAAGGCACGAACATTTTGAATTAGCTAGGCAATCGATACAAAGCCTCCAAGCTCGTCGCATAAATTACCCATCCCACCTATCTATCCCTCAGTTATAGATATTCCACGTCTAGAAAAAAAAACACAAAAGTCAGCAAAACCGTCCCCAAGTCACAAAGCTGCCCAGTACGCACCTTTCTCCACTTACAAATCCCAATGTTCATTCACAGGCCCATCAATCCCAAACGCCACACCACTAAACCACTAGAACGTCGCAACAAGGATCGACAGGAGGACCCCAAACACAATCGCCTTCGTCCTCGTCGAGAAACGACGCGACGAAAAGATAAAGTGGTCGAGGATGTGCCCGAACATGAGCACGGCGAAGTACAGCGTCCGGAGGTAACGGTGCAGGTACGTGACACGGCCATGATGAGGAACGGCACATAGTGGAACGCCCATCCGAAGAACGCGATCTTGCCCACGTAGAAGAAGTGGTCCTATTCACCTACAAAATCCATCAGGTCAAGCTTCATCACATAGAGAAACGGACTTACGAGCATCCATATCATTATACTTCCTCTGCCAGCACAGGATATACACAGCGAATGTCAAGAGCGCTACACCCAAACTGATCGTGCTGCCCCACCAAACCACAGGCGTACCCATAAGGTAGTACTTGATCTGGTTATACCCCACCCACACATCCTCAAGCCGAGATGGAGGAAAGGCCCTTCGAGGTCAAGATATCCTCCTTGTCCGGATCAGGGATGAGCGCGTTGTTCGAGGTCATCATCGCGACGTTCAGATGTCAGAAGTCGCGCAGGAAGGGCGACTTGTGCAGCTTCATGTCGCCGGCGGGGACTGCAAGATCTCGGTCAGTAAAAGGTATAAGGTATAAGTTGAAGTGAACGTCACTCACGTCGGTGATTCCAATGACTCTCTACGTTCTAATACGTATGCGCATCCTTCTTGTTATTCTCCTTATCACAGCTGACTTCGATCTGCTTGAAGCCCACTGCGGCAACACAGCATTCGCAGCGCGCAAGTAGCATCCCAGCGCCACATGCTTAAACCCCACAATCCCCCTCGTTGTATCATAGAGAATCTCAACCTGCCAATAATCGTGGTTGTCCCCAACAGTGAGGTTCCCGTATCCAGACACCTCGTAGTTGAGCTTGGACACGGACGCGGTGACGGTGTGCGAGTGCAGGATTCGACCGGTGGGGACGTGCGAGAGACGAACGGCGTCGCCGTCCTTGAGGACCTACAAGGAAAGGAAAGAAAAAGAAAGCACGAGCCGATAGATGCCGCTAGATGTGCTTGCCGTGCCGTTGGTAGACAGCTAGAAGAGGCTCGTAAGCAAGACAGGCATGGATAAGAGAAGTGCAGACTCACCGGAAACGATAGCATGGTCACGCTCATACGGCTCGAGAGTAACCTGCTCAAGAGGCTTGAACTGGCCTTCTCTCAGCTTCTCAACCTCGGCGGAAAAGACAGTCTCGGCGGGCATGGTCGAGTCGATACAGCTGGCCTTGATGGAGATGACAACATGGCCACCGTCTTTTAGGAAATGCTGGGCGTTGTAGACGACGATACGGGCCTGGTCCGGCTGGGCGACGTCGGCGAAGATGACATCGACTATCCACAGGAGCATGCGGTATCGCTGGGGTAACCGGGCATCCTCGAGGACCTCGACGATGGCTAGAGAAAAGTTAGAGAAAAGTGAGCCCGAGATTCAGAACGGCGTGCAAGCAGATCTTATCTTAAGCTTATCTTTGCGGAGCGAAGCGGAGCAATACTTACTGTATTGGTGTGGGCGGGTGGGTGCCGGGGGAGGTGGGGGGCTAAGCCTTGGCAGCCAAACAAGGACAAATCAACTTGCACGCACAGATTACACCCGCTGTTCTTTACGCCCTTATATCTCAATAAGATTGAAGCCTGTGGGCCTATAACCCGAGAAATATGTACCGCCAAATGTCAGCTACCGGAATATTTAAAAGAGTTGGGAGTAATCCGATTTGTGGTTGAGAAATGAGCCCATAATGTTTCGCGACATGAAATGTGACGCGAAATCCCCGCCAATCCGACGCGACACTTCCGCGTCGCGTCTTGCCCTGCATCACATACTAGCCCTACCGCGTCAAACGCGATTATATATGCCTATATGCCTGTTGAGAGAGGTGGAAACGGTGCACGGTGAGTATCGCTACTATATTTACCGTTCATATTGACCTATATGCACTGCACGAAGCCGAGAGATTGCCCAGGAGCCTCCGGCCCAGGAACGGTTGACAATCCGCATCCCGCCAACCAAGAAATGTGCACTGTGCTCAAAAGACTTATATAGCTATCAAGCTGCTCGGAATGCGAGAGATTCCCTTACGCTTGGCCTGGGCAGTAACTATACACAAATCACAAGGCCTTACTCTGAAGAAAATAAAGCTGGGGCTCGGAAAGAAGGAGTTCTCGACTGGGCTAACATTTGTTGGTCTCTCGAGGGTTGCATCGTTCAAGGACATCATGATTGTTGATACATTGGATTATTCTCGAATTGCGAAACTTGGTGGCAAGTACTTACAATACCGTCTCGTAGACTACGCACGTCGTTACCAGTTGCCCAATCCACCAAATGCATGAGCCCAGATATGAAGATAACTCGCCTTTCGGATATCATCTTGAGTGGCTCTCTGACTCCTTCGCTCCGCGAAGGGCCGACGCGGCGGACCAATTACATGTTATCTAATGCGGACTTTGGAATGATCATCGCTCATGTTGACTGGTGCGCGCGCAAGGTGCGCGAGGCTACTCTTTCACTCTGCACTCACCGTCCATGCCCATGCAAACTCAAGCTCAAGTCCGGACTGAGAGTGGAGCGAGCAAGGGGAGACTGTCATGTGTGATGGGCTAGTGGAGGAGGGGCAAGGCGCATATCGTGGTAAGCGCACGTTTCTAGGAGTCCGGGATGTGTTCTGACTGGTACTGTGGCTCAGCTGCAGGATGGTATAACTTTACTTAGCCACGACTATCAAAGGAGCGAGGGAGGTTGGTGCCTTGCTGAACCTGCGCTGGGCTGACTGTGGAAATAGAGTACAGACCATCCTTTGAGGCGCGTCGCGACTGCGAGGTCTCCGTGTTCTGCAATCGTTGCAGTTGAGGGCTCAAGTATTGACAGTGGGGATACCACAATGTAATTGTTTCAGGCTATAGATGAGGCACCCCGAAACGTACATGAAGCGAACGTGGGCTGAGCGACTCTATGAAGCGCACGTTCAGGCGATGGACATGAGGCCCATCTTCACCATCGACTGACTGCCGCCCGTGCGGAACCTAGATTCGTACTCCATCCCTATCACCACAGGTCTTTTTCTTTGGATGGATTGGGTTGACTTGGTGGCGATAGTAAGCGTCTAGGGACCCCCATTCCGCCCCAAGCGAGGTACCTCGTTGGGGGTGCTCGGCATATACGAGCTATACTCGATGCCACCTCATTTCGGGTGCGTAGATGACATTACGCAGCTTCATTCACCCTGCCAAAGAAATACGAATGTTTCGAGGACACCTGATATGCACAAGGCTTGACCGCCTCATGTCCGTATATCATAGGGACGTTCAGTTCGCTCTGGATGACCCACTCTTCTCCTTGACACCCCGTTCTCCTCTCGCGACTCGTCCACCATGTGCCTTATCCCAGCGAATCCTGACATCGCGGGCATCGGTGTTCGCATTGCGATCTACGCCCAGAATCTTCTCTGCTTCTTCCCAGCTTTCTGGGCCCTCCTCGATGGAAAAGTGACCGAAACCGAACTGGAATCAGCCGAGGCCCAGGCAACAACCAACCTCATCCTCGCATTCGCCATCCTCATCTCCGCCATGGTCCAGGCTACGACATTGGGATTGACTAGCTACCACGCTAGCATCGTCCTCAATATGTCCTGGATGAATAATACGAACGCGTTCATCTACTTCTTGCTCTACGTCCAGCACAAGAGTCAGCCTACTCCAGGTTCCGGACACGTCGTGGAGCCCACCTTCCGTGCATGGGCGAGGCACATTAGATGCTCGTTCCTTCCCGGTAAGCACCATACATGTAGCTTCATCGATTTCGTCTGATGAGGCTCTCTACATCATCAGGAACGAACCCAGGGCAAGGAAACCATACCTCGCACTATAAGCCATCCACCCTGGGGAATTCGCCGGTTATCCGCTGGATAGGAACCTGCCGATTTCCCCGGAGTACCCGGCGAACGTCTGCTGGGTATCAAGCTGTGTATTCCCTGGGCCCCCCAGTGACGATCACTGGTTATTCACTGGGGGTGCACCCAGACAACATCCACGACCGCCATACAAGGCACCCAGCTGATTCCGGGGACATTCACCAGAGTTCTGTTGTTTTAACCTGGGTGGGTCCAGTAGATAACCAGCAGCTTTTACTGGGCGTCATCCATAAGATATTACGGTACATTTACCATTAGATTATCCAGTAAATAGCCGGAAAATTCAATTCAGTCCACTCGGAGGGGGAGAACCACAACTATGTTCAATAAATCTCATAATATTGAGAGAGAGCATATACATCCAGGCTCCAGACTACCAGTAAACTAATCGCTGTACAGTAAACATTGTAACTACCGTAGAACCCTCATGTACACTCGCGCCAATGGGTAACCTCGCATCAGAAACACGGAACCGCAGAAGTTCAGCCGCCAGCGCCGTGCTGAGCCTCCGCTGAGCAGCGAGTGCGTCAGTATTGATGCTACACATTGCATGGCAGGACAACTTACCCAGAAAGGATTGGGATACTGGGCGGGGAAGCGAATGCAGCGATGGGAGCGGCTGACAATCAGTTGGGGTGCAGGAGCAAGGGAATCACGGCCCACCTGAACGTTGAACGATGGTTGCCTTGCAGACGATTATACAGCACCGGAATGTATAAATGAGCAAAGGCGATATGAAGGAGGGCTTAATTACGCACCATACACCCATTCTCCAATGCACGCCAAGACAGAAGCGGATATGGTGTTGAAACCTAACATGGCGGGGAGCAAGAGGAGTAAGTATTGGTCGAGCACCCGCGGGCTCCGATCTAGGGGCATCCGTTGATAGCTATGTTGGTCCAGACACACCGCCCCCGTGAGGATGATGGTCATCCTCGCCCGCGAGGATGATTATGTAAGCTGTAAATAATGCCCACGCTAGATCAAACCTGCTGTGTGCCACGCCTGAACGGCGTGGCACAGCTCTTTCAACATCCCAATCCGCTCAGTGCACCTCGGATATCCAGAGCCTAGGAGGAGGAGAAAGAGGGCAGGAGGCTTTTAGATCTTATAGTTCCTTATCCCTGGCCGTTACGTCCACCCCTTTCTTTTCCAATATGGATATCGAGCGCAGTGCGTCCGCCCACCAATGTCTGTGTAGAGATTACTCCCAGATTTCAGAATGTGTTTCTTGCGTAACGAGTGTTTATCCATCCTGTGGTTCTACAGCCATTCCCACCGCGCATACCTCGCCAGTCGGTTCCCTGCATCACGAGTGGCTCTGGTGGATGATTGCAGGTGTCCCGCTGCCCGAAAGCAACCATTGTATCGGCAGACATCGCACCGCCCAAATCACCTCTGCATTGCTTCAGTAGGAGGTGGTCATCCGACGAGTGCTTCTGGAAGCAAGGTACGCGCGAAATCTGACTTGCATTTCCTGTGGAGGCATCGGTGTTATCGCAGGTGGGTCCGCCACCCCGAAACAGTGCGCCAGTGTTGACCGTCCATCCATTCCTTCTACAGACAACGCACGGCCCAAACCAGTCCTGCAATGCTTCAGTAAGCGGTGGTCATCCAACGAGTGCTTCTGGAAGCAAAGAACGATCGAAATGTGACCTACATTTCCTCTGGAGGCATCGGTATTATCGCAGGTGGGTCCGGAGCCCCGAAACAGTGCGCCAGGGTTGACCGTCCATCCATTCCTTCTACAGACATCGCACCACCAAAATCACCTCTTCATTGCTTCAGTAAGAGGTGGTCATCCACCGAGAGCTTCTGGAATCAAAGGACGGGCGAAATGTGAGGTGCATTTCCTCTGGAGGCATCGGTATTAAGGTCCCGTCCTTTCCTTCTACAGACATCGCACCGCCCAAATCACCTCTGCATTACTTCAGTAAGCGGTGGTCATCCAACGAGTGCTTCTAGAAGCAAAGGACGGGCGAAATGTGACCTGCATTTCCTCTGGAGGCATCGGTATTAAGGTCACGTCCCTTGCTTCTACAGACATCGCACCGCCCAAACCACCTCTGCATTGCTTCAGTAAACGGTGGTCGTCCGACGAGTGCTTCTGGAGGCGAAGAACGGGCGAAATGTGACCTACATTTCCTCTGGAGGCATCGGTATTATCGCAGGTGGGTCCGCCGCCCCGAACCAGTGCGCCAGTGTTAATCCTCCTTCCATTGCTTCTACAGACATCGCACCGCCCAAACCACCTCTGCATTGTTTCAGTAAGCGATGGTCATCCAACGAGTGCTTCTGGAAGCAAAGGACGGGCGAAATGTGACCTGCATTTCCTCTGGAGGCATCGGTATTAAGGTCCCGTCCCTTGCTTCTACAGACATCGCACCGCCCAAACCACCTCTGCATTGCTTCAGTAAGCGGTGGTCGTCCGACGAGTGCTTCTGGAGGCGAAGAACGGGCGAAATGTGACCTACATTTCCTTTGGAGGCATCGGTATTATCGCAGGTGGGTCCGCCGCCCCGAAACAGTGCGCCAGTGTTAACCCTCCTTCCATTGCTTCTACAGACATCGCACCGCCCAAACCACCTCTGCATTGTTTCAGTAAGCGGTGGTCATCCAACGAGAGCTTCTGGAATCAAAGGACGGGCGAAATGTGACGTGCATTTCCTCTGGAGGCATCGGTATTAACCGTTGTTCCTAGAGACATTGTACAACCCAAACCACCCTTGCGATGCTTCTGAAAGCACCGCCCGGCCGCAACGCACGGCCCAAACCAGGCCTGCAATGCTTCGGTAAGGGGCGGTCACCCGACGAGGAGTTCTGGAAGCAACCCACCGACGAAATGTGACCTGCGTTTGTTCTGGAGGCATCGGTATTGTCGCAGGTGGGTCCGCCGCTCCGAAACAGTGCGCCAGTGGTGACCCTCCTTCCATTGCTTCTACAGACATCGCACCGCCCAAATCAACTCTGCATTGCTTCAGTAAAAGGTGGTCATCCAACGAGACGTTCTGGAAGCAATGCGCTGACGAAAAGCGACATGTGTTTCCTCTGGAGGCGTCGATGATTGCAGTGTACACCGCCTGGCCGTTGCTTCAGCAGACAGTGCACGGCCCAAACCAATCCTGCGATGCTTCGGTAAGGGGCGGTTACCCAACGAGACGTTCTGGAAGCAACCCACCAACGAAATGTGACTTGCGATTCCTCTGGAGGCATCGATAATTACCGCAGGTGGGTTGGCCGCCCCAGAACAGTGTGCCAGTGAACCGTTGTTTCTAGAGACATTGTGCCACTCAAACCGCCCATGCAATGCTTCTGTAAGAGTTGTTAATCCGACGAAAGGTTCTGGAAGCAACTTTCCGATGAAATGTGGCCTGCGTTTGCTCTGGAGGCATTGATTAATACCACAGGTGGGACGGCCGCCCCGAAACAGTGTGCCACTGCTGACCACACAACCGTTGTTCCTACAGACATCGTACTACACAAACCACTGCTGCAATGCTTCTCTAAGAGGCGGGCGCTTGCTTTTGTATCAACTAGTCATGCATTTGTATGGCTGGTTCTGTCCAATGTTTCTGTAGACATTGGAATCCTTATTATTATCTGACTTTCAGCTCACGGGTCTGTGTACCGTTCTGTGCTGACCCCTTCCGTGTCACGGAGACCCGCCGACAAATGTCGTGTGCCTCGTCGAGCATCGCCGAGAGGGGCTGCCAGATGGGGCGTGGGAAACCTTGAATTGCACCCATTGTACGCGCGACACTTCCCGTCTCCCTCCCACTTCACTCCCTACGTTTCACTCCTACCTGTCCCATCCCCGATGCGCATCCGAAGGCTCGTTCAGCGTTATCCGTACCGGGAGGAGCTGGAGTGGTGCAGCTTCTGTAACAAGCGACATAGTAAGTCTCCCGATAGGTCTGATTCAGTCGTATTCATGACCGCCTTCTGTCAGCGTCTGACAAGGACGCACCAATACTTCGCCTTCCTCTCGATCTCTCCCTCTTCATCGTCTCCTTGCTCCCTTTCTCTGACCGTCGCTCCCTACACGACTCGTGCCTTCACATGGAGAAGTTGGTAGCCACCCCGGTCACTACACGCGTGCGCAACACCCTCCGGACCTTTGGGCTCGATCCCGCTCCCTTTCTCGAGTCCATGCAGTACTACGGGGCTGTGATCGGAGGCATGGCGGCTCTTCGAATCTTTGCCGAGGAAGTCCCAATGCCTCGCGTCCTGGAGGTGTATACACAGACGAGCACCGACTCCCACCCGGACTTGGGTGCCCCACACCAACAGGTTTACGACGACAACGATGCATCGGATGATCGGGGAAATGGCTACCGCCTTGTCGACACGCTCCTCCACACGTATGAGAAATGTACGGTGCTGGGATACCGCCACTACGGATACGGAGACAACATCGTCAAGATCTTCCGCATGGTCAATACGACGCTCGACCGAGAGATTCTATTCATACAATGTCGTGTCCCCCCTATTGCGTTAATCACCGAAGCCCCAACAACCGCCCTCATGAATTTCATCACCTCCAACGACGCGGTTTGCCTTTATCCCGAACTCACCGAGGCTCGCAAGGGGCTTTTCACCATCGTCATCCCTGAAGACGGCTCATCAACGTTCGACATCCCCGTGTTTGATAGGCTCGTTGGCCACGGTTTTACCATGTTCGAAAACGCAACGCGCGCGATTGGACGTCACCTTTGCCCAATGAACCCCTCCTGCCCCGCACTCTCCAGGGCGTATCCCGACCTCCTGATGTACTCCGTCCACTTCACCGACGCTGGAAGCTACGGTTCTCGCATTCCTTCGATAACGTGGAACTTAAACGTCCCTTCGTCATGTGGTTCGTCTGAAAGGATACAAACCGGTGTGTACTTATATTTTACCGTCAAGTGGACACGAAGCTGATATCAAGCAGTGGTTGGGCCCGGCAAGTGGCCGAAGGAACTCAGAGGTTGATAGCATGTACCATACGTCGAATCTACTCTTTTGTATCGCCACGTTTGTCTCAAATCTCAGATCTCTTAGTGTTTGTCGCGCACAGTGAAAGAAAGGCAGATAAAATTCGAGAGACGCAGAAAGAAAACAAAGATCGGTAGATAAATTACGAGCCCAAGTCCATCTCCTCGTCGCCCATGTCCACGTCCTCGGCTTCCGAAAGGGATAGGTCCGCAAAGCTCCTGTGACCCGAAGGTCCCGGGGTGGGAAGATCGTCAATCTCGACGTACTGGGGCTTCTGTCGTTGCTTGGGCTGAGGGGTGGGAGGAGCGGGGGAGGGGAGAGTCAGGCCATGGTAAGAGTACCAGTTGAGAAGCGCTTCGGGGGCATTGGACGTATCCCTTCGGACGCCGTTCCTGTCAAACAGGTACAAGTCGTCGACCCTAATCCTCAAGGCCCGGAAGATATGGTTGAAGTGACCCCGGTGCCTAGGGTCTGGAGAAACGCCGAAGTATTCCATTGCGCCGGTCGAGGGGGAGACAAGCATGGGGCTGCTCTTCCACAGGTAGAAGTCGAGGAGACACGTCTCCAACTCGCACCCACAGTGCAAGTAGTATGCTTCACCTATCTTGCGGAAGAAGGTGAGCAGTTCGGCTTCGCCCATGCCGCTGACGACTGGCGGGACCTTGTGCGGGTTGTCGTTATGCGATGGCAGCCTCTTGATTACAAGACTTTTGGCTGGCCCTGGAACCTTGGCGACCGACGAAGGAAGGGCGGTCGTTGTCTGCGATGGACTGAAGGGAACACCGGTGACCTTCTTGTCGAACTTAGGCTTCCTAACCGTCCCTTTCAGCTCCCTGCTGTCCTGGTCGTTGACGAGGCACTGGTGATCGAGGACGCTGTGATACGCGCACTTTGTCTGACCGGTGCCGTTGTCCAAGAGAAACATAGACATGGCCAGGATGCGAGATGTCGTGGCAGACTCCGGCAGGTACTCCTGGACCTTCCGGGCCTTGCTACGGATCCGACCAGATAGCATGAGATTGTGAGTGATGAAGTTGTGCATAGAATTCTCGCCGGCCACTGTGAGGAAGGACATTGTCAATAACTCTTTTTTTGGACGAAGCGTGGACGGACAAACTCACGTGCAAATTTATTGTCCTCCTCCGCGAGCTCCGCCTTCGTAAGGATCTGAGGCACCGACTCAGGTTCTGATCCCTCGCGAAGTAATTGGAAATCGGCGTCATCGATCAACCGCATGCCCTCGTCCTCTGGCTTCATTTTCGATTTTCCCTTGCCTTTTGCACCGGCCTTGGGCCCCGTTCGTTTGGCGCCTAGAGAAGAAGGTTCGTATTAGCCGTCAAGGTACAACTGAGATGCACATAACTTCAGAACACGTACGTTTTACGGTGGGCTTCACAGGCCCTGGGGTATCGGAGTCACTCGAGATCACAATGACCTCCAAGTCAGCATCCGGCTTTCGCTTGTTTGAACCTTTAGGAGGGAGACGATCGGCAGCCTCCACCTTGGGCTTGATATGTACTATGAATTTTGTATGATCGTGAGTTCCAATTGAATGAACAGTGTTTACGGATCCGGAGGCGTACCTTGCTGGGCTGTAGCGATGGGCGGCGCGCCACTCGCGGGAGGAGGAAGAGCGGCCTCCTGTGCCTCGGGTTTGACAGGCTGCATAGGATCTTGGGACAACGTCAGCTCTTACTCAGAGAAATGGTGTGTAGAGAGATGGACACATACCTTGTTGGGCTGGACGTACGGGCACGGGGCGTTCAGGGAGAGGAACGGCAACCTCCTGTGCCTCTGGCTTCACACGAGTCAAAGGAGCTTGAATGTACGTTAGCTCATATTGTAGTCATGAACGGGTATCACACGAACCTTGACCGACTGGGGGAACAAAGGAAGATGCAGGAGGAAGTACAACCTCCTGTGCCTCAGGCTTGATGACACCAGTTGTGGTGGGAACGACATTTGGAGTAAGAGGTGCGGAGGTCTCGGTGACAGGGGGAAGCGCCGCATCAACTACTCCAACAGGCGCAGCGGTCGGAGCGGTCGGCGGGATGACGGCCTCTACAACGTTAGCGGGCACAGGGACCGGAGGAACGACCGCGTTGATGACTGGAGGAGAAGCGGGATCGACGACTTCAGAGGGAGCAGTGACCTCGTTGACTGGAGGAGAAGCGGGATCGACGACCTCAGAGGGAGCAGTGACCTCGTTGACTGGAGGAGAAGCGGGATCCACCACTCGAGAGGGCGCAGTGACCTCGTTGACCGGAGGGGTGGCGGTGGCCTCTTCGACCGGCGGAACTGCAGTGTTGACGGCTCCAGGAGGTGCAGTGGGCTCGCTGACCGGAGGGAGAGCCGCAGAGGTCTCGTTGACGGGGGGAGGAGTAGAGCCGACGCCTCCGGCTTCAGGGAGCGCAGTGGCTTGGTTGAGCGAGGGGGGAGAGGCGGAACTGACGACCTCAGAAGTCGCAGTCGCCTCGTTGTCCGGGTGGCGGTCAGTGTTGACGGGGGGAGGAGTGGAGCTGACTCCTCCGGCTTGAGGGGGCGCAGCGGCTTGGTTGAGCGAGGAAGGAGCCGCGGACTCGGAGTCCTCTGGCACAGGAGATAGAGATGAACCTCTCTCCTCAGACCTCACTTGCGCCATGGCGCCTTCAATACCAGCCAACCGTTGTTTCATGATGTTGACCTTCCTCGAAATGTGCGAATAGGTCAACTTCTGCGATCGAGCGAAGTCCCTCCTTTTTTCCAAGTCTTCAAGTTCTCCCGTGGAGAACTTGAACGCTGCTTCAAGGGACGCTGTCAAGACCATTTAGTTACATGCGCGTCGTCGCGAGTGCCCTACACACCAATTTTTTCAGAGTAGGGGAGGAGCCGATTGCTCTCTAGGAAGGCGTCCATGACAGCTGTACGCGCTGTAAGTATCGGACCCTGAATACACCTCGAAAGCACACACCTTGAGCGGACGTTGGTTGAGCGGACATTCTGGGTATTCAATGCTTTCAGAGAGTCGGTTTCACGTCTGAGTGGGAGTGTAGACAAAGGATGGGGGCAGGAACGTCCATTTGGGGTCGTTTACTATCCGTGAAAAGGTCCAAGGGGCACGGCCGGCCGATGAGAGCATATGGAAGGGAGGAGACACGAGTGCGCGCAACACGCGTCCATTCATGAGGCGAACAAGACATCTTGACGATTGGATGCGCGTCCGATGGCGGTCGTTGATACCAGCTGATACCAGGAGCCCGGAGGAGACATGCATGCTCGCGACACGCATGCAATCTTAAGCTAAGTAGACATCTTGACGATTGTATGCGCGTCCGATGGCTGTGGTTGATACGACCCATCTTGCTCATCGACTGTAAAAACGCTGTGGTAGGCCTTTAATGCTCTGTACAACGGAAATAGAAGAGAGATATACTGGCTGTGTACCTTGTGGCATGAGACGAATCCAAGTGGGTTGAACTTGGCCTTTCACTTCGACATAGATGATTCAGATAGGGCAGCCTGATGCCGTCGCGTCGCGGTTCATTTTACCACCACATGACCGTGTAGATTCTCATCAGTGATCTTCGCGAAGTTGATCCCTGTGTATCATTATGGACGGGCGCCAACTGCTCCGCGCTTGGGGTTAAAAAATAAAAAAGATCATATGGTAACAGACTTGAAAAAAATCATATGCCCAACCAGGCCCAACCCTGAGCATTGAGCGATTCTCGGGGTCAAGGCCACCGTTCCAGAACCCAGGTATTTGGGCCCCAAAACCCCCATCGAAACCATGTCCATGAGTGCGCGGTATGTATATGGGAACTCGATGCTATTCTTAATCTACTCCTGAAACTCAGTGGCCTCAGCCTCGTGCTCGTCTTCGCTAATTTTGGCCTCCAGGCCGACACTCTCCTCGTTCGCTTGGCTTGAGATCCGTCCCAGCACGCTAACCCCCGTTTCACTACTGCCATCGCTATCATACTCATCCTCTGACGAATCTAATGCCTCTGGGAATGGGTCATTTAAATCAGGATCTATTCCAAAAGCCGCCAGACCAAAAGGACTGTGTGGGGAGTGTGATGAGGTGGTGGTAAATAACGAACAGTAGATACACGTACTCGTCAACAGCAGATGAAGTCCCAGACCTTCCATCTATTCCAAAAGCCGCCACACCAAAAGGACTGTGTGGGGAGTGTGATGAGGTGGTGGTAAATAACGAACAGTAGATACACGTACTCGTCATCAGCAGATAAAGTACTGCGACCCTTCCCAGACCTTCCAGCTTGACTGGCTCTAACATGAAACGTATCAGGCAGGCACATATATCGAGAAAGAAAAGGGAATACGCACTTGGCTACTGCAGACGTGTTGCTCTTCCTGGGCGAAGATCTATCACCCAACGAGGGATAAGCTGGAACTGTACCGATGGGCACGTAACGACGGCCAAGCGTGTGTCTCCCTGACGGACTCTTGATGATAACGAGGTCTTCCTCTAAGCCTGCATCCCTTAGCTCCTTCCCCCGAGCCACAGATCTACACAGGATGCGGGAAAAATCAGGCTACAGTCCTTCTCGCAGTGCAGTGACTTACTCCTTATACTGCTCCGACATCTTCTTGGGCCTGCGGCCTACGTGGTCCCCCTGAGCTTTACGTTTTTGCGCTGACCTACAGCACTATTCGCATTATTAGGAGTAGCTGCTGTGATACTTGGAAGACTTACACAGGGAGGAGAGGAAGCTCTCGAGATGGCAAAACCTGGGATGCATCTGCTGATGTGGGGTTGCTCATGGTATTGTCGATGGTGGTGTCGATGAAAGAGTGTGCAAGGTCACGGGGAGAATGCATGATAGATCAGATTCCGCCGGAGGTTGATGTGATCCGTCATGGCATATGCCGTTACGGAGCTTTGTTGCGCGCCTCTGCGATATTTGTGAGCGCCTCTTGACGTTCCCGCCCTATCACACACAGCCCTTTGTAGGATTTCGAAGATATTATGTATCTCAGTGATTTAGACCAGCAAAAACTATACTCAGATAATTCTCCAGTAAGCCTCGCGCCATCCTCTAGCGATAGCGAGTACATTAGGCAGTGAGTACGTGCGTGAAGCGACGTACAAAGTACTTTCATCTCTTGACACCTTCCACGCCACTATAAATTCAGTGAGACTCGCAGGGTAGTCTAAAGCTAGGCTCACACCTTCCTTTTGTGACAGCAGGGACATCAGGCAGCCAGTGCGCGCCCCCTTGTGCGCGAAGTACAATGTGCGTTCATATGCGACGTACGAGCACTCATTTTCCGCCAGTATTCTACAGTTCAGTAAGATTGATCTGCAAGAAGTTTAACGAGCAGTGTCTGACAGTGAAAGGGTGCGTACCTCATTCTACTGTTGCTAAATCCGAGCTGGCAAGGTGCGACTTGACGCCCTTCCTTTGTCACTTGGTTTAGTATGATATATGTTTATATATGTCTAGATTTTTTCATAGCATGTACTGTGTGCTATTCATTTATTATTCTACGTACATACTTTTACTTTAAATGTATTGAGCGAGCCTGGAGAGCATGAACAGTCTTGATGGTGGAGTAAACGTGAGACGAAACGCGCAAGTCAGACGCGGAACTGTGAATCCTTACCGGTTTCGACTTTAGCAACAACCATCAAGCTCACCCCACCCCCACTCGAGTACGGGTCGTCCAGACTGCGCACTCACTACAGCTGGTATAGTAAATTCTAGTATAGCTGAAATGGGGCGCCCTGTTCTCTATAAAACGGAGGAGGAGAAAAAGGCCGCTGCATGCGAACGAAGCAGGAAGTACTATGAACGGTTAGGGCCCGGCATCCTTGTACCACTTACGCCGTCCAACTGACTTTATTGCAGATTCCGGGAGAACATCTCCATTTCCAGGAAGCAGAAATATGCAGCCAAAAGGCGTAACGATCCTTCGAAGCATGAGAAAGTAAAAGTTGTTAAATCTGACGAGGAGCGCAAGTACGACAATCGTCAGAAAAGCAATCGGTCATATCAGCGGTGCGTACTTCATTGATTGTATACATGGATGCGCTCTCAAAAATGGGTGTACATTTCTAGAAGGAAATCTGCCCCAAAGAATGAAGGCAGTAGTAGCAAACAATCGAAACCGGCGAGTGATTTAAGGTGTGTTAAACGAGCGACAAATGCCATTCCATACCTCATAGGAACTGTGTTTCTTAGCACTGCAGTGGTTAGCCGCCGGCCTCCGAGGGACATCTGGGAAGGGCATACCAAATTTCTCCTCACATCCTACAAGGACATGCTGGAAAATAGGTCGCTTCGCGAGTTCCTGGAGGATATTTCAGCTCGGTACATCGAGAGTGGTGTGGTCGAGGACCTTGTATTGGTCTTGCCGCGCCTAATCCGGCTTCGAGAAGGTGTTTACGCCCATGAGCAAGATATCTCATTGGAGGTGGGAGCAGCAGCTCAACTTGGTGAGCTCGAAGCGCTGGGTGCCAAAATAGACCAAGCTGTGGAGATGATTCAGGACTTGGAGGACATGGCCAGGTTCCGTGGGCACGACGAATTTATTGATTTGTATAGCGAGGGTGACCTGTACTATCAGAGATCACATTTGTTAGATTGAATGGCATGCAAGTTGACATCCAAGGGATGTTATACTCCTTCTCTTTCTGTTGAACTCCGTTCTGAGCTACCAGGAAGGTATTAACTGACGTCGAGCGTGACTTTATCAATACGATACTTATGTGATTATAGACAGTAACTCAAATATCGAATGAAGGGCAAAGGATAAAAGATATCATTTCGATGGTGACAGGAAAAAGGTATTGAGGTAATGGAGGGTGGCTACAGGGGTTCTTCAGTTTCAGAGAACTCCTCTTCGTCATCCTCCTCCGGCTCGTCCTCGGGCGGGTACAGTTCGTTCTCCTCCGTGATGACAGTCAACGATTCCAGCCTTCTTTCCAGCTCCTCCAACCTCTCGTTCGCCAGTGCCAGCTTTTGCTCCGTGGCAGCTGTCTTGGCTTCAGCGGCCTCCGCTCGAGCCTTGTTTCTCAACGCCTCAACGATAGATTCAACCTTGGCCTTACGGTCAGCGCGGACTAGACTGGTCATTGTCATGCTAACATCCTTATGAAAGGACGCGAGCGCAGCCGGAGCTTCAGCACGGAGCTTTGGGGACGAATAATGCGTGAAGGGAGTCCGAGCAGATGGATGCTGCACGGCAACATACATCCAGCAACCTGATCGAATGGAGATGCTCTCGCACTAGGTTCCTTATTAGCTCATGAAATTAGGGGTGCAATGATAGGAACGGTACGAACGCGGGACATGAGGTCATGGACCCAACCGGAATAACACTTCGTCGCGCGGGCGTTATCCACAATTTCCGGGAGCAATGGGCGCTTACGGGCCAAACCTAAAGACAGGGATGAAACAGGTCAGCACGATCGACAGAAAAAAAGAAGGGGACGCACGCCAGTTCCGGGCACCGCGACCCACTCCCTCAATCCAGTCGAAGATTGGCTTCGCACCGGATGCATAGGCCCGTTTCTTGGAGGCGGGTGCGGGGGAACTGTTCATCGAATCCTCGCGGGGGCGCTTTTGCCCATGCTGGGACACAGAGTCCACATGGTCGTCAACGAGAGGCGTGGGACTAGTCGTTACAGAGGGTGCGGGCTGTGATGTTACATCAGAGGTTTCAAGTTCGCCATCCGGGAGTGGGACTGCGCCGGCGGGCTCTGGCACAGCACATGCGGAGGGCATGAGCCCAGCCTGTGTCGCAGGGACGGGGGCTGTAATATCCTGTGTCGCAGGGACGGGGGCTGGAATATCGTCGTCCAGAAGGGAGAGATCGACGTTGTAGGCGTTACTCTGGGCCGTCAGAGGCGCACCACCGACGGTTGAAGGAGACTGGTCAGTTCCGGCAGGCGGTGCAGTAGCAGACGGAGGCGCGGGTCCCGCAAGCCCATAGGAGGCGGGGTTGAAGAGCCAGGGGTGCGACATTGGGGTATCTGATTGGGATGTTAGAATGTGCACGCCGTCCGCGATTCGCGAAGGAAGAGCAACTTACACCCGGGAGGGAACTGATACACCGGAGCACTTGGAGTTCCAGGGGGGTAGCTCTGAACTCCAGCAGGAGTTGCTGAGGGTGGGTTGAAGTTGAAGGCGTACGGGTTCACTGAGAGAGGTTTGATGGATCAGCAAAGGACAACGAGAACAACCTAATTCTAACTTACTTTGTCCAAATTGAAATTGAGGGTACATCGGCACTACGAGGGAAGGTATAAATTGATGATGAGATATTTAATGTGCACGGGGCGCACCTTGTTGAGCTGCGAGTGCTGGACCTTGTTGGACAGCGAGTGTTGGATCGATGACTGGGTTCTGACCAGCGGGGGGAGGCTATTGATAGCCTTTAGAGAGATATCCCGTACGCGAATGCAAAACGTACACCTGCTTGAGCCTTGCGGCTGTGAGCACACTCAGTCAGGAGTGGGCTACCATCACATCGACGGCAGTGAAGCTTTTTGGCGGGCTTCGGCTCTTTGGTTGGTTGTCGACGTTTGGAAGGAGCCATGATGATGTTGAGTTGTCGTTGGCTAACGGTGCCAGGCTATATGGAGAGGGATGGGGTTCGAGCGAAAACAGCGGGTGCCCATGAGACGACCCTGGAACGATCCCACATGACTCCTGCCTTCTCCCTTGTATCATCGTTCCCCATGTGAGCCCATGTGAGCCCATGCGCCTTGATAAGATTGGATTGAGGCCCGCGCCGGGTGCTGAATTGGAAATGACGCGCTAAGCACGACCAAAGCACGACGGTGAGCCCATGCGCCTTGATGAGACTGGATTAAGACCCCCACTTGGAGACGATGGGTGCCGAATTGCAAATAACTTGCCTAAGCCAGCCGGTGACCCATGTGCCTCGCATGGGAGCGGATTAAGGCCCCAAATATGTATTTGGATCGATGGGTGCTGAGCGCTGAATCGGAAACAAGGCTCATAAACCACACGACACTTTTACCCCCACCCCAAGGCATTGCTTTCTAGCTCACCAATATGGCCACGAGAAAGAAACGAAGGCGTAAAGATGAAGATGACCTTGACGATGAGGCTCAGCATTCGTTCCCTAGTGAGCTCCTGGAGGCCGTGGCGGAAACTTCTTACTGGACATCCCCAACGAAACCTCAGCGAATTTTCGAAGAGGCAAAGAGCCCTAGAAAGCGCGTTGTAAAGAAGGTTCTTGCTCAATCATCGCAGACCGCTGGGGCTTTCAAAGAGGATGATGAGGGTGCTTGGACACAAGAGGTGCCGTCAAGTCAAGCTACGGGCGCCAGTGGCATCGAGGACGGTGGGACAATATCGGACGTTGTGCCCGACCAAGCGCCGGACGACGGTGATTTCGGCTCTTGGGTCGGCTCGGAAGTAATTGATCCAGACCTTGGGTGGATCGGCGAAGACGACGACTTCGAAGACTATGTTGACGCCGTAACCTCACATGTCGCGGGGTATAGCCACCTTCATACCTCTCTATTCGTTGTTCAGGGATGGGATTCTAACAAGAGGCAGACCACGGTAAGTGTCGTATCTGATTTAGTTTGCTTTAATACTTGACATTGACTCCACCTAAGGATGCGTGGTATCATATGCGATTCCAAACCTCCGATGTAGGACAGCTCGACACCGGGTGCACCTGCCCTAAAGCTCTTAACCGCAACCTCTGTGTGCACAGGCGGTACTTTCAGGACTATGAGGTCGAGAGTATCATTCTCGAGAAGAATGCCGAAGGAACCGAGGACAGGGATGTTGCAGGTGATAAGGATAGGACAGGTAAGCTACTTAACTTACCTCTTCAGTAATGAAATAGCATTGTAACGATGGACTCATCACCCCCGGCAGCGACGCTCTTCTCCCGCCGCATCCTAGGACGCCATCGTTTGGAAAGCTTGTACTCCGTTCAGTCGATGTCGTCCTCCGAGCTCAAAGGCCGAGCGATCGTCAGTAATATCCTTTCCCGTTCGGAATCGACCTGGAAATGCTCCAAGGACACGGGACTTCTATCATGCTATCATATAAACAAGGCCAGAGAGCGGTACCCAGACGTCCCAGAAGATGAAATCGAAGATTTGGAGGACTTTGTAGACTCAAGCCTCGACTCACTCTCTATAGGCGAACTTGGTCAGTTCCTGTGATCTGAACTATCTTGTGGGATGACGCTGATCTATCCTCAGCTCGCGGACCCGGTACCACAGTATCCTATCTGCCAATACATCCACCGTTCTGGGCGCGAATCCCGTCCGACCCCAAGCTCTATTCCGATCCCCCTCCTGCCCGGACACCCCCAGATGGCCCATTCCCTCTTCAAGCCGATTCCTCCTGCAACTGTGGAACAACGCGGACCTTCTTCAATAGGGATGGGCTGAAAAAACGAAGCGTTGCAAGTTGTACACCCTGCTAACGGTTCATGACGTCGAGATTGAGGTTCAAGTCTGCCCCGTTTGTCCTTCCGTCCGGCGAAAGCGAATCGGCCCTGATCTGCGCGCACATGGCATATTCAATTTCAACAATTCTGCCCTTGTCTCCCACGAGCTACTTGACGAATACACCAGCTGCTTTACCTCCTCAGAGACGCCCTTTACCGCCTGGTATACGCAATTGTCAAGACGCTATCTCCTTTCTGGAAAAGAGTTCATGGGCGACGACCTCTTTCGCGCCGTATGGTTCGCATACGTCTCCCTCCAGAAGTTCGACAACGACATGTCCTGTACGGTCTGCGGACCATCACCCGAGACGGTCATCTGGGATGGAATCACCTTAGCCTTTGGCCGGAAGCATCTCAGTGGTTCACTTCGCCCACCAACGTTTACGATGCCAGATTCCGTTCGGCGCCCTAACGTAAAGTACAAACCAAAGCAGCAACTCTTGCCCCTGGCGACATTACGACGGCGTTTCCGAGCCACGATGGAGCGGCCCACGCATCCCGACCGCATCGAGGATGGGGAAGAAGAAGGCGGTGTTGATGGCGCAAAATCTCCTTCGAAGAAATCGCGAGCCAAACCCAAGGCGAAGAAGGGTGGTACTGCGTCAAACCCCGACACTCCGTCGAAGCGGGCACAGGCCATCCCCGAGACATCCACCCCTTCGCTATCTCCCATGAAACCGCAGGCTAACTCCGCGGCGATCTCGCTATCAACTGTGGCGGTCTCTACTGAAGCAACTGGTGCAACAGAAGGCACTCTCGAAGACGCAGGACCGACACCACTTCCCGCCACCAATCCAAATGAGAACCTCCGACGTCGACAGGCTTTGTTAGTGGAAGACTACTTGGAGAAGGTGGACTCGGTGACTGAAGACATGAGAAAGGAATGTCCCGCCTTAGCGCAGCTATATACGATGCATTACGGCCGTGCAGCCTTTTGGTCAGGGCACAAACCTCCTGCCGTCATAAAGAACTTGTTCCGACAGGTACGCCCATTCTCTGGTCATGTGGACCCTGCTTACGACAACATAGATCGCCGCCGAGGAATCTGTGCTACAACTCGTCAACTACACGGCACTGCTCAAGCTTAGGGAGTTTGTGGCGAAGCCAGACGTTAACGTGGCCTATAAGCTGAGGCCCATACCTTCCCTGAACAAGGTTATAAATCACAGCGACGTAGATCTTGCTGATCTCTTGGGAGTGATGACCTGGATTGAAAAGAAGGCGCGTGCTACTCTCAAAGCACTGATCGTTGAACCGCCGCTGCCACCGCCCAACATACATATCCTCCCGAATGATCATCTGGATTGGATAACGGTACATCCTCTTTTGCCCTCGCCCCCATTCACCTCTAACTGACTAAATTTCGACAGACTGGTTGCTTTTATAGCATGCCCATAATACGGCATCGCCCGCTTTATCCGTCACTGAAAGAGAACCAAGAAGAACAGGCATCAGGCCAGCAACGTGGGGATCGATGCGGGAAGTATTACTCTCAATATGGAGAACGACGATTAACTGGGGGTATCATGGTATGCTGGTGTTCGCACAGCATTTGTTACGGGTTCCATTGTATCCCCAAAGCCGAAGGTCGTGACGATGTCTTCTCAGCAATGGTGACTCGATGGCCGACAGCTCCCAAAATCGTCATCTACGACTTTGCATGCGCCTTGGGTCCCTACTGCTTGCTGCGCGAGCCTATGTTTTTTGCAAATACCCTCTTTGCCATTGACATCTTTCATGCCACAGGTCACAGCAAATGTAGCCCTGCAGCATTCCTATCCGAGTATATGAATGTGGACACCAAGCTCGAATACATCAATTCGAGCGCGGCCGAATGCGGCAATGGAGCACTTAGGAGGATTCGAAAATCGGTCAGCTATATGGGACAGAAGAGGGCTATTATATATACAAAGGTCTTCCTTTCTGTATGGAATAGGCTGAAGATCTTGAAAATAGACTAGCATTTATGGTGGCTTAACTGCCCTATCAATTTGTGAGGCCAGTAGTTATGTTTACAGAAGCAGTGATCTGACGATCCACGGAGGTGAACGAACGCAAGCTCAATACTCAGGGACCTATGTCTCCAGAGGCATAGAAGGGCTGATGTTCGATTGGGGAGGAGGTACAAATGAGAAACTGGAGTGTCCAATGTCAGCAGAAGCATTGCTGATGGGAGGATTGAGGACGCACCCTCCGTTGGTTGTAGAGACATCGGCTTCGCGCTGAGAATCGACGGAGCCCGATGGCTACCTACCTAGGTCAGTTGCACACTTTTGGAAGGCCATGCAATGTTGTTGGATTTGCTGTGAGTGTAACTTCGTTGGTGCAAGATTGATCACGCCCCAATGGCATCCTTCGGTCGTCCTGCAGAGCTTCTTCCCAACAACATTCCATTTGCCGTCACGGATGGGCTTGTTAAACTATGAGGGAAACTACCACGGTCTCGCACAGATAAGACACCGTACCATTGGTGGAGAACCGCGAAACTCGATTAGCGGGGGTTGCATCTAAGTGGTGTCAACGTCCATCGGTTGACCTGCATCCCAGCCGATATCAAGGACTCCGACGCTTGATAGGTCTCAGGGTCGAAAACCTAACCATCTCGCGAGCTGCCACCTCCGGCAGCGCTTTCTTAAAAAGTTGGTTGGATTCGATGTTGTGGAGGAGACACAAATGAAAAACTGGAGTGTCCAATGTCAGCAGAAGCATCGGCGATGGGAGGATGGAGAACGCACCCTCCGTTGGTTGTAGAGACATCGCAGGCCCGATAGATGCCGCCCTATGTCTACTGAAGCAGTGTAAGGGCGTCACGCGCTTATGGAGGGAATGCAGCCCGGAAAATGAGCGTCCATTGTCAGGAGAGGCATCGGTGATGGGAGAATCGAGAACGCACCTTCCGTTGGTTGTAGAGACATCGCAGGCCCGATAGACGGCGCCCTATGTCTACTGAAGCGCTGTAAATGCGTCGCGCGCTTATGGAGGGAATGCAGCCCAGAAAATGAGCGTCCATTGTCAGGAGAAGCATCGGTGATAGGAGGATCGAGAACGCACCTTCCGTTGGTTGTAGAGACATCGCAGGACCGATAGACGGCGCCCTATGTCTACTGAAGCGCTGTAAAGGCGTCGCGCGCTTATGGAGGGAATGCAGCCCGGGTAATGCGCGTCCAATGTTGGCAGAAACATTGCTGATAGGAGGATCCAGAACGCACCCTCCGTTGGTTGTGGAAACATCGGGGCTTCGCGTGGTTGTGGAGGAAATGCAGCAGCGAAACCGCCGCCCAATGTCAGCAGATGCATTGCTGAAGCGAGGATGGAGAACGCACCGACCATTGGTTGTAGAGACATCGCAGGCTCGATAGACGGCGCCCTATATCTACTGAAGCAGCGTAAGGGTGTCGCGCGCTTATGGAGGGAATGCAGCCCGGATAATGAGCGTCCAATGTCGGCAGAAACATCGGTGATGGGAGGATCGAGGACGCGCCTTCCGTTGGTTGTAGAGACATCGCAGGCCCGATAGACGGCGCCCTTAGCGCCGTTGCTTGTAGAAACACTGCGGAGGTGGTCCGTATCGTGGACCGTATCACCTGGATAACCGGGAGCTCAATCCAGCATGCCATGTCTACACATGCAGCTATGTCTACAGATGCACCGAACTTTGGATGAGTGTTTAAGGAAGTATTCGAGGTGTCCACGGTCACCGGAAGCTTTGCTGAGGGATGGATGGGAGCGCACTCATCTCATCGTGAAGTACTGCTGGGATGGGATTCTAGACGGAAAGGACCCAGTGGGATACACCTACAGACCATTTGACAGTATGGTACGCGATTGAGCCAAGCATTGGCCCACCTGCGACAGGATATAGCAGAAAGGGCAAAGGCCAAGGTATGGCCTATTGAGCGGGCATAGCCAAAAAGGGTGCAGGCATCACTTTTTACATCTTACATAATCATCCTCGCCGGTGAGGATGACCATCATCCTTCCCGGTTAGGTGCGTGTGGACCATCATCCGGTTTGTCGGTTATCTGCCGATCTATAGCTACTATATTGGAGCTCCGCTTGAATGGACTTGACGATCATAAGGATTGGTGCCTGGTATACCCAGTGGCCACCCAGTGCACCGATGACCCAGTGCATGCCCAGGACACCCGGTGGCCACCCAGTGCCCCCAGTCTATGCCCAGGACACCCAGTGAATGCCCCGAAGATGAATCCAGCTGATATCTAGGTGCCCAGGGGACTCCCGGGGACTCCCAGCGGAAAACCGGAGAAACCCAGCAGATGCCCTGGGGATTTGACCGGGTGGATGGCTTACGGTGTCGAGGGCGCAGTCTGGGCAGTCTGGTGGGCCCTCTGCGCAGGCCATAGGCAACGAAGCTGGGATGCGTGAGTCACAAGCTTTCTAAATGATCCTTCGTCGCCCTGAAACCGACCTCTTGATTGACAATAACAGCTACGCTACCAAGGCGAAGTAGAAGGCCCGAGCAGCTGGATGGAGCGGGTGCTACCTCCAATGAGGAGGTGGGCAATGGACGTCAAAAAGGTAGTTCACATATCTTTGAAACACTTGCGTCTAGCTCATCAAATGCACCAGAGGACATTCTAGACGCACGCACGGCTGCCAAGAATCTCGTGAAGCGCTACGTCTTGCCCCTGGGTTCACTCCATCTGAGCCTCATGGCCGCCCTAGGATTGTGGCTTTGGAGCGACATTCGCGGTTTTGGGAACATGTGGGACACAGCGAACGACTGTGCGGCGGAGCATGTTCTCATCTCGATCCTCGGTAGCCATGTCCCCTTTGCGTCGGGGGCGCTGCGGATTGTCTCCTTCGTCATTTACGGACTGTTTCTGGTTCCAGGGCTCAATCTCCTCCTACCTATTGTGGTGTTCCTTGGTTTCCACTATTGCGCCCGCGGTTCCCCTCCAACGATTATAAAGCCAGGTCCGCGTCCCAGAAGCCGGAATGTGACCATTTGGGGGCACCTGTGTGACCCTCCACTCCGCCGTGTTCAGGCGTTCATCGTGCGGTGGTGGAGCATGATTCCGCCTGTTCTCGGGTTGCTCTTCCTGTTGGCCATCAACCTAGTCTTCATCATCGACATCGAGCTCACGCTGAAGCAGAATGCACACCTCCAGGATCCCGACGAAGCCAAGTGGGGGTTTGGCCAAATCCTGGCAATCCTTCTACTATTCATGCCCCTTCGTGACCTTGCCGAGGCACTTCTCGCCCGTAAGATGCAAAAAGAAATGAACCTGGGTCTCGAGAGCGCCGTCAATCAAAAGCAATGGGATGCAATCCTTGCCTTTGTTGCAAGGGGGGCAGATCCCAATATTGATATGCGAGGTGTGTTTATACTCCATTCGAGACCACATAATTACGACTAAGGAAGAAACCGACATATCAGGAGAAACGACCGCCATCCGAGCCGCGTACCTTTCCGACAGGCTAGACGTTGTGAGGGCACTGTTGGATGCTGGTTCAGATCCAAGTATTGAGTGTAGGTGGCGAAAACTGGCCTTGTATACGAAGACTTATCTTCATTTATCAGCCGGCCCAAAGAGGGACACGGAAACTATTCAGAGGGAGAATAAAGCCTGCCTCCAGATCCTGAGAAGCTATGATAATCGGTTCCTAGGTTCGTTCTTCAGCAAGTCCTACATGGCGGCGCTAATGTTTCTGTCCACTCAGAGGGGGCATCTGCGCTGACGAGCATGATGGCTAAGGGGTGTCATGTCGGGGTCAAGCTCCTTCTGTCCACACCTGGGATTGTTGTCAACGCGCGAGACACTGTTGGGCGGACACCCTTGAGTTTTGCGGCTGAATGCGACGACGAAGCTGTCGTCAAGCTCCTTCTCACCGCGCCTGGGATCGACGTCAACGCGCCAGACACTGATGGGTGGACACCCTTGTGTTTTCCGACTGTGGTCGGCTACGAAGCTGTTGTCAAGCTCCTCCTCGCTGCACCTGGGATTGACGTCAATGCGCCAAACACCAATGGGTGGACACCCTTGTGTTTTGCGGCTGAGTACGGCCGCGAAGCTGTTGTCAAGCTCCTTCTCGCCGCGCCTGGGATCAACGTCAATGCGCCAGAAACCGATGGGCAGACACCCTTGACTTGGGCAGCCTCCAAAGGCAAAGAAGCTGTTGTCAAGCTCCTCCTCGCCGCGCCCGGGATTGACGTCAATGCGCCAGGCACCGATGGGCGGACTCCCTTGATATTTGCTGCCAGGAACGGCCACCAAGCCGTTGTCAAGCTCCTTCTCGCCACGCCTAGGATCGACGTCAATGCAGCGGACACCGGTGGGTGGACGGCCTTGACTTGGGCGGTCTTTACGGGTGAAGCAGCTATTGTCCAGGCCCTCTGCGCAGTTCCCGAAACTATCATCGATGTGGTTGACGTCAAGCGGCGGCTTAAAAATTTATTTAAAGGCTGGGAGTGGGAGGATCCTGCATCGAAGTATGAGCAGGAGATGTGTGTAGGGTTATTGGAAGAGTTTGTGGAGTCGAAAGGGGGTGGGGATCAGGATGGATCAGAAGGAGGCGAACCTAGTGGAGGCCGGCGAAGGGACGACCCTTAGGCGAGGTGTATTATTGAGTTCGGACTGTAATGTGGACCCGTCTCTAGATTCTATACCTTCCTATTATGACCAGTACTTTACATGGCCTGCGCTATTTTGAGCCACCGTATGGTTCTCTCTGCGTTTATTTAATTCCTATTTCCTGTAACGAACGAACGAACCAACTTGGGGATCGTTGTTCACAGCTTCGAGCTCAGCTCAATTTCCCTCGAGCCTTACACGTATTAGAGGTGCTGCCCCACGCAAAGCATATACACATGCTTCGTGGCACCCATTGCCCAATGATCCACCGGTACCCTTCCGTACTCCGATTTTAAGAGTTACCGGTCTCAAGGCCCCATCCCCACTGCTATGCAAGGCCCACGGCCTACCCCAGCTTAACAGCCTCATTGATCCATCCGTGCGCTGATTTACTATCCCTTGCATCTATCTCCCTCACACATACAGTTCAGGCACGAAGATCCAAGGGCATGGGATGTGGAATCTCGCATGGACGGTAACGCTCGACGGGCGCTTAAATGAGCAGCAGCAAGAACATGCATTAGAAAGGCCAATACACAAAGAAAGAAGCCGTAGACCTGATACCTGACCATGTACGAATGGGAGGGAGATACCCCTGTACGTCTCACAGATCTACTGAAATACCAACTGCTTTCGCTCGGAAGGCTGCGTGCACCGCCGATCTTCGCCAGCCCAATCCCACAATGAGAATATCTGTCCTCATTAAGAGTTCTTCTTGCCCTAAATCAAACTCTTGTGGTCAGCTTCTTTCTGCTTGGACCCGAAGCGAGATAACGAACGGCCTCTAAGCCTAAAGGCTCGAAAACAACGCGAAACTATGTCCACGAGCGCAGCTGCAGACCCCGAGTGACCATGAGAAATGTTAGCCATGAAATGGGAGTGTAGATAGAAGTGTCGGTTACACCCACCGGAAATACTCGATGGTGTGAGGTGAGATGCACTCCCAGAGGTGGGCGCTAACACATCCCCCGGCGTTTATCTCCCGCTACTACTGCAATAGCCCGTCGAACGCGCGATGGAATACGTAGACCGTTCCCCCACATCTAGTCGCAAAACCGTCACCCACCATTTCTCCCCCATCGCTCCCACCAAACGTCCATATACGTTCAAACGACGGAGTGGCCATGCCACACGCTCCCTCTCGACGCTCGCCTCGTGACACCCTCCCGTTCCAACTTCCACCCTTCCACCCTCGACTAGTCTTTCCGACGCTCCAGGGTACTCGCTATCCAACGACTTCAGGCTGTCGGCTGCTACGCCAAGGCCAGCCCCAAACAGTGGACGGTCGACGGTCGTGCTGACTTGTGCATACCGCCCCATTGTCGCGGTACCCATACGAACACGAATTCTCGGCCTCTTGTATCCTCTTCTTCGCGCCCCTGGTGCATTCCGCAAGCATCCCTTCATGACCTTCCCCCGTTTTTCGTGCATTTCCCCCCTTGACTCCCCCTTCTCTTGTTCGGCTTCGTTGGTTTCCTACATGGATTGTGTTTGTGCATCGTGGTGGATCGTGGTGGAGGGGTGGATCCGTGCACGATATCGACTGCGAAGGCGTGGTAGTAGAAAAGGAGGGCACGGAAACCTGTCGGAAGATCTATTCGAGACGTTGTGCAGGGCGGTAAAGGTGCGTTGGAGGAGTAGGATTAGAAAAGAAGCCGTATGCGCGGTGAGTGCGAGGAGATAAATTGTTGAAGGGCGGAGGAGACGTCGACGATGGGAACGCTGGAATGGCAGATGCAGGGGCTCCGTTTGCAGAGTTGAGGGGAGTAGGGAGCATGAGGAGGGGTGAGGCCGATCGGGATGTAGGGGTCATTGTCGAGGAGGATGACGCGAATGAAGTGGTGCCGTTGATTGACCTTTGAGGTAAGGCGGTCGAGGACGAGCTTTCCGTGGCAAAGGTAGCGAGGGGTAGCCTTCTCCAGAGTCCAGACAGCCAGTGGGATGCCGATGAGGCTTAAGGTAAACTGAAAGCCGCTCGCTAGTGAGCGTGACCATGTCTTCGGCGTAGTCGACAGGCCCAAGAGCGCGACGGTGTCGAACGTTGAACTTGAAGGGAGGCGGTGGAAGATGCATCCGCAGAGGCAAGACTCCCAGACGCGCTGTTCAGGGCGAAGGCAAGCTTGTGGTGTACGGTACTCCCCCTCATGCCGGATACCTTGTCTTGTGCCGTCTGGAGACTGGACGGACTGGAGGGTGTTGAAGGCGGTTCTAGAGGGGAAGGAATCGGATGCATAGAGTAGTTACCGGAGAGAACGGCGGTGATGGAGGGCAGGGCGTTGAGTACGGAGGCGAAGGCGTAAAGGGAAGAGAGCAACGAGTGCTCAATCACTGAAGCAGGCGTAGAGGTGTAGATCATATGGCATGGCTGAGAAGGCGCGAATCTAATGGTGGGAGTCAGCTTGAAAAAATATGAAGAGACGCCGAGAAGGACAACCCACAGTTTGTACTTGGAGAGGATATCGCGGGTCGTGGTTGAAGCTAGCGAAGAGCGACAGTGACGGCAAGCGTCTGATTCCCCGGTCTCCGCTTTCGGACAAAGGTCGCACGGCCTCGGAACGGAACCACACCCTCCCGTTAGTTACAGGCCACTGCGAGCTCAACTAAATGCTCAGGCCTCACTGCAGTGTGCAGAGAATCGACCGTGCAGGCATACCGACGCAGACGGGGACGGACGAGGAGGTCGGCTGAACGGGAAGTTTTGCCCCTATCCCGGTGATGTCACCGTTTGTTTCGCCGACCCCGTTGCTTTCTCCCAACCACGATGTTCGTCGACAGCGAGGACGACATCGACGGCTCTGAGGCTTGGTGAGTTCATTCTCCTGGCCTCTCATATCCTTTTCTCATGGTTCTCTGCCCTCCATCCAGTGCTGGTGAGGCACTGTCACAATCAGATTGGTTGTTGAGTGGATCGCCGTTCTTTGCTCGGCATATTTTTGGCTGGTAGTCGGTGATGTGGATGGTAGCTCAGTGAGTTCTTACTTCTACCAGCCCTGAAACTGCTAACTAATCCGCCCTATCTAGGCCCCCTGCGCAACCACCTTGTCTACACCGTGAACCAAGACTTCGAAACACCTTCTCCCAGAAACTGACGTCCAATGCTCGTTACTATTCTATCGGCCGACCTCAGGAGTAGTTGATGTGGAACGGTGGATAGTGAGATGGACGCACGCTGGGTGAGCCTACCTTGCCCGATGCTGCTGGAATTTTAATCATAGCGCACCTGCCTTCCTTGACTTCTCCAGCCTGCCTCGTTTTGCAACACTCCCCGAGGTTCCGAGCGCGACGTCACTACCGTCTAGGATCATTCAGCTCCAAGCATGATGTAGCCCTGCATCTCTCGTTTACACTATTGACTGTAGCTCTGGTCGCCGGTTGTCGTGGTTGAGGCTAGAGAGAAAGCATGACACCGACGCCTCAAATCGAAAGTGAGTACTCGTGAAGTACAGCCGCTAATACAGGAAGATCCTGACCACGCGCACATCGACAGAGACCCCAAGTTAGCCCACACTTGACAATGGCACCCCTTTGTGAACAAACCAATATATTACAGGCTTCGTGCGCCCACTGCGGACCGGACTGAGCACCGGCCTCCAAGCATCTGGAGGGCATTCTGTCACTACAACCCAATTCTTATCGAAGCGGAAGGCCATTCCATGCAACACGGCGCCGGCGAGGGAGGATCGACACTGGCGCCAGGACGGGCGCTTAAGTCTACCTTCGACAACGCGAACGCGCAGTCTGTGTGACGGCGGAGGACGCCCCGTACAACACCCAGTGGATAGCCATTATATCACTCTGGCATAAAACGTAGAGGCTGAGGCGGCGACGGAGGAGGAACCGTAGCACTTGCGCCAGCTGTCCATGGATAATCTCGATGGGGTGGGTTCTTTCGATCCCTCTTCGCATATACAGAGTCGCTCACCTGGCCTCTCCCCTCCCCTCCCCTCACCTCCATAGGTCCGGTAACAATGCCAAAATGTTATCCGTCTCGAGCTCGCTCGCCCGTGGAAGTACATTCGTTCGGGAGAGAGATGCTGTGGGTTCGTCAGGGAAAGCCTAGCACGACGACCTTCACTCACCATGTCATAGTCAGGCCATATGCTGAGGTCTGGGTCTGTATATAGGTCACAGTGCTCCCAACGCCAATCTCTGGGGGTTCTCGTATCCCTGCATTGGTTTATCCCTACCTGTATTCATTATGGCTCTGATTCAAGACCCAAAACCCGGATGTGTTTTCCACTAGATAAGCTGTTCGATCCCCCTGTGATCTAGAATTACGTTCCCACCTATCTTCCCGCCATCCAGATGGATGGAGACGAGGGCGGCGGGCCAGGCTGACTCTGACTCGATTCTGCGTAAGGAAAAACAAGTTTTTTAAGCATTAAACTGCGCGTTCCATGTATCCTGGTTGGATGAGGGCTCATCGCAGCAGCCTTGCCTACCCAGAGGGCTGGCATGAGGCGATGAAACATGTGCTTCTGCACGGGCGCTTAAATTGCTTTGCACGCTTATACGACGGCGAGTTGGAGCGTGGATTTCATTCTGACACGTCGCGATACTATTTTGATCGCCATCCCAATGTTTGCTTCCTTCACCCTCACTTCCCTTATCCACGAGGGTCGCAGACCCGCGACCTATGCAGGAGGTGTACCAGTCTGACCCTCTTCTGGTGAGCTGTCGCACTTGATTGAGCAGCTAGAACACTCCATCAAAATTCAGGGATACCTCAATGTCAGTCCTGAAGGATGGAGTGCTATGCGTGGGGCCTGAGGGTGCGAAGCAGGCGGACATCGCGCGATTTAAACGGGTTGCGCACATGGGCGCTTAATATTGTTACATCGCACTTGATGGGACTGTAAGCTTCCTGCAAGTGATTCCTGGTACATACTGGTACTCTACAGCCGTATATTGTCGGAAGGCATGCCCCCGGCACCATGACTGGCTCGGCCATCCCAAAATATCCGGCCCAAGCCCATCCCACCTCCTTGGTTCGGCAGTGTGACTTCACGATCTCAAACCGTCATGGCATCGCCCTGGTGATCCTGTGAACGTGCGCACTGACGTTTTCTCTAGAGTATTGGATGGAGGATCGTTGAGCAGGGTGGGGCATTGTCGAGAGTGCCCCAATCCTCACGGTGAGTGCAATGGCGGGGTTACAGTGTTGTACTATCGAAAATGTTTCGGTACGTGCAAAGATGGCGGGCTTGGGTGCACTGTCTGTACAGGCGTCGGGGTAGTAAATGAGGAGAGGGAGGAGAGTACACTCACCCGGCTTCAGCAGGGGCGCAGAGGTAAACGAAGGCCAAGCGAAAACTTCAGATGGCAGCAGAAGCCACTGAGAGAGTCGGCTCCGCTGCTTATGAGGGCTGAGCTCGAGATCTGGTCATGCTGTTGTTGAAGGTGGGAGGGTGAGACTACTTTCACTCCACGTCAGAACGCCGTCACGACCAGGCGAGTCGAATGAAGAGTTAGTGAGTCTACACTGAGTCAATCCTGGACCTGGTGAGTGGGGCGGGGCGGAGGAACAAGCTGGGGGAAAGGATAGACAAAGGATGGGGCCGTGTAAGGCGAAAAGTAAACGAATATGGTGTTTACCTCCGAAGGCTACCAGAGGCGCAGAGATGGGCGTACCAGGGCAGAAGAGAGGGGGAAACAACAGGGTCCGTCACGCCTCATTCGCTCGCGCCGCTGGCAAGCGCTCGCACGGCAGGGCCTCTGCAGTGTGGTACAGATAGCGTCAAGCCAGTGAGGGCTGTGAGGGAGCTCAACGAACGCGAAAGCGACGGATGGCGTCCAGGGGCAAATTCACAGATGAAGGGCGAGAAGAGAGGCAAGTCGGCGTTGGCCCCTATCCCGGTGGCCGATTTCGGCGATCACATCAGGCACCGGAAGCTGACGGCAATTACCTCCGGCCTCGTTGCTTGGACCGAACCGCCATGTCGTCCAACATCGAGGACGACGCCGAAGATTCTATGTAACATCGACGACCTGCATACTTGGGTATCACACCAACAGGGCTTAATCCACCCCCACCACGGCTGTCGAGGGAGACCCGGATCCTTCTTCCAGTCTGCCTTGCCCAACACCAGCATGAATACCCAGAACCATATGGACACCGCTCTACGCTGTGTGTTTGAGTCGAGAGATTACTCGGAGAGGAGGCATGGTGTTTGGGCCTGCGGCGTACTTAATGGGCTGGGGCTGCCTTCCTGGAATAGCAGTCGCACAGAAGAGTGGCGACCTCGCCACGCGTGATTCTGAGATACCTTGGTGAGTATACGGGTACGGCTCTGAATTGGTCTCAATGCTGACTGAATGAAATCTAGAAGCCGGTTGGACTCCTCCTTTGCTCCTACTACCCTGCCGCACTGCGTCCACCGTCATGCCCACCGGTTGCTTTCTCAGGTTCGTTGGACCTCTCAATTTTTGACGACCTCGATGACAATTCCACCCAGTGTACATACCTATAACTTTAGACCATTTACTTTGCAGCTGCAGCGACGTCTACTTAGTGAATGAAGCCCGACATTACATCTCTGCGTCTGGATATAGTCTCATTCCTCGCCTCAATTCTGTGGTCGTTCATTCCGCACGTTCATTTCCCTGCCGCAACGTTTCAAGTTCGTTCATTTTGGTCTGGCATATGGCACCCATGAGGCGCTCCGCCTCATGCCCACACTGGTATATCACAGAGACACTCACTCGATTCCGCTCATTCATTCCTTCCTTGAACTCAGTTCTTCTCTCGCAATTCGCTCGTCCGCCATGTCGACTGGCGATTGCATAATTCCGGGAAATCCGGACATCGCTGGCATCGGCGTTCGTGTTGCGATATACATCCAGACTCTCCTATACTTCATCCCAGCTTTCTGGGCACTTGTGGACGGCAAAGTCACGCAGGGTGAACTGGACGCTGCCGAGACCCAGGCAACCACAAACCTCGTTCTGGCATTCGCGATCCTCATCTCCTCCATCGTCCAAGCCCAAACGCTAGGCCTGACCAACTACCACGCTAGTATCGTTCTCAACATGAGTTGGATGAACAATACAAATGCGTTCATCTACTTCCTCCTTTACATTCAGTACAAGAGCCAGCCGGGCACTCCAAACCCAGTTCCACCTACCTGGAGAGCGTGGACCAGACATATCAGAGATATTGCTGTATCGGTCATCCCTTGTAAGTATCGTGCCTGCAGGAGAGCTTCTATTAGAGAACTAACCTTCTGGGATTCCACGCCAGGCATTAAACGCAGGCGGAGATACGACAGCACAACCCCAGAGGTCGGACAGAGTGACGAAGGCGTGAACTCCGGCGGCGTGCGGGACACTCGGATAGGTAATTGTCGAGCTTTGTGATCTTTAGGCTTAGTTTGTAACCCTTCATCGAAAGTACCAGGTAGTGACGACAGCTCGCGCATGGGTGCCAAGATCCTCGTCAAGCGCTTTGTGTTACTTCTCGGATCCTTACACCTCAGCCTCATGGCCGGTCTGGGGCTGTGGCTTTGGAGTAACATTCGGACCTTCGGAAAAGGGCAGGATACTGCGAACGAATGTGCGGCAACCCATGCGCTAGTCACAATCCTGGGAAGGCAGGTCCCCTTCGCCTCGGAGGCGCTGCGGATTATCTCGTTCGTCATTTATGCGATATTCCTCATACCAGGAGTGAATCTCCTTCTCCCGGTCGCGTTATTTCTTGGGTTCCATTCCTGCTGTCGGCTTTCGACCCCTCCAAAGGCTCTTTCCCAGGAACCGATGGAGAAAAGCTCACGTTGGACCAGGCGACGGTTTTATATGCAAAACTATATCGGACACCGCTGGGGCATGCTTTGGCTGAGCCTAGACCCGCCTCTCTGTATTAATTAATTTATATTTCCTGTAACGAACGAACTAACTCGGGGATCGTTGTTCACAGCTTCGAGCTCAGCTCAATTTCTCTCGAGCCTTACGCGTACAGGTGCTGTCCCGCACGACGAATATCCACATGCTTCGTGGCCATTAAGAACTCGTTGCCAGTCTCATGGCATCCCAGGACGGCCTACCATAGCTTAACAGCCTCAGTGATCCATCCGTTTACCCGTAAGTTCGTGCCAGTGTACACTAGTAGCTCTTGCATGTAACTTGGTCTGACATACAGCTCAGGTACGAAGATCCAAAGGCATGGGATGTGGAATCGCGCTGAATGGATGGTGACACTCGACGGGCGCTTAAACGAGCGGCACCAAGAACGTGATATCGAGCCAGGGAGTGATGGACCGTGGTAGGGAGCTATCCATTCGAGGGCGCGCTGTCGCTGTGAGTGAAGAGCACTCCGTCTGCTGAGGGCAAGGGTAAGATCGGGTCGAGATGGTACACGGATTGGTGGGGCCACGATCATACTGGAGGCGGATGCTGACTCGATCTGGGAGCCCGCGGGAGGAGATGCTGCCCGCAGTGATTGCACGGTTCGGTCAAGGCGCGGTGGAGGGTCATCCGAGGTTGCGGAGTTGGCTGTGCTCGTCGCCCGATTCAATGACACCTTACGTCGCGCCAGATGCAGGCTGGGGAGCCCATGCCGTGCATGCGTCAGCCAAGAAGTTAATGTCGAGAAAACAGCCACGTACCATGTATGACGGGACATAAGGCAACTCGACAGTCTCGACTGCACCCTGGCCTGGTTGTACGGCCCCTTACCGTTGAATTTTCGTCGTCGACCACCCCGCCTCTCCCCTCCGGTTAACCTGTCCTGACGAGCCTCCGAACGTTCGCGCCGAAGTGCTCTCCAACCCGGATGAGCATACACACAGGTATCAATGCGGAACGGAAGTGGATGTCTGCAACCCAATATCCTCCTCGCGCCCCGCGGTGCCCCTTCTCCGCTTTCCCATGCACATCCTCAATGTATCCCCCATCCGCTTAGCCCGGCTGCCCAGTTCTTCCAAAGATCTTCGGAGGTATGTGTCCGTGCACATTCCTGACTGTGTTACGTGCCCAGTTGCGAGATGATGTTTGGGTCATCGAGGCGAACCGGCCAGTGCTCGTCCGAGCGGGATTGGATATTCGGCCCCGTTATTGAGGGCTCACTGATCTTGGATGAGCACGAGGGCACCGTTGAACATGAAGTGAGGCGATGTGAGCCATCGTGGCGGGGGCCGAGCCCAATGTACGACTAGTCGGCGCGCCGTGGATGTGCGGAGGACCATCTTCCCTGACTATTGAGCAGTGGGCGCCGGAGTTGACGCTGGCGAGCGGTACGAGGACACCGGAGCGGTGAGAAATTGGCCAGAGGGCGGAGCGGCGAGGCAGATTAGCTCGTCGAGGGTTGCGCTTAAGGCGTAGAGGTGGAGGGGCCCCGGATCTCCGACATGGTGGTGAGGGCGCGAGACTGACGGCTCGTCCTGGCTCAGAAAGACGAGAGGAGCCGCTAAGATGGATTACTGGGGTATTTGCCATTGGGACTATGTACAGCTCGTTGTGGTTGGAAGGAGAGAGGCCTTTGATGCCGGATGCATCACCGAGATAGGGGCCGACGAGCTTGGCCCAGGCTTAACCTTGTCGGATTCGTGCCTGGACAATGGAGGACTCAGTCTACCGCAGAAAGGATGATTTAATTCACCTGGTGCTTGGTCGGACTCGCCACCGTCCGAGCCCAACGAAGAGAGCGGCTCGTGCGACGACATGCCTGAAAGCGGACACCGCCACTGGCCGGCGACGCTTGGCGGAACATTGCCCCTTTGTCCATGAACCGCCATGTTGTTCTCGACGGTCGGATGAATCTCAAGACTTAGCGGCCCATTCTCTCTGCTAATGGTGCTCTGAGGCGTTCCAGCAGTGTGGGTCTTGGTTGGGTTGGGTCTGGCGCGTGCCCTTGGCGAGCATGCGATCTAGCACGACGGCTGATAGGTAAGTTTCTCTTTTTCCTACCTCACCTTCTGGGTTGCTTACCTTTACTTGACCTATAAGTCTCGGCTCGATTGAATAGCTTCTCGCTCGCTTGAAGACAGAAGAATTGCTGATAACTGTACGAATCGCCGAGCGGCGACAGGACGTCGTTGGAGCTAGCTGACCATTACGCAGGGTCCATTATGGAGGCTTCAGTTGAATCACCTTCTTCGATGATGAACGACCAGTGACCACCTTCATGACATTTATTTGGACTAAAGGTCTCCCGCAACGCGTAAATCGTCTATTTCGCCGACTCTTTCATGGAACCGACTCAAATTGCATCGGCGCGTCGACATCATCTTCATCTTCGGCCGACCTCACCATCCACTGCGGCCCATGTCCAGCTTCGAAGGCATGTAATTACCAGGACTCGTGGGGTTTCGACGGTGGCGTCTGGCTATGAAGTCGTTATGGTATCCCTTGGTGAGTGTTCTTGCACGGTTTCCCTCGTTTCTTTCCTTCAGCTGCACCGTTTTCCCGTCCCCTGGAGCGTTATGTGGCTTCTACACTGGTTCTGCAATGTCTGTGGAGCTGCTACACCTGTTGCTCGAGCCTCGAGGGCCCCGTGCGGCGTAGGACAGGCCGAAATGTGGCGTGCTGCTAATTAGGCGCCCAATGTGACCGTTTTTGAACTGGGACCCCACCGTCCCTGCTGAGTCCCAAGTTAACTCAATGCTAACGCAAACCCCTTTCTAGCTGTCGGCGGGCTATCTGCTTTGCCTACCTATAGTTGAACACCCCGAATGCACGTCTGCATGTCTATCTACTCTATTAACGTCTTGCCCTCGTGTTACGTTCCGAATTTTCATTTCGCTTCCCAATCGTTTCACGGGTATTCATGCCGATGTAAGTATGATATGCACGAGGGTTAGTCGCCTCATGTTGGTTGGTATATCACAGGGACATCCGTCTGCGCCTCGAGATTATTCTTCTTCCTCATTTGCCCATCCCTCGCTTCACTCTTGCCATTTGTCCGTCCACTATGTCGACTGACAATTGCATCCCTGGAAATCCAGACATCGCTGGCGTCGGTGTTCGTATCGCGATCTACGTCCAAACCCTCCTATGCTTTTTCCCGGCTTTTTGGGCGCTCTTCGACGGGAAGGTTTCGCAGGGCGAATTGGATGCCGCCGAGAATCAGGCCACGACGAACCTCGTCCTCGCTTTTGCAATCCTCATCTCCTCCATCGTCCAGGCTCAGACACTCGGTTTAACGAACTACCACGCCAGCATCGTCCTCAACATGTCCTGGCTGAATAATACCAACGCGTTCATCTATTTCCTCCTCTACATCCAACACAAGAGTCAAGCAGGCGTTCGGGGGCGGGTGGCACCTACCTGGCGTGCGTGGGTCCAGCATATACGGGAATTGGCTGTCTCCGTCGTGCACCCTGGTGGGTACCGACCCTGTAGATCACTCAATTCTAGGGTCTTAACTTATTTGCGACAGGTACTGCAAAGGCACATCCAACAAGTGCTGGCTCAGACCCAGAACTCGGTCATACTGATGGCGTGGCCTCTATTCGCAACGGTGTTGAACGAACTCAACTCAGTGAGTCAGGTCTTCGCTTCCTCCGAGTCAAATGTTGTGGGTGCTCACCCGAATGGAAGACGTAGACGATATACAGGGCAACGAAGACTATGCGCGCACGGGTGCGAAGCTTCTCGTCAAGCGCTTCGTTCTGCTCTTGGGGTCGTTACACCTCAGCCTCATGGCCAGTCTCGGGCTGTGGCTTTGGAGCAACATTCGAACGTTCGGAGAAGGGCAGGATACTGCGAACGACTGTGCAGCCAAGCACGCGCTCCTCGCGATCTTGGGAAGGCATGTCCCGTTCGCCTCGGAGGCACTCCGCATTGTCTCGTTGGCTATCTACGGGATATTTCTCGTCCCCGGAGCCAACCTCCTCCTTCCGATTGTGGTCTTCCTTGGGTTTTATCATCTTCACCAAGTTGTCCCGATTCCAAAGGTCGCAGGCTCTGGAGAGACACCCGACTCCTATATTCACCGTTCGAGGTTCTGGTTTTGGATTCGCCGTGCATCCAACACCATCGTGCAGCGTTGGGCCATCCTTCCACCATGTATCGGTCTACTCTTCCTGTTAGCCATCAATGTCGTCTTCATCATCGATATTGAGCTGGCGCTGAAGCAAAATGCAGGCCTCCAGGGAGGGAACGAAGCCGAGTGGGGATTCGGTCAGATTCTGGCAATGCTCTTGTTGTTCATGCCCCTCCGCGACCTCGCCGAAACGATTCTTGCTCGTAGGATGAAGCAACGACAGAAGGACTTGGATATGGGTCTTGGGGGCGCTATTAAGGCAAGTGATCTGAACCTTGTTCGAACCTGGATTGCAAGAGGGGCAAATCCAAACATAAAACTTGAGGGTATGTCAATCCATGGTTGACTTTACCTGGTGACTAATCAATGCATATAGGGGATATATCTGCAATGTGCATGGCTTGCAATCATGAAGATTTGAACATCATCAGAATCCTATTAGAAGCAGGAGCAGATCCAAACATTGAAGGTAGGCTCTAATGAGTGTGACCTGCGCGTGCACTCACCATATATATAGATGGCAATAGGAGAGATCCCTATAAAATTGACGCTGATAATAAAGATTGTCTTCGACTTCTCAATCAAGTCGAGAACGGGTCTCTAGGTCTGTCAACTTTCAAGTAGCAGGATAGCAGATACATGAAACTCATATTCATCTATAGATACAGTAAACGCACTCGTTCAGGCAGCAAAGAATGGATATGGAGCTGCAGTCAAGATCATTCTTGGATTTCTGGAAATTAAGCTTGGCGAAAAAGAGGTATGTGCTAAAGCCTGCCCAATATGAATTGAAAAAAAAAAAAAGTCTTCAAGAGTTTCCTTGAGGCTCTCTCCGGGACCGGGATCAATGTCAATGCCGGAAATACCGACGGGATAGCCTCACCTGCTGCGGCGGTCACAAAGGCCCAGGAATTTGAAACTGTCATTTTGAAGTTGCTCCTCGCCACTCCGGGGACCAACGCCAACGCGTCAGACGCCAAGGGGAGGACACCTTTGAGGTTTGCAGCCGAGAACGGCCACGAAGCTGTTGTCGAGCTCCTTCTCGCCTCACCCGGGATCGACGTCAATCTGGCAGACACCGATGGGAGGACACCCTTGTGCTCTGCGGCTGAGGGAGGCCACGAAGCTGTTGTCGAGCTCCTTCTCGCCTCACCCGGGATCGACGTCAATCTGGCAGACACCGATGGGAGGAAACCCTTGTGCTCTGCGGCTGAGGGAGGCCACGAAGCTGTTGTCAAACTCCTTCTCGCCGCGCCTGGGATCGATGTCAATGCGCCAGACACCAATGGGCGGACACCCTTGAGGCTTGCAGCTGAGTGGGGCCATGAAGCTGTCGTCAAGCTCCTTCTCGCCATGCCTGGCATCGACGTCAATGTGCCAAACACCAATGGGTGGACACTCTTGATATTTGCAGCCAGGTATGGCTACGAAGCAGTTGCCAAGCTCCTTCTCGCCGCGCCGGGGATAGAAGTCAATGCGGCGGACACCAGTGGGTGGACGGCCTTGACTTGGGCAGCCTTCAAAGGCAAAGAGGCTCTTGTCCAGGACCTCTGTGCAGCTCCCGAGATTATCGTCAATGTGGAGGACGTCAAGCGGAATCTTGAACATCCACCTGAAGGATATGCTTGGAGGTATCCGGGTCCAGCATCAAAGGACGAGCAAGACAAGTGTGTGCGGATATTGGAAGAGTTTGTGCAGTCGAAAAGGGGCGGGGATCAGGATGGATCAGAAGGACTTGGTGGAGGATGAAGGGGGTGACCTGTGGGCAAATTGTAATACCAAGCTTGAGCTATATATGTGGATTCGTCTCTTTTTCCTTCATCAACCCAATAATTTGCACCTCCTGGTACCTCTGTTACTCGGATCATCACGTCGAGTCTATCTAATACAACCATTGGTTTGATCCGCCTTATAGTTCGCTCTGAATCCATTTCATCGATACTTTATGTAGGTAATGGGCCAATTACTTGTGAATAATCATCGCTTACAACCTCGAGCTCAGCGGGATTTCCCTCAAACCTCCTACGTAGAGGCTGCGACCCTCAGGAAGAGTATACACAGATGCTCTGTGACACCCGATTGGTGCGCGTCGCTAAATGCCCCCCACTTATGAACATATCCAGTCTCAGTGCATCCCGCGCTGGCCACCCAGCCTTCGTTGATCCATCCTGAGTGCTGGTTTGCCTGTAAGCTTGTGTGCATAGCCCTCGAGTCTAGGATCGTCAGACATACAAGACATGGAATGGGGAATCTCTCTGAATGGATGACAATGCTCGACGGGCGCTTAACTTCGCGGCATCAAGACCACACTTCTCAAGGAACAACAAGCGAAGAAAACCCGCAAGTCCCCTGCTTTTTATATGCAAAAAATCAAGGCGATAACCGTATACGTGTCACGAAGATACTTCAATACCAGCCGTACGATCTGTTTCCACAATGATTCTCTTAGTCACCCGTACTCTTGTTCACCCTAAAATAAATCTTGTGGTTAGCTTGATTTGCTTGGTCTCGAAGGGAGACGACGAACAAAGGGTTGAAGGGACCTCGAAGCCTGAAGGCTCGAGACGACGCACAATCGTGCTTACCGGTGCAGCTGCAGACCCCGAGGAATCGAGAGAGGTGTTAACCCTAAAATGGGATCCTAAATAAGTGTAAGTAATACCCACCGAGAATACTCGATTGTCGAGAGCCGAGGCGCACTCCCGGAAGGTGGGCGCTAATACTCCCCCGGCGCTAATCTCCCAATGCTACGATAGCACTGCCGAACGCGCGTCGGACATGTAGGCCATTCAGCAACAGCTAATCGAAGTATTCATCACCCGCTCCTCCCCCATCGGTTCCAACAGCCGTCCATCTACGTTCCAACGAAGAAGTGACCATGCCGCGCTCCCTCAGGCCTCTCGGGCCTCGCCGTTCGTTGCCTGATAGACAACCTCGTTTTCCACGATTCCACCCTCGATTCTGGTCTCTCCGATGCTCCAGAGTACTCGCTGAATCCAACGACGGCAAGCTGTTGGCTAGGCCGGTCCCTGCATATGCGACAGACGTCCGTGTTGGCCTGGGCCCATCGGCGCGATACAGACATAAATTCCCAGCCTCTCGTATCCTCTTCGCGCCCCTGGTGCATTCTCCCTGTGTTCCACCATGAGCTTCCCCTGTTTTCCGTGCATTTCCTCCTGTGAATCCCCCCTTCTCCTGTTCGGCTTTGCCAGTTTCCTACATGGATCGTTTGGAGATCGTGGTGGACGTGGTGGACGTGGTGGATTAGTGCACGATATCGACTGCAATGGCGAGGTGGTGTAAAAGGAGGGCATGAAATCCTGTCGAAAGATCTATTTGAGATGTTGTACAAGGGGGGCGCGTTGGAGGGGTGGGGGTGCAGAAGAGGCCGTCACGGTATGCGCGGTGAGCGCGAGGAGAGACATTGTTCAAGGGCGGAGGAGGGTCAACGATGTCAGCGCCGGGTTGGCAGATTCCGGGGCGCTATTTGCAGCGTTGAGGGGAGTATAGAGCAGGAGGAGGGTTGAGACCAATCCGGATGTCGGGGTCGTAATGGAGGACTCGGAGGAAGAGGCGAAGAATGAAGCGGTGTCGTGAATTGACCTTCGAGGCAATGCAGTCGAGGTCGAGCCCTTCATGGTAAAGGTAGCGCGGGAGACCTTCCGACTCGAGATGGCCACTACGATGCCGGTGAGCCTTTAGGCGAACTGAGAGCCACTCGTTAGTAGGCGCGACCGTGTCTTCGGCATAGTCGACAGGCCCATGAGCGCGATGGTTTGGCGCTGGCGTTGAACATTGAGGGGAGGCGGTGGGGAGCAATTCATCCATTACCATGGCGGAGGGGGACCGGAGGCAAGGCTCCTAGACACACTGTTGGGGCCAAAGGCGAGCTTGTGGTGGGTGGCTCCCTCAGGCTGGATATCTCGTTGTCAGGCCCTCCGAACGCGGTCTTGAGGCGTAGAGGCTGTGGAAGGCAGTTCGACAGAGGGATAAACCGGCATAAAATAACTGCAGGAGCAAGAGGCGCTGATGCAGGGCGGGTCGTTGAGTACAGAGGCGAAGGCGTAGAGGAAAAAGGGCGACGGGAGCTCAAGCACTCAATCACGAAGCGGGCGTAGTGGCATGGCCTGGATCACTGGCATGACAGAGAAGGCGGGTATCTAATCGTTGGGGTCAGCTTGAGAAAATATGAAGAGACGCCGAGAAGGACATACCAGAGTTTGACTTGGAGAGGATATAGCGGGTTGTGGTTGGAGACAGGCGCGCGAGCAGCGTCTAATTCGCCGGGCTCCGCTTTCGGACAAGGGTCGCACGGCCTCGGAACGAAATCCTGCACCCTCCCGTTGGTTACAGGTCGATGCGAGCTCAGCTAAATGCTCAGGCCTCACTGCAGTTTGCGGAGAATCGACCGTGCAGGCATTCCGACGCAGACGGGGACGACGACGAGGAGGTCGGCTGAACGGGAAGTTTTGCCCCTATCCCGGTGATGTCACCGTTTGATTCGGCGACCCCGTTGCTTTCTCCCAAACCACGACGTTCGTCGACAGCGAGGACGACATCGACGGCTCTGAGGCTTGGTGAGTTCATTCTTCTGGATTTCTATACCTCTCTCTCATGGTTCTCTGTCCTCCATCCAGTGCTGGTAAGGCGCGGTGACAGTCGAATTACAGTGTTGAGTGGCTCGCCGTTCCCTGCTCGGCATACCTATGGCTGGTAGTCGTAGCAGTGATATGGATGGTAGCTCGGTGAACTCTTCTATTCAGCGGGACTGAAACTGATAACCCATCCGCCCTATCTAGCCCCTACGTGATCACCTTATCTACGTCACGACCCGCCACCAGCATGGACTGCGAAGCGCTTGCTCTCAGAAACTAACATCCAACGCTCGTCGCCTCTCGGCCGACCCCTGGACTGACTGATGTGGAAGGAGAGATAGTGAGATGGACGCACGCTGGGTGAGCTTGCTCTGTCCGATTCTGCTAAAAAACGCAGGTGCTCAGCGTGCCGGAGTATGGAGAGTGTGCTTGAACGCGCACAATGCATGAGGTCCATGCGCGTATCGCGCCTTTCTACGGCTGGCTTCAATGCCTCTCACCAGTGCTCGTTGGGACTCATGTCATTATCCTGCAATCACAAGAGTCGTCGTACATACCTCCTTCCCTCACCATCTATTCATGAAGCTCATCTAGTAAAACGCTTCAACAGCCATAGGTATGGAGAGATTTGGTGAAGTGCTGCTTGTAGAAATGTCGGCTTACTGGTAGAGGAGCGGGGCAAAGGCTATGGGGAGAAGGTTAGTATAGGTGGGCGTTTATTAGGGGGCCGCGTTTTGGGAAGGCGATTGCCGCACAGCGACTTCGTTGCTTTCAACCTTCCAACCACGATGTTCGTCGACAGCGACGACGACATCGACGATTCTGAAAGGCAGGGTCAAGATGATTCTGACCTCGATTTTGTGTAAGGAAATGCGTTTTTTAAGCAATAAAATGCACGTTCCGTGGATTCTGGTCGGATGAAGGCTAAGCGCAGCAGCGTGGCTTCCCAGAGGACCGACATGAGGCGGTGAAACATGGGCCTGCGCACGGGCGCTTAAATAGCTCTACACGCACACACGGCGGAATCGGGGCGTGCGTTGCATTCTGGCGCATCACGGCACTCTTTTAATCGATTTTTAAGGTTGGCTTTTGTCACCCGGCGTACTCTTTACATCCCCGAGGCGCGCAGACCAAGTTCAATGACCTGTGTAGGAGGTGTGCCTAATTTGACCCTCTTTCGGTGGGCTAATGCGCTCGATTGAGCAGCTAGAATACTCCATACAGATTCAGGGATACCTCAAGGTCAGTCCTGAAGGATGGAGGGCTATGTGTGAGGCCCGAGGGTGCGAAGCAGGCGGATGTCGCGCGATTTAAACGTGTTGCGCACATGGGCGCTTAATATTGCTACATCGCACTTGATGGGACTGTAAGCTTCCTGCAAGTGATTCCTGGTACATACTGGTACTCTACAGCCGGAAATTTCGGAAGGCATAAAGTCGCTCCCGCGGCACCATGACCGCGTCGGCCATCCCAAAAGATCCGGCCCAAGTGCCCATCCCATCCCTGGGTCCGGCAGGGTGACTTCACGATCTCAAACCGTCATGGCAGCGACCTGATGATCCTGTGAACGTGCGCGCTGACGTTCTTCTCTCTAGAGAGCATACGTGCAATATGGAAATAGACACTCGCACCCCTATATCTTCCACACGTCTCGCGATGCCCTTCCTCCGCACCCCGTACCGCCTCTGGTCCCTATCCCGCGCGTCCAGTCCAATTCTCCCGTGTCTCCCATAACGTCTTGAAGATTGTGGTACGGATCTGTGCGTGTTGTTGAACGGTATCGAGAGAATGTAAATGGCAAGCGGTCGTTCTGGAGGATTCGGTAGCGGCGGTGAGCAGGGTGGGGCATTGTCGAGAGTGACCCAATCATCGCGGTGACTGAAATGGCGGAATTACAGCGTTGAGCGATCGCAAACGTTGCGGTACGCGCAGAGATGGCGGGCATGGGTGCACCGTCTGTGCAATGGGCCGGGCTGTGGTGGTGAAGGCGTCGTCGTGGTAAATGAGGAGACAGAGGAGAGTACACTCACCCGGCGTCAGAAGGGGCGCAGAGGTAAACGAAGACCAAGCGAAAACTTCAGATGGCAGTAGAACCCACTGAGAGAGTTGGCTCCGGTGCTTATAAGGGCTGAGTTCGAGATCTGGTCGTGCTGTTGAATGTGGGAGGGTGAGACTACTTTCACTCCCCGTCAGAGCGCCGTGACGACCAGGCGAGTCGAATGAAGAGTTAGTGAGTCTACACTGGGTCAATCCTGGACCCGGTGAGTGGGGCGGGGCGGAGGAACAAGCTGGGGGAAAGGATAGACAAAGGATGGGGCCGTGTAACGCGAAAAGTAAAAGAATATGGTGTTTACCTCCGAAGGCTACCAGAGGCGCAGAGATGGGCGTACCAGGGCAGAAGAGAGGGGGAAACAACAGGGTCCGTCACGCCTCATTCGCTCGCGCCGCTGGCAAGCGCTCGCACGGCAGGGCCTCTGCAGTGTGGTACAGATAGCGTCAAGCCAGTGAGGGCTGTGAGGGAGCTCAACGAGCGCGAAAGCGACGGATGGCGTCCAGGGGCAAATTCACAGATGAAGGGCGAGAAGAGAGGCAAGTCGGCGTTGGCCCCTATCCCGGTGGCCGATTTCGGCGATCACATCAGGCCTCACCGGAAGCTGAAGGCGATTGCCTCCGGCCTCGTTGCTTGGACTGGACCGCCATGTCGTCCAACACTGGGGACGCTGAACTTTTAACAACTCGACTACCTGTATACCTGGACTCAAAACTTCATTTTGAGAGGGCTAATGCACACGAGGTACGGCTCCTGCACCTGTCTCTTTAAACTTAGGGGAGAAAAGGCAAGGAGGATGAGGGAGGCGCGGTGGGGAATGGGAGGGATTTCGACGGCGATGCAGCGTGCCGGGTAGTGAGAAGGAAAGGTTTGAGTACCAGGGGTACAAAGATGATGGGAGGGATGTGTATAGCAAACCCAAGGCGTAGAACGGGCAGGGGATCTCGATACAGCAGCGGGCGAGGACCGTCGCACACCACCATCGTGAGCACCATTCATCCCCGACGTTACAAGTAACCGCCACCGCTACATGGACAACAACAACGAAGGAACATCCTCCCCGCTTGGAACTACAAACAGTACGAACCCGAAGGCCCTCTCCGATACCTCAAGGACGGCGACACCGTCCGCCTCTCGCACGTCCCCACCGGAAGAAACCTGCACTCACACACCGTCACCGCAACCGTGTCCAAGCTCAACTACGAGATGTCTGGGTACGGGAACCTCACTGTTGAGGATAACCACGATTACTGGCAGGTCGCGATTGTGGATGATACGAAGAGGGAGAGTGTGTATAGTTTGAAGACGCCGCTGGGATGTTACTAGCGCGCTGCGAACGAAGTGCTGCCGCAGTGGGGCTTCAAGGGATACGTACTGGAACGTGGAGAGTCGCTGGAACGATCGATGTGCGTGACGTTCACTTCAACTTCTACCTTTTACTGACCGAGGTCTTGCAGTCCCCGCCGGCGGCATGAAACTGTACAAGTCGCCCTTCCTGCGCGACTTCTGGCATCTGAACGACGCGATAATGACGTCGAACAACGCGCTCGTCCCTGATCCGGACAAGGAGGATACCTTGGCATCGAAGCCGGGCCTTTCCTCCATCTCGGCCTGAGGATGTGGCAGCACGATCACTCTGGGTGTCGCGCTTTTGACATTCGCTATGTGCATTCGGCGCTGGCAGTGGAAGTATAATGATATGGATGCTTGTCAGTCCGGTTTTGTACGTGATGAAGCATGAGTATTGGGGTCTGAAGTGGAGAAAGGTGCGTTGAATTTGTGTGACTTGGGGATGGTTTTGCTGACTTCCGTTATTGCAGACGTGGAATATTTACAACGATTGAGGGGAGAGGTATACGAGGGGCTGGGTAATTTATGAAATTTGGAGGCTTGGTATCGATTGGCTAGCTAATTCACAATGTTCGTGCCACGAGGATTGTGTGTGTGTCGTACGGCGCTGCTCATGATTGGTGGAAGCAAAGTGAACAGGAAGGTGTGTATGGATCTGGGGAGGTCCTTGAAGGGGGTGAACACCCGACATCTGCCCGAAAACCCACCGAGGGTGACCTGTGATTTCAAGGCCCCCGCACGATCAGCCTCGAAACTCGCGAGGACTCGCTGCGTGAGTTCCCAATTCCTTGATATTTTGAGCTTTCGGTCACCTTTATCACCGCCAGGGTAGAAAATGCGCTTCAAGAAGCCCCCAGATTTACTCGCCGTTTCGCCAGCCTGGGGTCACGGTGCCGTCAAGGATATCTGAGTCGCCTCCCCATCCTCAGCTTCTGGTTCTTCGCATCAACGTCGCCCTTTAGCTTCGTCTCTCATTTCGCCCAGTCGGACGAAAAGGTGAAAAGCGCAAACTGTCGTACTATGGTGCCAGCCTGAGGGATGCGGGAGCCTGTCTCAACGGATAGGCCTGCGGATGCCTCGGCTTAGGGACGCCCATACATCCAGATTTCATTGATGACTATCCATACATGTGCCGCAACACGGATGCACGTACCTTGAGGCCTTGGCCCTCGACGGTGTTCGACAAATGATGCCTCATTGCATCAAATTTCATTCATCCTGCCAAGGAAATTCATTCGCTTTTTGATGCACGTGGACTCCTTCGTCTCATGTCCCTATATCACACTGGCCCTCAGTTCATTCGGGATTCATTGACCCCCGTTTCTTCCCTCACAACTCGCCTACCATGGCCACGGCGATTGTCCTGTGCAAAATCCCGGCGAATCCAGACATTGCGGGCATCGGCGTCCGTATCGCGATCTACGTCCAAAATCTTTTGTGCTTCGTCCCGGCTTTTTGGGCTCTCGTCGATGGAAAGGTGACCGAAACCGAACTGGAATCAGCCGAGAAACAGGCAACAACCAACCTCGTCCTCGCATTCGCCATCCTCATCTCCGCCATGGTCCAGGCTACGACATTGGGATTGACTAGCTACCACGCTAGCATCGTCCTCAATATGTCCTGGATGAATAATACGAACGCCTTCATCTACTTCCTCCTCTACGTCCAGCACAAGAGTCAACCTCTTCCGGGTTCTGGGAACGTCGTGGAGCCCACCTTCAGTGCGTGGGCGAGACATATCAGATACTCGTTCCTCCCCGGTACGCATCCTACATACCTATAGCTCCATCGATTTCATCTGACGCTGGCTTCATCAGGAACAAACACAGGGCAGGTAAACCATACTTCGGGTACGGGATCCAGACAGTCTGGCGGGCCCTCTGTGGAGGCCAGAGGCAACGAGGCTGGGATGCGTGAGTCACAAGTTTTCTAAACCATTTTTGCCGCCCTGAGACCCATGTCTTCGCTGACGACAGCAGCTACTACCTCTAATGCGGACGCGGACAATGGAATCAAAAATGGTAAGACGCATATTTCATGAAACAAACTTGTCCAGCTCATCAGGTGCACCAGAGGATACCGTCAACGCACGCACGGCTGCCAAGAATCTCGTCAAGCGCTACGTCTTGCCCTTGGGTTCACTCCATCTAAGCCTTATGGGCGCGCTGGGGCTGTGGCTTTGGGTCGACATTCACGGTTTTGGGAACATGCGGGACACGGCGAACAACTGTGCGGCGGAGCATGCCCTCATCTCAATCCTCGGTAGCCATGTTCCCTTTGCCTCGGGCGCACTGCGGATCGCCTCCTTCGTCATCTATGGTCTCTTTCTGGTCCCCGGACTCAACCTCCTCCTCCCCATTGTGGTGTTTCTTGGTTTCCACTACTGTGCTCGCGGTTCACCTCCAATAATAGTAAACTCAGTTCCGCATCCCATACCATGGGAGACGCTCATTTACTACCGCGCTTGGAGGGACCTCTGGGGGCGCCTTTGTGATGCTCCACTCGATTGGGTCCAGAAGTTCATCGTGCGGTGGTGGAGCGTATTTCCGCCTGTTCTCGGTTTGGTCTTCCTGTTGGCCATCAACGTTGTCTTCATCATCGACATCGAGCTCACGCTGAAGCAGAATGCACACCTCCAGGGTGATGGCGAAGCCGTGTGGGGGTTAAGGCTGAGCACGAGTGCACCCGTGGGTTTACCCGGATCCACCGGCGGGTACCCATGACGAAAATTTTAATACCCAGACTCAGACGGGTATTTCCCACGGATCACCCGCGACCTGCGGATCCAGGTCACAGCGGGTATTCCCACGAGTTTACCTGCAAGTACCCATGGCATTTTGCCTATAGCTTATCCTGAGTGTAGACATACTGGGTATATTGCTTATTTACTATACTTTAACCATGTTTCTTTGGACAATAGGAACATAATTGTCACACAGATACTAAATACTGATAAATTATAGAGATCGTAGACAAAACCAGCCTTACCCACAGGTTGACCACATTTCAAATCCAATACCCGGACCCGTATGGGTATTTTCCCACGGATGACCCGAGCTCACGGGTCCGGGTTTTGGCGGGTTTCCCACGGTTCAAGTCACGGGTACCCACCAGCAACCCGGACTCGTGCTCAGCCTTAGTGGGGGTTTGGCCAAATCCTGGCAATTCTTCTAGTATTCATGCCCCTCCGTGACCTTGCCGAGGCCCTTCTCGCACGTAAGATGCAAAAAGAGGTAAACCTGGGCTTCAAAAATGCTGTCAACCTAAAGGATTGGGATGCAGTCCTCGCCTTTGTTGCGAGAGGGGCGGATCCCAATATTGATATGGGAGGTGTGTCCGCATTTCATTCAAAACCACACAATTACAACTAAGCATGAGACCGACTTATCAGGAGAAGCAACCGCAATCCAAGCCGCACACCTTTCCGACAGGCTAGATGTTGCTAGGGCACTGTTGGAAGCCGGTTCAGATCCAAATATTGAACGTTGGTACCAAACTTGAACACTGCGCTTCTATACGAAGACTTATCATTATTTAACAGCTGGCCCAAAGAGAGACATAAAAACGATTCAGAGGGAGAATAAAGAGTGCCTCCAAGTTTTGAGAAAGTATGATAATCGGGTCATAGGTTTGTTCTTTAGTACATCTTACATGGATGATGGCAGCGCTAATGCTTTTATCCACTTAGACGGTGCATCTGCACTGAACGACATGGCTTTTGCATGTAAGGGATATTATATCGGGGTTAAGCTCCTTCTTGCTGCACCTGGGATCAACGTCAACGGGATAGGCACCGATGGGGAGACACCCTTGAGCGTTGCGGCTGGGGTCGGCGACGAAGCTGTTGTGCAGCTCCTTCTCGCTGAGCCTGGGATTGATATCAATGCGCCAGAAATCCTCCTGAGGCGGACACCTTTGAATCGTGCGGCCGCGGAAGGCCACGAAGCTGTCGTCAAGCTCCTTCTCGCCTTACCTGGGATCGACGTCAACGCGCCAGCAAAAAATGGGATGACACCCTTGATATATGCGGCTTGGCGCGGCCATGAAGCTGTCGTCGAGCTCCTTCTCGCCGCGCCTGGAATCGACGTCAATGCGGCGGACACCAGTGGGTGGACGGCCTTGTATACTGCGACTCACAGTGACCACGAAGCAGTTGTCAAGCACCTTCTCGCCGCGCCTGGGATTGACGTCAACGAGCCAGACACCAATGGGTTGACGCCCTTGAGTCTTGCGGCCAGGAACAACCACGAAGGAGTTGTCAAGCTCCTTCTCGCCGCACCTGGGATCGACGTCAATGCGGCGGACACCAGTGGGTGGACGGCCTTGACTTGGGCAGCCTTCAAAGGCAAAGACGCTCTTGTCAAGGTCCTCTGCGCAGTTCCCGAGATTATCGTCGATGTGGCGGACGTCAAGTGGTGGCTTGAAAATCCACCTCAAGACGGGTATCAGTGGGGATCTCCTGCGTCGAAGTATGAGCAGGACCAGTGTGTTCGGATATTGGAAGAATTTGTGGAGGCGAAAGGCGGCGGGACCCAGGATGGATTACCAGGAGTCAGACCTGTGGAGGCGGAGGTCCCGTAGTTGTCCCGTAGGCAAGGTATATTTAAATTCGCACTTTCCATCATGACCAGTACTTTACAAAGCCTGCGCTACTTTGAGCCGCCGCATAGTCTTCTCTGTGTTCATTTTATCCCTATTTCCTGCAACGAACGAACCAACTCAGGGATCGTTGTTCACAACTTCGAGCTGATCTCAATTTCCCCCAAGCCTTACACGTCCGGGAGTGGGCGCTAATTCATCATCCGGCGCTAATCCCCCGATGCTACGAGAGCTCCGCAGAGCACGCGATGACCGTTCCACCAAGCTGCCACACACCACTCCTCCCCCATCAGTCCCACCAACCGCCCATCTATGTTCCAACGAAGGAGTGGCCATGCGGCGTGCTCCCTCTCGGCGCTCGCCTCGCGGTTCCCTGATCAACAGCCTTGCGATCCACACCTCCATCCTCGACTCCGTTTCTCCAACGCTCTAGGTTGTTTGCTACACAAGACTAGCCCCTGCAGAGTGGACGGTCGTGCTGGCTTGGGCATATATACCGTCCCATCGGCGCGGTACCTTTACACAAACTCGGCCTCTCGTACCCTCTTCCCGCCCCTGGGGCATTCCATATGTGTCTCGTCATGGGCTTCCCCGTTTTGCGTGCACTTGCTACATTTGAGTGAGAGTGTGTCAGTGAGCGCCGCTATTGAGCATGACCATGCCTTCGGCGTACTGGTCGAAGGACCTCAGAGTGGTACAGCTTTTAGCGTGCTTGTGGTGGACGGTCTGGGATATCGATATCGGGCTGTTCAGCGCCTCCGAACGCGGTCTTGAAGGGTCGGGGCTGTAGAAGGCGGGGAGGAAGAGGGAGCCTCCAGAGGCGTAGCGTAGATACTGGCGAGAGAGGCGCTGATGCAGGGCAGGTCGTTGAGTACGGAGGCGAAGACGTAGAGAAAGGAGGTGAGGGGGTTCAATCACCGAAGCGGGCACAAAATCACTGCCGGGATCCCTGCAGTCAAGAAGAGACATCAATCTGGACTTACCGGTGCTCACGGATTTGGAGAGGAGAAGGTTTCACGTCGTGGTTGGAGAAAGACAGCCCGGCGCTCGTTGGCCCCTATCTCGGTGATCACATCAGGCGCCGGATGCTCATGGCAATTAGTCGCTCCGGGTCTTGGACTGGACCGCCATGTCGAGGACGACGCCGAAGATTCCAACAACTCGTTCACCTATATACTTGGACTGAAGACGCCATCACGAGAGGGCTTCATGACGCGATAGTAGGACTTCCGTGCGACATCGTCTGCCCTTGGCTAGGAGCTGCAGTGGAGACCAGAGGCCGCACATTCCTGGTATGCTGTCTTTTGACAACAGACGTCGCACTCTTGCGACCTGGACGAAGATTGCCGAATTCTCGAATTCTATCTCGGAAGAAAGGGCGAGGAGAGGAGGAGGGTGAGTAGGGCGCGGCGGGGTTGAATGGGATTCAGATGGACGTCGGTGACGGCGGTGCGCGTGTCGGGTAGCGATAAGGATAAGGAACAGGTTGAGTCCCAGGAGCACAACGATGCTAGGAAGGGTAGCAGCGGATAAGTGTGGGCGAGGACCGTCGCACCCAATGGCCCCGCCTACCACCATCGTGAGCACCATTCATCCCTACCGTTATCCCACCCGAACTCACTCCGTTGTACGGGCTGAGTCTCTTCTCCAAAACACCGAAGGAATCGTCTCTGTTCTCCACACCCTCCACTCATGTTGGACCCGCTCCCACCGCATAGGCACCTGCAAGACCGTCGTATTGGACGACGCCCACTTTGGCAAGTTCGGCTCGCTCGATCTCAAGCGCGAGCTCTGCTCAGATGTGCACCCGTCCCTCGCGGTCTGGACGATGCTGGCGAGCCTTGCGGGGCTGATGACAGGCTAGGACGGCACCTTCATGTTCAAGTCCGGGGAGGTGTACACGGTGCCCTGCGGGTCATGGAGTCGTTATGGTGCTGCTGACGTGGTTTACTTCTGTCGAACTTGGCATGAGTCTTGGGCCTGCCGACACGACACAACCACGGCCTTTGAATACAGTCTACAACTTCGCATAGCGTCGCCCCTCAATGTATATGCGATCACTTTGTTCAGTCGACTGTCGAATGCAAAGATGAAAACCTCGGACCATCTGCTCTGCTTGCTGGATACACAGGCCTGCGAAAACCTCTGACTCTCGAATCTCGATACTTAATGCGCTATACACCGGCTGTCGTTGGTTGGCGAACATATATATATACGTGCCACAGCTCGGATGCAAGCACCTCGCGCCCTGGCCCTCCGGCTGTGCTCAACAAACACTGGCTCATTCCGGGCGCACATTAATCTTCGTTCAACCTGCCATAGGCTCACCTGGGGTGCACGAGATGCTCTGCCTCTGACCTCGTGTCCCTAGCATAGCAATGCGTACAGTCGATTGTGGTAAAGATACAGATGGAAGAGCGGAAAACTTGCGGAAAACAGATCGGGAGCGAGAAAGCATATGAGCGCGCCAGTCGACCCGGTTTCATTAATTGGACATGGATAGCGCATGAGGTCAACACGAGCTGGGGGCGAGGACAATCAGTTGAACGGGATGGGCCATAACAGGTACAGGAAGTAAGTTAACGCACCCAGATTTAGAAAGTTTATTGAAGTGACGTTCAGCCGACAGGAGACACCGGAGGCCTATCTGGGCGGACGGACTGAGAATACGAGTAGATTGCTGGTAGACATGGAGAAGGTCGTCGTATGAATCCTGAGCCTCTTTGAGATTGTTCTCCGCCACTTGCGTTTTTGTTTCAGCGTGGATGCGCTTTGCCCTCATGTAGAAGAAGACGATGCCGAGCGCAGTCTCGCCATCGAATTCATATGGGTCGTCTATGCCCGGGACACTGGCGGATGGAGAGGAGGAGGAAGGACTGTTGGTCACGGTGCAATCGGATGATGATGCAGGGCTTGGGACGGGAGTCCTGCGAGATAATTGGTTCATTCGAACGACATCCTGGAGCGACCATCCAGACGCAATACTCACTTGACATCCTACCAGACCGAAATTCGTTGTTAGTGTTGAGTCCGATAAGAGTGAACGGCGGAGGGGCATACACTAGAGGCTTCTTCTTCATAAAAACGATCGAGTTCATCAAAGCCTATGAGAGGAAATCCGGTCACGATGGGGATGGGGGCCTCTGCTGGTGAGTCCTACCAGACCGGAAATGGAGTGTGAGCGTTGAATCCGATAAGAGTGAACAGCAGAGGGACATACACTAGAGGCTTCTTCTTGATAAAACGATCGAGTTCATCAAAGCCTATGAGAGTTAATCCAGTCACGATGGGGAAGTGGGCCATTTCCATCGTTACAGGGGGATGGTCTGCTGGTGAGGATGTGGGTGGATGCGTTGGCGTTGGAGCGGTTCAAGGAGTGGGGCGCAAGCTTGACATGTCACACACGCCATTCTACTCTACTGATATATTAACGGTGTGACTTGGTGATATGAACTGGTCAATTTGCTACCCGTCGGATCCCTGTGCAACGTGGAAAATGCACGACATAGGACAACAAATGGGCCGGGTTTAAACTGACATGTCCAAGATCCAGGAGCACTTTAGCCGGGTTGGACTTGATAGACAAGAACGCAATACTTTTGACGATGCAATATGCAAACGGCTGTAGTGCAAGCTGCTTCGTGCCTAGGGCTGGCCTGTTAACTTTCGCCGGTTTTCGGTATCATAATTTGTGGGTGAACGGCGGACGCCAGGGCCTCGTTGGAGGTCGACTTCAGCAGGGATGTGGTAAAAGTTAGTATATAATGATGCCACAGGGATTTGGAGATTACATTTAGGCCGTTGAACAGGGCAGTGGGGAAAACTTGGGGGGTTGCAGGTGGAGGAGGTGTGCGAAAGTCCCCTATCTCCTCAGAGTCGGTGATGCCATCGGCATCACAGACGCTCGCGGCAACTGCCGCCAGCGCTTGGACCCAACCACCATGTCGTCGACCTCAAGGACGACTTCAACTGATTCTATAGACTCAGTGACTTGCTTTCTTGACTGGTAGTGCTACGCTGAGAAGGACTTATGCTTGAGGTATGATTGTAGCAGTGGTGTGTCCCATTTTCCCGGCTGGGTCGATTTGCTGCTGTTCGTCGGCTTGCATTTGGCTCATTTGGCTGAGGGTGTCATTGGAGCATATGCAGGGGAGAAATGGACAGTACTGGACGGGTGAGTATTTCGGTTCATCTCTACTTTGGCGCTAGCTCATTTCGACTTTTGGCCCCCCAGATCGGCGTCATTGTTAATTCGTCCCGAGTAACGAGACTGTACATCGAAACATCTATAAAACGAAGGCAGCACCGCACGCGAGCGATTTCAACGCCTCGTTCATCCCGTTCATTCCGACACGATCTTGGTAGACGATATTGGGCCGGGCGAAGGTTCACGGCCGTGCTCGTTGGTTAGGGACGTTCGGTGATTCTCCAAGCCCAGCAGGCCCCTGAGAGGCCCGAAGTTGTCTGAAAGAAGTCAAGAGCACTCACAAGGATGACCTTTCAAGTCAGTGGGGCGAAAGTTCGAGGTTGTTATCCCTCCGGTGAGTAACAACTATAATGCATTCCGAAGGGCCTTATGAATCGATTCACGTAGGCTCAACACCCTCCCCTGTCGCTGAAGCCGGTCTCTAGCGACTTGGGTCCTCCCGACCAATAGTCAAAGGTCACTGGAAACAACACCGGTAGCCATGAGACCTTTATCATGGATCTTGGGAGCTCGGGCCAAGGCGAGATTGGGGATGGGGGCAGATTCGCGGGCCCCGACGTGTGCCATGGGTTCTCATACGACCAGAAGTCTAGCTTGAAACTACCGTCTATGCGAGGATTACCCCCCCAGTCATACCGATGGAAGATTGACCCTTCCATAGACGGCATTTCTTCCGAAGACCGAAGTCGCGCAGTGCGCACCGGGATCACACCGCTGCGTTCGCCATCTTGCTGCATCCTCGACCAATTTAGGGACAGGCTGCATCCACTGGGACCGTCCTCGCATCGTGCCATCAGGACTATTTCCTCTCGAGTCGCAGAAGACAAGGGACTGGATGGCAGTCCTCCGGTTGTGTGTAGTTGACTCAAATACTGATTACATAGATCGCCTTGTTCTTCATTCAGTCCTATGTAACTATAACATGACACGAGGTCTATTGCCTCGTGTTGCCCGATATATCACAGGCACCTCCACCTGCCGCTCGAGACTATTCTCTTCCTCATTGTCCCCGTCCTTTCCCTCCCCCTTGTCTTTCGCCCATCCACGATGGCGGCCGGAAGTTGCAAGATCCCTGGAAATCCAGACATCGCTGGCGTCGGCGTTCGTATCGCGATCTACGTCCAAACCCTCCTGTGCTTCTTCCCGGCTTTTTGGGCGCTCTTCGACGGGAAGGTTTCGCAGGGCGAATTGGACGCCGCCGAGAATCAGGCCACGACCAACCTTGTCCTCGCTTTCGCAATCCTCATTTCCTCCATCGTCCAGGCACAGACACTCGGTTTAACGAACTACCACGCCAGCATCGTCCTCAACATGTCCTGGCTGAACAATACGAACGCGTTCATCTATTTTCTTCTCTACATTCAACACAAGAGCCAACCAGGCATTCGGGGGCGGGTTGCCCCTACCTGGCGCGCGTGGGCTCAACATGTTCGGGAATTGGTTGTCTCTGTCGTTCACCGCGGTGAGTACCGATGTTTTTTCATCTTTCAGTTGAAGAATCTAAACCGCTTCGCGACAGGAACTGCAAGCTCAAATCAGACGAGTGCTGGCTCAAATGCAGAACTCGGCCAGATGAAAGGCGCAGACACTACCTCAATTCGGAGTGGTACCGGGCGAACTCAGACAGGTGAGACCGGACTTTTCTTCCTGAAGCATTGTGAATACTCATCGGACGGATGCAGAGGATCTACAGGGCCACGACGACTATGCACGCGCCGGCGCAAAGCTTCTCGTCAAGCGCTTCGTTTTGCTCCTGGGCTCGCTACACCTCAGCCTCATGGCCGGTCTCGGGCTGTGGCTATGGAGTAATATCTGGGCTTTCGGGAAGGGTCAGGATACTGCCAACGACTGTGCGGCCAAGCACGCGCTGCTCGCGATCTTGGGAAAGCATGTCCCGTTCGCTTCAGAGGCGCTGCGGATCATCTCTTTGGCTATCTACGCGGTATTCCTCGTCCCCGGAGTCAACCTCCTTCTCCCGATCATCGTGTTCCTTGGGTTTTATCATCTTCACCAAGTCGTCCCAATTCCAAAGGTCGCAGGCTCTGAAGGGACACCCGACTCCTATATTCACCGTTCGAGGTTCTGGTTTGGGATTTGCCGTGCCTCCAACACCATTGTGCAGCGTTGGGCCATCCTTCCACCATGTATCGGTCTACTCTTCCTCTTAGCCATCAACCTCGTCTTCATCATCGACATCGAGCTTGCGCTGAAGCAAAATGCAGGCCTCCAGGGAGGGAACGAAGCCGAGTGGGGATTCGGTCAGATTCTGGCGATGCTCTTGTTGTTCATGCCCCTCCGCGACCTCGCCGAAACGATTCTTGCTCGTAGGATGAAGCAACGACAAAAGGACTTGGATATGGGCCTTGGGGGCGCTATCAATGCAAAGGATCGGAGCATGGTTCAAACCTGGATTGCAAGGGGAGCGAATCCGAATGCAAATTTTGAGGGTATATCAATTCATGGTTGAAACTTGACCTTAGCCGGTAACTGATTGAATACAGGAGAGATATCCGCAGTGCGCATGGCTTGCAATCATGAAGATTGGAACGTCACCAGAATCCTATTAGAAGCAGGAGCTGACCCAAACATTGAAGGTAGGCTCCAATGAGTGTGACCTGCGCGTGCACTCACCATATATATAGATGGCAATAGGAGAGATCCCTCGGGTCGTTATGCTTCGGCGGCTCGGAGCTATAAAATTGACAGTGATAATAAAGATTGTCTTCGACTTCTCAATCAAGTCGAGAAGGGGTCTCTAGGTCTGTCGAGTAGCAGGATATCAGCTACGTGAAACTCACACTTCATCTGTAGATCCGGTTAAAGCTCTTGTTCAGGCAGCAAATAATGGATATGGAGCTGCATTCAAGGTCTTTCTTGGGTTTCTGGGGATTAAGCTTGGCGAAAAAGAGGTATGTGCTAAAGCCTGCCCAATATGAATTGAAAACAAAACTGTCTTCAAGAGTTTCCTTGAGGCTCTCTCCGGGACCGGAATCAATGTAAATGCCGGAAACACCGACGGTATAGCCTCACCTGCCGCGGCGGTCACAAAGGCCCAGGAATTTGAAACTGTCATCTTGAAGCTCCTTCTCGCCGCGCCTGGGATCGATGTCAACGCGCCAAACACCGATGGGTTTACGACCTTGAGCCTTGCGGCCAGGAAAGGCCACCAAGCTATTGTCAAGCTCCTTCTCGCCGCGCCTAGTATCGACGTCAACGCGGCAGACACCAGTGGACGGACACCCTTGAGTTTTGGGGCTGAGAAAGGCCACGAAGCAGTTGTCAAGCTCCTTCTCGCCGCGCCTGGGATTGACGTCAACGCGCCGAACACCAGGGGGCAGACAACCTTGAGTTTTGCGGCTGAGGGTGGCCACGAAGCTGTTGTCGAGCTCCTTCTCGCCGCGCCTGGGATCGCCGTCAATGCGCCAGACACCAATGGGCGGACACCCTTGAGGCTTGCAGCTGAGTGGGGCCATGAAGCTGTTGTCAAGCTCCTTCTCGCCGCGCCTGGCATCGACGTCAACGTGCCAAACACCAATGGGTGGACACCCTTGATATTTGCAGCCAGGTACGGCTACGAAGCAGTTGCCAAGCTCCTTCTCGCCGCGCCCGGGATCGACGTCAACCTGCCAGATCCCGATGGGAGGACGCCCTTGATAATTGCAGCCAGGTACGGCTACGAAGCAGTTGTTAAGCTCCTTCTCGCCGCGCCTGGGATCGACGTCAATGCGGCGGACACCAGTGGGTGGACGGCCTTGACTTGGGCGGCCTTCAAAGGCAAAGAAGCTATTGTCCAGGACCTCTGCGCAGTTCCCGAGATTATCGTCGATGTGGCGGAGGTCAAGCGGCATCTTGAAAATCCGCCTGAAGGCATGGATTGGATGTATGCTGCGTCGAAGGATAAGCAGGACAAGTGCGTGCGGATATTGAAAGAGTTTGTGGGATCGAAAGGGGGCGGGGATCAGGATGGATCAGAAGGAGGCGAACCTAGTGGAGGACAAAGGGACGACCCGTAGGCGAGGTGTATTATTAAGTTCGGACTGTAACGTGGACCCGTCTCTATACCTTTCTATCATGACCAGTACTGCCGTATGGTCCTCTCTGTGTTTATTTTATCCCAATTTCCTGTAACGAACATTTGACGAACCAACTCAGAGATTGTGATTCACGGCTTCAAGCTCAGCTCCATTTCCCTCCAGCATTACACGTGGAGGTGCTGTCCCGCGCGAAGAATATATACATGCTTCGTGGCGCCCATTGCCCAACTTAAATGATATGATCCACCCCTACGCGTACGGCCTACCACAGCTTAACAGCCTCAGTCATACATCTGTGCGCTTGTTTACCCTCTGACATACAGTTCAGGTACGATCCAAAGGCATGGGACGTGGAATCTCGCTGAATGGACGGTAAAGCTCGACGGGCGCTTAAATGAGCAGCACCAAGAATATGCGTAATAAAGAACAACAAGCGAAGAAATAGGCGTAAATCTACTACGTAACCATGCACGAATGGGAGGGCAATACCCTTGTACGTCTCTCAGATATACTAAAATACCAGCCTTGTAATGTCTTTCTGGTCCGAGAGCTGCGTGCAGCACCTATCTTCGCCCGCCCAATTTCACAATAGAGAGTTTCTGTCTCCACCAAGAGTTTTTGTTGCCCTAAACAAAACTTATGTGGTTAGGTCAATTCTGCTTGGACCTGAAGCGAGATAGCTACTCCTACCTTGAAGCATGAACTCTCTAAACAACGCGAAGCTATGTTCACGAGTGCAGATGCAGACCCCGGGGGATCTAGAGGATTGTTAGCCCTGAACTGGGATCGTAAATAGGACTGTCAATTACACCCACCGGCAATACTCGATGGAGTGCATCGAGAGCTGAGACGAACTCCCGGAAGGTGGGCGCTAATATATCCCCCGCAAATCCCCCAGCGCTTATCTCCCGTGCTACGATATCCCGTAGAACGCGCGTTAGGATACGTAGACCATTCCCCCACATCTAACCGCGAGATCGCCACAACCGAAGGAGTGGCCTTGCCGCCCGCTCCCTCTCGGCACTCGCCCCGTGGTTGCTTGACAGACAATCTTGTGTTTCGCCCTTCCACCCTCGACTCTGTTTTCTCCGCCGCTCTAGAGCACTCGCTATCCGACGACTGCAGGCTGTCGACTGCTAAGCAAGACCAGCCTCTGCAGAGTGGACGGCCGGGCTGGCTTGCCATACCTACCGCCCCGTCGGCGCAGTACGATTTCCCGGCGTCGTATCCCCTTCCCCTGGTGCATTCTCCCTGTGTTCCGTCATATACTTCAATCGTTTCTCGTGCACTTCCCCTGGCAATTCCCCCCTTCTCCTGTTCGGCTTCGCCGGTTTCCTACATGAATCGTTCCTGGATCGTGACGTGGATGTGGTGGAGGGGTGGATCCGTGCACGATATCGAGAGACATTTTTGAGGGGCGGAGGAGACGTCGACTCTGTCAGCGCCAGGTTGACAGATGCAGGCACTCTGTTTGTAGAGTTGAGAGGAGTAGGGATCAGGAGGAGGGTTGAGACTGATCCAGATGCTGCGGTCGTATTTGACGACTCGAAAGAAGAGGCGAAGAATGAAGCTTGAAGTGGTGCCGTAGGTTGGCCGAGGTAAAGCGGTCGAAAACGAGCTTTCAGACAGAGGTAGCGGGCGAGAGCCTCCTCAAGATGACCAGTGGAATGCCGGTGAGTCTTCAGGCAAATTGAGTGCCGCGCGGTAGTCGACAGGCCCAAGAGGGCGACGGCGTTGAATTTTAAGGGAAGACGGTGGGGACAATTTATCTGGAATCATGGCGGGGGACTGGATTCAAAGCTCTCAAACGCGCTATTGGGGCGAAGGCGAGGTTGTGGTGGACGGTCCTCCTTCAGGCTGGATATCCCGTGAGTCGTTGTCGACATCTTCGAACGCGGGTCTGGAGGACTCGAGGTGTTGAAGGCGGTTCTAGAGGGAGGGATCGGAGGCATCTAATAGTTGCAGGAGGGAAAGTCGGTAATGCAGGCCAGGTAAAGGGCGACGAGAGCTCAGCGCTCAACCACTGAAGCCGGGCGTAGAGGCGTGGCCTGGATCCCTGGCATGGTTGAGAAGGAGGGTATCTGATCGTTGGGGTCAGCTTGAAAAGATATGACGAGACGCCGAGAAGGAATTACCATAGGTTGAACTTGGAGAGGAAAGGCGCTGAGGAGGGAGCGCGACGGGAGTTCGATCACCTAAGCGTCCGTAGAGGCGTCGCCTGAATATCTGGCATGGGAGGGAGACCAGAAGTCTGAACGCCCAAGTCACCTTGAGACAAAGAGAAAAGGATTCAACTGGGCTTACCACAGAAGGCTGAGCTTGGGGAAGAGAAAGTTCGGCGTCGTGGTTGGAAAGCGACATGCGCGTCACGCCTCTCCGCTCCGGAAAAGTCACACAGCTCTCTGCCCAGGTTGCGAATGGCGTCGAGTCCTTCTGGATGGCTGGGGAGGTCAAATGAGCTGCTCGATGTCGACCGAGCAGGAATCCGTCGAGCATGACAGGGAGAGAAAGCGCTTGCCCCTATTTCGGTGATGCCTTCCGGCGATCAGATCCTTTTGCGTGGATTGCCGCCGACCTCGTTGCTTGGACTCGACAAGCCATATGGGAATCATCTTTCTTGAACCATGACCATCACCATGTCGGCATTCCGAATCCAAGCTATCGACGACAAGCAAGGTAGAGTAATATCTATTGGCTTTCCCGAAACTCGACGACTTATCCCTGATACAAGGGACTAGATCCCCGTTCCAATCCGTGCTGAATACCAACTACGTGCCTTCTGAAGAAGCATGTCGAAACATCGAAGGCTATCTTGAGACACTCAGAATCGGTCTTTCCAGGCCGGAGGATCAAGCACGGATAGTACGCGAGGCCACAGAAGAAGATATTGGGCCTAACCTTGAACTTGAAGAACTGAAACTGTTCATCGCTGCCCATTCTGCGCTTTTGTCACCCGCCAGACGTCTCCCGGACGATCTCCTCCGCGAAATATTCCTCAATTGCCTCCCACCTAACCACAACGCTACATTTTCCCCAGCCGACTCACCCGTCCTACTTACTCACGTATCACGTCGATGGCGAGCTGTTGCGTTCTCCACCCCTCGCCTCTGGTCGACCCTCCATATCCCGCTCCTCTCAAGATTGCTTGACTACTCCTCCAACGCGAACAGAATGTCCACGATCAAGGAATGGATGGCACGCTCAGGATCAGTTCCCCTTTCGCTCTCCTTTGGCACTCTGCCCGTCGCGTTCCTCCCTACTATTCCGGACATCGATCTTCTGCTTTCCGTCCTCTCTCCGGCCTTGACCAGATTGGAGAATATGTCGATCACTCTAAGTGGACGCCGATATCCAATCGCAGAGCTGCTCCAGTCGCTTGAAAAAAAAGGAAGAAACCCGTTTCGCCGTGTACGGAAGCTGGACCTATATATCGACCTGACGGCCATGCCCAATGGCAGGCTTTATACGCACCTCGAATGTGACGACATTCTGGCAGCGTTGCATTTGGAGGACAACATGCATCTGAAGGAGCTGACCCTATTCACCTCCTTCAGCTTAACAACCCTGCCCGACACTATGAAAGGCCCACATCCGTGGTCGAATCTCGAATCGTTGAGGATCCAACCCCACTGTCGCGATCACAACGAAAATTGTCTCGTCAGCTTTATCATCTGCGATGTTCTCCTTGACGTCCTGGCGCTCTGCCCAAACCTCAAATTACTCGAGGCGAGATGCTATCAGTTTCAGGAACTGCCGAGCCCGCGTCGAGAAGCCGTCATTTTGCCAAAACTGAAGCACGTTTCTCTCTCTCTCGCCGATTTGAAGAACCTACATGTTGTCGACTTCCTCGCAAAGTGTGACTGGCCTGTGTTATCCTCCCTCCACCTCAGCGTCGAGGAAATCGAAGGCCCCGTCAACGTTCTCTCAGCACTCACCGATAGATATGGGCCCCGATTAACCACTTTGCAGTTCACATTCCCCAACATGCCTAAAGGTTATCTTGGCAAGCTTCTGTTCGAGCTCCCGAACCTCTTGCAGCTGCATCTACACCACGAAGCGAGCGCCGAACACGAAATCCATCTCTCGGACGAAGAGGACGGCGGAAGCGATAGCGGAGGATTTGAAGGACATTTCGGCGACGGGATTCTCTCGGCTTTCTCCTCGTTCGAACCAGTTTTGGACGACGAGCTTTTGGAGGTTCTCACTCCCAAAGGAGCCAAACAAGCTCAGTCATACGCGTGCCCTCTCCTGCAGTACCTCAGATTGGAAGGTGGCACGTCCTTCAGCACGGGAGGCATCTTGGGCCTACTTCGTATGCGCTCAACCTCGCCGTCAGGACCGTTCAAGCAGCTCTACATTCCCTGCCGAAAGGGAATGGCACGCGACAGGTTAAGGAGGGAATGTGCTGATCTGGTAGAAGCTGGGCTTGACCTGCAGCTTGTGAATCCGGAACGAGAGGTTGCAGGAGGCCTCGGATACTCGCTGTGTAAAGCGAACTTGCCGCTTGATGATAATCCCTTCGCTTTAGGTTGGAAACCAGTAAGTAAGTATACTACGTAGCTGCGCCCTCTCTGTAACACGATTGGAACTTGTCTGTTATGGAAAAATTCTCGGCTCTCTTTCATCCGATGTTTTGCGATTCACTTTTCCCAGTGATGCCATAGAGCGTGGTGCAGCCCCCGGATCTCCTGTATATTGGCGGAGCGTGTAGCTGACGTCTGGAGTTATATTCAGAGTACGAGAGGAGGCCTTGAGTTGGACTTACATGGAAGGTTGTCGCAAGGTTGTCGTGGTTTGGCCGCGTCACGCGAAACGCCGGATCCTTCGCTCGCACGACCCCCACCGTTAGTCCCGACTAAGTCAAAAAAATCGAGCTATTTCTTGAATACAATGAGCTGACGCGAAGTTGGCCAGGTAAACTCAGGAACTCAGGCGAGATTCTCTCGAACTTGAAGGCAAGAGATTTTGCCCCTATCCTGGCTATGCGATCCGGCAATCAAAGGCGCTTGGTCGGCATCAGGGCGGCTATTACCACCGGCTCTGTTGCTTGAACTCGACCACCATGTCGTCGACATCGAGAACGACGCCATCTGAATGCAGAACTCAGTAACTTGCCTTTTGCCTGACTGAGATGAACTCGCGCGCGAGGTATGACTGTAGCGGTTAAGTCTCCTGTTTAGTTGTTCGTCGGCATGCATTTGGCTGAGGCTGTCATTGGAGCCTGTGGGGAAGGAGTAGACGATATCCGGTGAGTGTCTCAGATTTTCATTCCCTTTGCGCTAGCTCACCTTATATTGGCTCACCAGCTCAGCATGGTCGTTTTTTCTCTTCGCCTGGTCATCGTGGAGGATGCAGGAAGCACTGCGGAAGGCCGAGCGGCGAGAGTGTCCTTGAGTCTTCAACACTGCAGGGCTGAGCTTTGCGAGAGAAACTACGACTGACTCGGGCGACGTGATATTCATTTGTTCCGACACAATACGAGTCCAACGAACTCAAAGTCAGCCGAGAAGATGTTAATGATAGGTAGGCAAACGGGGAGTGAGGTTGAGATAGTCGTGTTATCTACGGTGAGTAACCACCCAACGCATTTCGATGCGTAGACTCAACACTCGCTACTTGTAGCTCAAGCCGGTCTTTAGCGTATCATCGGTCTCCTTATCGTAGATCTCTCTTCGATTCTCTGCCTAATCAAGGCAAAATTTGTGTTGGTGGGCGACCGGTGTGTGTCCCTGTGGGTACGGGTGTGGGCGTTCTAACCTCGGAAGAACTGGGTTTTCTTGAGTGCTCACGCATGCTCATTGTTCTTCACTCATCACACGGCTTTGATCTGCCTGCCATGCTCTCTCATTTCAGCGTTTGTCCGATGCCGATGCGAAACGGAGCCTGCTTTCGATCATATCTGCCTCATGCCTTGCGATGTACTTGGATTGCAGCGACACCGGCTTGCCGCTCCTTTGCATCCCCCTCCATCTCTATGTCTAGTGGCTCTTGCAAACTCCCAGGCAATCCAGACATCGCGGGTGTCGGCGTCCGCATCGCGATCTACATCCAAAATCTCCTGTGCTTCATCCCCGCATTCTGGGCACTCGCGGACGGAAAGGTTACTCGGGGCGAATTGGATGCCGCGGAAACACAGGCCACGACGAACCTCGTTCTCGCGTTCGCGATCCTCATATCCTCCATCGTTCAGGCTCAGACGCTGGGATTGACGAACTATCACGCCAGTATCGTTCTCAACATGAGTTGGATGAACAACACGAATGCTTTCATCTACTTCTTGCTTTACGTTCAGTACAAGAGCCAGGGGAACAATCCGCGTTGGGTTCCACCCACCTGGAGTGCGTGGGCCCGGCATATCAGAGGCCTCGCTGTTTCGGTTATACCTGGTGAGTGCCATGCCCATAAAGCTTTCATTGCCGGAGAACTAACCTCTCCCTGACAGGTACGAGTCGAGGACGGCCGGGACACGATAGCACGGACCCAGAGGCCGGGAAATCCGATGATGGCGTGGCGCCGTCTGCTCAGATACTAGGTGCCTCTCGAACTTCATACCTGGGATGTTTGTGAACGCTGCTCATCATGTTTGCAGACGGCGACAACGACTCGCGGAGGGGTGCTAAGATTCTTGTCAAACGCTTCGTCTTACTTCTGGGATCGCTCCATCTTACCCTCATGGCTGGCTTAGGGCTCTGGCTCTGGAGTAACATTCGGACGTTCGGAGAGGGGCGGGATACGTCAAACGAATGTGCCGCCAAGTACGCCCTCGTCACCATCCTGGGAGGGCATGTGCCGTTTGCTTCGGAGGCGCTCCGGATCGCGTCGTTCGTCATCTACTCCATATTCCTTGTGCCTGGAATCAACCTCCTCCTCCCAATCGCGATATTCCTCGGGCTCTACTCATTCTGCCGCGCTCTACCCATTCCAAAGGAAGTAGGACCTGGCGAGGTATCAGTTCCACATTCCCCCTTCTACTACGCTTGGCTCCGCCTCACGACTCGCCGTATCTGCAACTCCATCGCTCGGCGCTGGAGCATGTTTCCGCCGTTTATCGGTCTAATATTCCTGTTGGTTGTTAACCTCGTGTTCATCATCGATATTGAGCTCGCGCTCAAGCAAAACGGGGACCTTCAGGATAAGGAGGAAGCCGTGTGGGGGTTTGGCCAGATCCTGGCGATGCTTTTGTTGTTTATGCCTCTCCGTGACCTCGCCGAGACGATTCTTGCTCGCAGGACGAAACAACGACAGAAGGATTTGGATATGGGGCTCGGGGGTGCTATCAAGGCACAGGATCTGAATATGGTGTTGGCGATGGTTTCGAGGGGGGCAAATCCGAATGCAGAACTTGAGGGTATGTCGATCCATGGCAACCACACAATTCATGGTGGACCTTGGCCAGTGGCTGATTAATGTGTATAGGGGGCATATCTGCAATGCACATGGCTTGCAACCTCCGAGACTTGGATATCATCAGAACCCTTTTAGAAGCAGGGGCAGATCCAAACATAAAAGGTATGCTCTAACGCAAGCTCTAACGAGGGTAACTTGTGCGTGCACTTATTGTCTACACAGATGGTTATCGGAGAGACACGTATATGGTCGCCAGTGATAATACAAATTGTCTTCGGCTCCTTAATAAAGTGGAGACGGGGTCCATAGGTTTGAAAAGCGACATACTTTCAGTTATGTACTGGCAAGTTGATTCCCCTGTGTAGATGGAATGGCGGCTCTCATTCAAGCAGCAGAGAATGGTTATGGAGCCGCAGTCAAGCTTCTCGTTCCGTCTCTAGAATTCAAGTATGGAGACGGTACGCGTGAGGTATACGCTCTTCTCTGATTCTATACACGTGTCTCGACTAACCTTGGGTCTGCAAATCATCTTTTAAGGCTTTCTTTGAGGCGCTGTCGGGTCTCAACGTCAATGCAAGAAACTTTGCCGGGAGAACAGCTTTGCTATATGCGATCAATGCCAAGGAATTTGAAGCCATCATCGAGCTCCTCCTCGCCACACCTGGGATCGATGTCAATATGCCAGACCCCAATGAGTGGACACCCTTGAGCCTTGCGGCTGGGAAGGGCCGCGAAGGAATTGTCAGGCTCCTTCTCGCCGTACCTGGCATCAAGGTCAATGCGGCCGGCCTAGGTGGGTCGACACCGTTGAAATCTGCGATTGATCGAAACCGGGGCCATGAAGCTGTTGTCAGGCTCCTCCTCGCTGCACCTGGGATCGATGTCAATGCCCCAGACATCAGTGGGAGGACACCCTTGAGCTTTGCCGGTTATCACGGACACGAAGCAATTGTTAAGCTCCTCCTCGCTGCGCCTGGGATCGACATCAACGCGCCAGACAACTTTGGGTATACACCCTTGTATTTTGCGGTTCGGAAGGGCCGTGAAGAAGTTGTCAAGCTCCTTCTCGCCGCACCTGGCATCAACGTCAACGTGCCAGCTACCGGAGGGGGGATACCCTTGACTATTGCAGCCAGTGTCGGACACGGGGCTGTTGTTAAGCTCCTCCTCGCTGCGCCTGGGATTGACATCAACGCGCCAAGCAACAATGGGTGGACACCCTTGAGCTTTGCGGTTCAGGAGGGCCGCGAAGAAGTTGTCAGGCTCCTTCTCGCCGCACCTGGCATCGTCGTCAATGCGGCCGGCGCAGGTGGGCTGACACCCTTGCATATTGCGGGTGATTGGGCCCGGGGCCATGAGAATGAAGCTGTTGTCAAGCTCCTCATCGCGGCGCCTGGGACCAACGTCAATGCAGCGGACACCAGCGGGTGGACGGCGTTGCATTTTGCGGCTGAGAAGGGCCATGAAGCTGTTGTCAGGCTCCTTCTCGCTGCGCCTGGGATCAACGTCAATGCGCCCGACACCGATGGGCGGACACCCTTGCAATTTGCGGCCGAGAAAGGACACGACACTGTTCTCAAACTCCTCCTCGCTGTGCCTGGGACCAACGTCAATGCAGCGGACACCAGCGGGTGGACGGCCTTGACATGGGCGGCCTTCAGAGGCAACGAGACCATTGTCACGGACCTCTGCGCAGTTCCCGAAATTATCGTCGATGTGGCTGACGTTGAGCGCCGGCTTGAACATCCACCGGAAGGCTGGCGCTGGGAGGATCCTGCGTCGAAGGATGAGCAAGACAAGTGTGTGTTGGTTTTAAAAGGGTTTCTTTTGGAGGCCCGAAGGAGGAGTCTCGAGAGGCATCTGGAGTCACGGGAATTTGGGGGGAAAGGAAGCGAAGACTCGTAGGCTTAGGCAAAATGTATTTCCTATTATCAAGTTCAAGCTATATATGTGGTTGCCACTGATCGAGTATCCCTATCCTCCTGTGGACACTTCCTCTGGGCGCTCTTCGGATACTACACCGTGTATCACTATATAACTTGCTCTGTAACCACCCTAATGGGCAATGACTCTTTGAATCGTGGGTCGTTTTCAATAGTTACTAGCTAGGCCAAACTTCTCTCGAGCTTGAAGCCACCTCGCCCTGCTAAGTATGATGAGGCTTATGAGTGCAGTCTCCTCAGCCTGAAGGTCATGCATTTGGAATCAGATCAGCCACTCGCTCATTCTCCTGGCCAGCCTCTAGAGTTTAGCAATGAATGCGTAGGTCGGTTCTGCGGCATAAACGGGCGATACGGGAAGGTCGATTAGCAGGCAAAGCGTACACGGGTAATAATCAGAGTGTTGTTAAGGACAGACTATAGTTAATAGCGAGTATGATAAACTCGAGTGAAGTCAAAGCAGGAGGGATGAATGACCGTTTTCGGTGCACAACATTGAGAGAGTGGATGGTATGGATCAAGAGAACCTGTCCAAAAGTAAAAGACAAAACGAACTTGCCCTCGGTCTCATGTTCGGGGAGGCAATTTGGGAGGTACGAAAGAGAAGGCGGCGTTAGAATGGAAATTGGTATAGTAACATTGGATAAAGCAAGAGGTAAGCGGTAGATCAATAGATATGAGCAGGGGAATAAAGCATATGTGTTTCCGAATCCAGGAAAAAGGAAGAAGATTGTAGGACACGCACGAAGGGGTGGATATATGGCACAGAGAGGGTGTGAAGTCGGCAAAAACTCAAGCGGTAAAAAACGTAGCGAAGGACAGAATAAGCGAAAGAGGAGGTTAGGCGAGCCATCTGAAAGCCAACAGCGCCTTTTTACGAGTCATCGAATGCCCACCGATTACTCTCCCGCAGGCTTGGGCGGCAACGGAGGCGGGCTCCTCAACCCATCAAACTCCGCATTGAACGGCGTGAACGGCTTGACATCCAGCCCAAACGCATTCCCATTCCCGTTCCCATTCCCATTCATGCCCCCACTCCCACCTGCATCCCCATTATACGACCTCGCATCCGCCTCCCTCGTCTCCTGGATATACTCCACAGGCGGCTTGGGCGCCAACGGCGGCGGCGGCGCAGAAGAATCAAATCCCGCACTGAAAGGCGGCGGGGACGGCAAGCCCTGCCCACCCCCGTTCGCACGAGGCTGCGGCTGCAGAGGCCTGGGCGAGTTGGACCTTGCATTGTCCTGCGCGTCGTACTTGGCCTTGAGAAGCGCCTTCTCCTCAGCGGCGGTCATAATTCGCTGGCTACCGCCCGGGGTCGGGGAACCGCCGGGGGTGGCGGGGGTAGGCCGCGATCCGGGGCTCAAAGGGCCGTTGTTGTAGCCTGGGGCCTGGCCGAAGCCGGGGGGAGGGGTCTGAGGGTTGCGAGCCGCGGCGGAGGTGTTGCGCGAAGGCGTCTGGAGGGGAGCCGGGGGAGGGAGGACGGGGGGAACGACGGATGCACCGGCGGCGGCAGCGCGGTCCTGGGCTTCGAATTTCCTTCTCAAGGCTTCCTTCTCCGCGATCGCGTTGGCGTACTGTGCAGGAGCCGGCGCGGAGGGGGTGAAGGGAGGCGGCGCGGCGCTGAACGAGGGTGGGGGTGCAGCGTACTGTTGCTGTTGTTGTTGTTGCTGCTGCTGCTGTCGCTGTTGCTGCTGTTGCTGTTGCTGTTGCTGTTGCTGTTGCTGTTGCTGCTGTTGATGCTGAGTGGCTGCGGCATCGCGAGCTTCGTACTCCCTCCTCAAGCGCTCCTTCTCCGAAAGAATGGCGACAGGCCCTGCGGCTGGGACTGGGGCTGGGGCTGGGGCAGGCGAAGCATGGAATGGCGGGGGTGCTTGGTGCGCAGGAGGAGCCGCCTGAGGAACCGACGAGCCACCGGTGGGGAAAAGAGCATCATACGCGATAGGCGCCGAGTCACGCCCAGTTACCCCAGACGAAGAACCACCATCGGGGACAGCACCCTGTGTCCTATCGACAGCTTGCCTGGCTTCTTCGTACCTCCTGAGCGCGGCCTTTTCTTGCTCGGCAGTCCTGTACACGGGAACGGAGCTGGGAGGGTTCGAGATGGGGGTAGCCTGTGTGGGAGGCGGGTTCTTGCGTGAAGCCATGGCTTGCTGATAGAGCTGAGCTCCGGAAGGCTTTGAAGCAGGTGAGGCTCCGGATGGAGGATCCGATGGGGTGCGGATGTGGTTTGAGGAGGCGCCACCGGCTGCTGCGCCTGCAAGGCCGGTAATCGAGCCTTGTTGTCGCAGAACGGCGGCTTGAGCTTTCTGGAAGAGTTGGACCTTTTCTTCTTCGGCGGTCAGGTAGGGTGGTTGGTTGGGGTTTCTGGCTTGAGGGGCTGAGCCTGAACCACTGCCTGAACCACTACCGCCCGACATCGCGCCTGGAGGGGGAGACATGCGTTGATCAAGAGGAGCCTAAGTAAATTGTTTGTGAACGTCAGTCAAGCGATAAATATAGATCCAGCCACAACGCACCGGAGCAGCATGCGGGCCCTGCATCGTCTCCACCCGCCTCCTCGCCTGCTCATACAACCTCTTCTCCTCTTCTGCGCTCGGCCACTGCTTGCCCGAGTCCGCCTGCGCTCCTCCGCGCTGAGGCTGGTGCTGGTTCCGATTATTGACGCTCCCACTCCCACTACCGCCTTCATCTGCAAAGATCTCAGACGGGTGCGCATTTACAATAGTGAGCCGGTTTCCGGCATTACCTCTTGACGTTGGGCGCGAGCCGGGGCGCGCTGTCGCATTGCCCGTGCCGGTGTTGATGGGCGCGACGATGGGGCGGGCAGGGGACGCCGAGCCGCCCAGTGCTGCAGCGCCCGGACTCGAAGTGAAGCCGAACTCGTCGATGGGGACCTTGGCGACCCCGGAGCCTACGCCGCCAGCTGGGTTGGCAGTGGCGAACATGTTGGGGTTGTTGTTGCCGCGCGAGGTTGGGCGTGTTTGGCCGTAGCTTTCCGCGGAGGAACGTCCTGCGGGGAGAGTGGAAGCTTGCACGGGCGCGCGTGTGTTGGCGGTGTGCTGAGCGTGGTAGAAGCCTTGGTTGGGGTTTTGACCGCCGACAGGCGCCCCGAGGTTGGAGAGGTTAGGCGTAGGGCCGATTTGTCTGTATGATGCGTTAGATTATGCGACACCTCTGCTTCGGGGGAACGTACTGGATCGCAGAACCGGAAACGTCGCGCTGCCAGTTCGAGATGATAACAGGGAGTTCCATAGCCAGATTATCCCCTGTTCCCATGACCGCCTTCACCATCAAGGTATAGGTAACGTCGATGTGCCTCGCAGCATTCAGCGTCGGCGTCGTGTGTTTCGGGCTGAGGGTGCAGCTCAGCTCAGCCTGCTTCTGCTGCCCGCCATACATCGTCGCATTCAACATAGCCTTGTTCTCCGCAATCGTCACCGTCCTGCTCAGCGGCTGCGTCCGCCCCCTCGCACCATGCGGGCCCGCCTTCATCACCGTCGTCTCCTTCAACGCAATCTCAAAGCCCCTCAAAATGACAGTGTGCAGGCTATCGCTCTTCACCGTGACGTTCACCGCGATGCGGTCCCCAGGCCCGAAGCACGTATGCGCGCGCTCGACCACGAGGTTGATGCCGTCCTGCACGACGTGCCGCGTCTCGGGCTGGTTGTAGATGGGCCACGTCGAGTGCAGCTCGTGCTTGTCGATGGTGATGGGCGCCTTGCTCGTGCTCACCACGCTCTTCGCCTTGCGCAGGAACCCGCGCTTGCCCTTCGTGCACACGCTCGCGACGAGCTCGTAGCTGATCGAAGCCCTGTTGTCCAGCTCGACGCTCGGGGGGATGGATTCCGGGATGCGGATCGAGAACGGGAAGTCTTGCTGTAGTGTAGTGCATACGTTTTAGAAGAGTGGGGTGATAAGGATTGTGAGGCCACGTACCGTTCGGAGGACGCCGTACTCGTCTGGGGACGTCCAGAGGTTGACGGGCGCGGGCCCGACGGAGTCCCAATACGAGTTCGCCTCGCCGCCGGGCGGGAGCACCTCGACTTTCCGCAATTCCACCCTCACCCACTTCGCTTTGACGCCCGTTTGCGGCACTCGCACTTCTATGGCCTGTTGGTCGCATGGTTAGTACCGAGTGATACACGTCGATGATGATTGAATGGAAACAGAGGGGCGGAAAACCGGAAAGACGGATACGTCTGGGAGTCCCCGGTGCGACGAACGGTGTGGGTGTCTTTCATAGGTCGTCGAACCGGTCGTATTCTCGCCGTGTAAAGTCGTCCAGTCCCCGACACGAACCACCAGGATATACAGCACATCCACCACTCCTTCCCATCGCCGCCGGCAGAGCCCCAGAGCGCATCGTCGACGACGTTCTCCACCACAGACCGCTCTCTTCAAAGTTGCCCTCCACCACACACTCCTCCTCTTTCAACACGCCCGAGCGCCCACGAAATCACGAAATTTCGGCGGCCCAGAGCACCCGCGCGCAAAATATAGAACCGACCAACTCACCCCTTTAACAGCAGCCTGCGGCCTCTCCGGTCCACTAGGCGGAATACCAGGATACCCTACACAGCACAACACAAAAGCCAGTCAGCTAAACCACAACTAGAGGCACATAGCAGTAGTATATCTGCCCTGCACGAAGGCCGAAGGACGCACCATGCACGAAATCGACGTTCGGAGGCGGCCTCAATTCTCTACATCCATGCCCTCGGCGTCAGTCCTCTGCCCCTATCTCCTCTAGATTCTAGAAGTTGAAAGACTCACATCGTGATGTTCGACATGCTGCCAAACGATCCAACACCTCAGAAAAACGAGTCACCTCAACACACGGAAAGGACGAAGAAGCAGAAGAAGAAATGAACGTGTCAAGGAGCAATAGACAGGTGGAGTATCGACCGAGGCGTTGAGGACGATGACCCTGGGCGCGGTGGAAGGAAGCTTGAGCTGGCAGCTCGCGACGGTGAAGGTTCGGGTTCAAGGCCTTTTCGGCGCTAAAGCCAAGGATAAGTGTTTCGTTGTTGTTTGTCGATGGGCGGCGGCAGCACGCTGGCACAGCTCATTGCGGCCATGTGCACGGCGTGGCACGGTGATGTGAATCTGATGATCCTCTCCTTGATGTTATCAAAACTATTATAAAGAACCACTTCGAGGTCCATGGCAACCGGAAGCCAGGATGAGGGGTAGCAGCCTCGCAGGACCCAGGTACGAGGAGGAGAACATAGAGAAGAAGATATGATTAGTAGAATACCACATCTAATCAGCCAAGGAAATGACAACGGGAAAGAAGGGCGTCAGTACAAGGATAACTATCAAGTTTTGTGAAACTTGAACGACTCCTTCTTATCCCTACCCCGCTCGCGACCGCGGTCCATCCGCCAAAGCCCTTGCTACCGCAAGGGAGCCACAGCTAATCAGCCGTATCTACCTCAAGGGCAATGTACGAGCAAAATAAAAGTGTCAGAACAAGTATAGTATAACAATCGCGTTTCAACGAACAAAACTCAAACAGAAGTAACCCAAACTCAAGTTTAAAACTTGAACGACTCCTTCTTCTTATCCCTATCCCTCTCCCGATCGCGGTCCATCTTCTGCTTCTTCTTCGCCATCTCCTTGGCCACGAGGTCCGAGAAGTCCTCCGACCGCCCTCCCCCAGGCACACCCGCATTGCCCTTATTCGCCGAATCATACTTCTTGCGCAGGTCGTCTTCCGACATACCCTCGAGCTCCGACGCGTCGAGCGTAACCTCCACACCGCCCTTCTTCTATAAACACAAAAAGTCCACCATCATCAGTAAAGGTTCAACCAACACAACTCTAAACGACAAAAACAAACGCACCTTCGGCCGCCCATCCTCCCCAAGCACCGGAATATTCGTCGCCTGCGCCACAGCACTAACATCATACCCCCTCTCGCTCCCCATAAGCCCGCGCACATTCGTCTGCCTCTCCGGCACGACATGGTACAGCGACCTTGGCCCACCACTCGGTTCCTCGGTCCTCTCCCTTGCCTTCCGCAGCTCGATGAAGTCGGGCGTCTCGAGCCCGCCGGCGACGGTGGACACGACGGAGGCCATGCCCGAGGGCGTCTCCAGGCCTGAGGGCGTCTGCAGCCCTTCTGCAGGCGCGGGCTCGCCCATCTCCTCGTCTGATTCCTCCTCTTCTTCGCTTGACTCTTCTTCCTCTTCTGCACATACATCTCATCAGTACATACATTCAAATAGACGGGTGAGAGAAGAACTTGAAGATACGCACCCTCTTCGGGCTCGAGCTCGCCCCACGGCTCCTTGTTAATAGGCTGCCCTCCCTCCCCGTTCGACGCCTTGGGCAGCACACCAAACACGTCTCCGTACAAAGGCCTGTTATACTCATCCAACGGCGGCTTGCCCCACCCTCCCGGATGGAACCCCCACTGCGCGCCCTCCGGAATCGGCGCATTCAGCCCCGGAATCCTCAACGTCGGATAACTCGGCGGCGGGCCGAACCTCTGCATGCTAATCAACCACGGGGGCGGCGCGAGCGGGGGTATCGACAGCGCCTCCACAAGTTCAGGACTCAAATCCCCCGGCTTCTTCTCTTTAAGAGACGTCTCGAACTCCTTGCCTTCGTAGTACATCTCCCCGAACTCCGTCATAGGAGGTTTGGTCTGGAACTTGAAGAAGGCGTCGTGGAGTTTTTGGTAGTCGATGTCTATCTTCCCCATCTTGGGCTGCACGCGCTCGCGGGTCTTGGCTTTGAGGCTCATCGTCGCCTCCTTCTCCTTCACGGCGTCGCGCATCGTCGCGATGCCCGTGTCCGCTATGAACGCGGGCAGCTGGAACGGCGGTTTCTCGATGCCTCTTTTGCCTTGGAGATAGTCGCGCTTGGCGCTCCAGTGGATGGGGATGGGGACGGTGTTGCGGTGGGACTTTAGGTGCAGGAGGAGACGAGGGTCGGAGGCGGTGATGTCGGTCCATTCGACGATTTCGGGCTTCTTGACGAGCTGTTTGAGCTCGGCGACGGTGAGGCGGTTGAGCTTGCGGGCTTTTTTCTTGGAGAGGGGTTTTGGGGCGCTGTCGGAGTCGGAGTCTTCGGAGGCTTGTTCGTCGTCGGAGTAGATGACCTCGCCTTTGCCGAGGTCGCCTTCTTGTTTGAACTGCGGGGGAGGTTAGTTGTGGGTTTTGTGGGTGAGGAGGGGGAGGGGGACGTACGGAGGAGGACTCGGAGGGGAGTTGGAAGCGCGCGAAGACGTCTGCGAAGGCTTCGAGGCCTGCGGCCTTGAAGTCGATATCGTCCATTGCGAGAAGCTCCTGCATTACTGAGGGCTTCTCGTCGACATCCATCTTCGAGTCGTCCTGGTTGTCATTGCCATTCTGGTGGAAGGATTATTAGCCAACTGTCACTGGGAGGTAGAAGAACATTCTAAGTTCAGACTTGATTGCGAAAGCAAAGGGTATGGGTAGAATGAAGACGAGGGAGACTTACCGGTTCAGGGGTAGGCTCTACGGATGCTGCGACAACCTTCTTCTGTTTCTGCTTCAACCTCCTCAGCTGGTTCTTCGACTTGATAGCTTTTCCTCCCGCAAGCTCCCTCAACGCCGCTGCATTTATCGGCTCAGTCTGTACCGAAGCCATCGCCGGTGTCGTCTATACGAGCAGTTCTAGTGTGCCAGAGAGTAGGTAGAGCCAACAGACGAGAGTTCCGAGTCGAGAGTCGTAGTCAGTTGAAATGAATGAATGAATGAATGCCAAGACACGGTGAATGAGTCGGCAGTGATTGGCCGTGTGAACTTCCTGCCATTTGAGTGCGCCCAAAGGCGATGGGCAACAGGGCACAACAAAGTACGCGTCTGCAGACGCGTTCAGCAGCGCGACGAGCTCATTACCCCTTCCCGCCTTTCTCGACCCATTCACCGATCCCCTCTGTTCCAGATTCAAACATGGTCGCAACGACGACAGAACAGGTTCGCGATATCTGGCATTTCTCTATACGATCTCGAACTAATGGATAATCTCTGTTCGAATAGTTGACAGCTTTGTCCGGGACAACAGTCAGTACGTCCTCCGTCCCAAGCCAATATGCCCCATCTGACCAACGCCCAACGCCTCTTGTCTTACCCCCTAATCTTCCCCTGAAACCTTTAATGTGAACTTGAAAATGCAGTCGTCCACCCCCTCGTCCTCCTCAGCGTAACGGACCACCACGCGCGCTCCGTCTCGCGCAACTCGCAGAAGCGGGTCATCGGCGTGCTCCTGGGGCAGGACAACGGCAAGACCATCAATGTCGCGAACTCGTTTGGTATCCCGTTCGAGGAGGACGAGAAGGATAGCAAGACGTGGTTCTTGGATCATAATTATATTGAGGGGATGTATGAGATGTTCAAGAAGGTCAATGGTGGGTGGGGTTTCTGTGGCGGGATGGTGGTACTCTAACTAACATCGTTTCCTTATCCTAGCTCGGGAACGTATGATCGGCTGGTACCACACCGGGCCCAAACTCCGGGCGTCTGACCAGGAGATCAACGACCTCTTCAAACGTTTCATCGCCCGGCCAGTGATGGTCATCGTCGATGTGCGCCCAGATACCGTTGGAATCCCCACGGACGCGTACTTTGCTGTTGAGGAGATCAAAGACGTGCGTACATTCTATCCAAGTTCGCCGATCTACTACTCCCCGCCCCTTCCCTAGAGGAAGGGAACGGCGACTTCCATTGTAGTCAACCTCTACTTGCAATTCATCGTTGACACTTGCTCCCTTACCCTACCGTTCGCCTGGAACCTTTACTAACCTTTACTCCGACAGGACGGCACCGAAACGCGCAAAACCTTCCTGCACGTCCCCTCCGCCATCGAAGCCGAAGAAGCCGAAGAGATCGGCGTCGAGCACCTCCTGCGCGACATCAAAGACAGCACCACCACGACGCTCGCCACGCGCGTCTCCGAGCAGCTCGCCTCCCTCCAAGGCCTGCAATCGCGCCTGCGCGACATCCAACTCTACCTTGCAGACATCGCAAACGGCGACATGCCCGTGAACCACCAGGTGGTGTACCACTTGCAAGACGCGTTGAATCTGCTGCCGGAGCTTGGGGGGAGGGAGATGACGGAGAGCTTTGCGGCGAGCACGAATGATCAGATGCTTGTGGTGTATTTGAGCAGTTTGTTGAGGTCGGTTATTGCGTTGCATGCGCTTGTGGATAATAAGGCGACTATTGGGCGCGCGGAGTTGGAGGAGGAGGGCGTGGGGAAGAAGGTGGAGAAGGGGGATGCGAAGAAGGAGGGGAAGGAGGGGAAGGAGGGGAAGAAGGATGAGGAGAAGAAGGCGGAGTAGATTATTCAATTGAAGACTTGTTCACCCCGTTCCTCTTCGTTCGCTGTAATACATTCCATGGTTCTGCCTGACTCACGGAACTCTAAACGTACACGTCAATTCATTCAGCACGAGGCAGGATCTACCTTCTGCCAGAACTCTTTCATCCACCATCTCCTCGAGGCACATCGAGTCAAGCTGTTGAAATAGGGGCGTTTTCTAAAAAGGGAGCTCCGGTGATTCTTACGTAACCTTGGACCTATTTTCACGCCGCGTTAATTGGGCACGCAGCATCGGTCCTCCATCTTTCTTCCTTCTCCCGTAACCACCACCATAGTTGGGAATTTGTGAGTGGACGTTTGTCTTCCTGGATTCCCGTGCGCCGCTGTCGCTGTCGCTGGCTACTGGCCGTCTGCTAGAGGGACGGGGCCTTTCATCGCTGTTGGCCTCGATGTCTGGATCGTACCGAACACCCTCGTCGTGCGCTCTTTTTCTCTCTTTTCTGGTCTTGTGGAGAAGACGAACAATATACTAACTATCCTCCCTCCCCCCTCTCCCCCACCTCCCCGCCTCCTCCCATTGACCCTTACAAATCGACGAAACACACACCAATCTTTTTTCACCTGGCAGATCTGACCTCAAAATCTTATCACCTCCCATCACCCTAGAAATCAGGAACTATGTCTGGCGCTCGTGGATGCTTTAACTGTGGTGGATGTGCGTCGCGCTTTTTTTCTTGTTGTTGTCGTCGTGTTTTTTTGGTGTGCTTTTTTGGTGTGTTTGGTGTGTGCTTTTTGGGGTGGGGCTGCGATGAGGAGTCGATGGGTGGGCCGACGATGTATCGCAAGATGCGGAGGCTCACCTACTTCGTCCTTCGTCTTCCATCCGCCCGTCTGTGTTCGGAGACGGCGAGAGCCCTCCGTTCAGGCTTCATCTTCACCCCCACCCCCATCCCCATCCCTTCCCTCCTTCCTCTTTTTCCTTCCTTCCTCCAGAGTGCGTGGTGCGACGGGCGGACGTGGTTGCTTTTCGCTGCTCCATACCCATCGATGTACATTTGGTCGGTCAATATTATCACGCATTCTGCACCACCATCACCACCACCACCATCGTTATCGTTCTTGGCTTGGACCATGGTCCTTACCATCGACCTCATCATCATCTATTGGTCTTCGGACTGTCACCACCACCATCGTTCTTGGCTTGGACTATGGTCCTCACCATTGACACCATCGGTCTTCGGACTATCACCACCACCACCACCGTTCGTCGTTGTCTTCGGACTGCAACAACACCATCATCGTCATCAACATTGGCCGACCAGCCTCTGTGTGCACCAGCAGCACTGCAACCACCAGCATCACCAGCAACGTTTCTTCACGCACCATCGCGCATTGTGCATTGAACTTTTTTCACCTTTGTTTCGCTTCTCTTGCCTCATCCCCTCGTCGTCGAGAATGTGTTGTTGAAACGTTGCTTTCTTTTTAGTCGGTCACCAGGCGGCTAGCTGCCCCAAGGCTGGAACCCCTACCTGGTAAGTTTCGCCATCATGCTCCACTCGAGGCACACGGAGGGCGTCTCTCAGAGCGCTTATCGTCCGTCGTTCCTCGAGTCGGCTGGCTCCTCTTCCTCAACGAAGATCGGTGCTGATCTTTCTTCGTGTTCTACAGCTACAACTGCGGTAACGAGGGACACGTCTCCCGCGAGTGCACTGCCGAGGCCAAGCCCAAGTCGTGCTACAAGTGCGGACAGTCCGGTCACATCGTGCGTACCCTTCCCCTCTCCCCCTTTCTCTCTAACCAACCATTCTCTAACCATTCTTGCATTTGTTACTACAGTCCCGCGAATGCCCCGACCAGGGGGTCGCCGCCTCCTCCTCCGGCGGATTCGACGGCGGCTCGCGCGGCTCGTGCTACAAGTGCGGGCAGCCCGGCCACATCGCGCGTGCGTGCCCCGAGGCGGGTGGTGCCAGCGGTGCCGGCGGGGCGGGCTTCGGGTCGTTCGGCGGGGGCCAGCAGCAGCGCACCTGTTACACCTGTGGAGGTGTGGGCCATTTGAGCCGGGACTGTGTGCAGGGGAGCAAGTGCTACAACTGCTCGGGTGTTGGGCATATTAGCAAGGACTGCACTCAGGCGCAGAAGAGGGCGTGCTATAACTGTGGTCTTGAGGGGTGCGTCGGTTTCTCTTTTTATGTTCGATGGGTTGGTTGTTGATGAATTTATGTTTGTGATTTTGTAGACATATCTCGCGAGACTGCCCCGGACCCCAGGAGAGCACTGCCTAAGTGAAGTTTGTGTCGCTGGGCGGAGCGGGCGTCGTTGTTCGTTCGTGTTGAGAGTTGTTCAGAGAGAGTCGATTTACGCATTGTCAAAACGTTTTTGCTATCATTCTGCTTCCTTTCATCTTGTGTTGTACCACCTCTTCCTACAGGCTTTGCTCCTACCCCTGCATGCCGCAGCTAAAATGTATCGATCGTTTGCTTCTCCGGGTGTGATAGATATAATACGGCCAGTCAGCCATCTTGATAACCTGATGAGACTCGTATGTGCTCGGCGCAGGCGAGTCGCACCCAGGTGTCTCTGGGCTGGAGTCCAGCTACGGTGAGCCGTAACGCTCCTGATGCAATTGGCTGGCCTGGCAATTCCCGGTCCCTTCCGAACAGGGGCATTGTTTGCACGCGTTTTTTCCAGCGGCGTCAACCACATCACCGCGGTCATCCCTTCCATTCCCTCCCGATTCCCGAATTTCTTTTCTCGCCGTCGTCGTCGTCGTTCGACCTCCTCCCTTACACTCGTTGTCGCCGTCGCCAGTCGCTCTAGAGACTGCCCCGCCGCCAGCACACCCCACTCACCCGAAAACAAACCCTAATCGAAACAGACCACCACTCTTAATCCTAGAAAATGCAAGCTGCACTCCGTCTCGCTGCGCGCCAGCGTCTTTCCACCACCACTATTGCTGCATCTCGCCGCTGCCTGGCGACCGCGGCTGCGAGCCACGCCGAGCTCACGAGCAGTGCGGGTGCGAGCCCTGCGGCGCGCAGGGTGGCCCCTGTGAGCCTGGCGAACATCGAGGCGCAGTGGAATGGGCTGAGTGCTGAGGAGCAGGCTGCTGTGCATGATGCGCTGGAGAGTGTGCAGGCGAAGGATTGGAAGGAGTTGAGTGTTGATGAGAAGAAGGCGGGTGGGTGCTTTTCTTACTACTCATTACTAGGGCGGAGGGAGTGCTGGCGTGGCCGACCGACGCGCGGGGTGGAGGGTTGGTTACTGAATTTGTGTTTTTTGTGTAGCTTACTATGTTGCCTTTGGCCCGCACGGAAGCCGTGCGCCTATCTCGCACCCTGGAGATAGCTTGAAGCTCTGGGCCTCCGTCGCGGCGCTCGTCGCCGCCGCTGGTCTGCTCGCTATTGGCGTTCGTCAATTCGGTGCGTACACTACCCCACCATCATATAACCACTGGCTAATTGAGCCATCTTTATAAAGCCAACGGTCCTGCGCCTACTATGACGAAGGAGTGGCAGGAGGCTACGAACGAGCGTGCGTTGGAGATGAAGCTCGACCCTATCACCGGTGCGTATACCTCCTCTTCCTGCTATGTGCGCATGGGTGCTTATGGGTTTTGTGTGTTGTAGGTCTGGCGTCGGAGGGGTACAAGGGCAAGGGCTTCGTCCAGTCCGAGTAGAGATGGGAGTTCGTTCGTTTATTCCGCATCCTCGTCGTCCTCGTCAATCAGAACTCGTTCTTTCGTTATATCCAAGGATCAAGAAGCATGTGCATGGCCTACTTCTCTCGCTTTTCTTTTCTTATCCATTCGTGATTCGTTTCGTTTGCAGCTCTTTTTATTGTGCGTTTTTTATGTGCAGCGGGTCGGTATGGAAGTAGGTTCGGACGTTGGGAACTCTTTATATGCATTGCATTTTCTCGGAACTATGCTTTTCTTCTGAGGTGGATTCGGCTTGTTGGTGGTTAAGCCATGTTCGTGGTTGTGCCATCTTCTTGCACGAGCCCTGTCGATGCTGTCGCTTGGAGGGGGTGTTGACCAACGTCAACCCCCGTACCTCACCGTCTCGATCCCAGTGTGGTTGGGTTGGGTTTCCCTTCGGCCTCTCGCAACCCTGTTGCCCATTGCTGGATCGGTCTTCTGATAGCTCTGTTCACTTACATCCTTCCTCGTGCGCGACTGGCCGGGCAGGGTCCGTCCGTCAATACCTCTTCGTTCACTTTCACGGCTGGTTCGTGGATTCGTTCACTTCTGGCTTGGGTTATTTTTGGGTCTCTCCTTATTTCCTAATTCCCGTTCTAAGTCCGTGGGCGGTTCTTTGAGAACGATGGTGTTTCGCTTTCAATCGCGCAAACGGAAGCATTCAGCATGCGCTCTAGTTTCCAGAGAGTTATGTTGACGGCAGGTTTGTGGACGAGTGCGGGGTAGTCGGAGCGGTGTTCGGTGGTGCTGATGGTCGGAATATGGGGAAGGAAGACTGGGGATTTAAATGCCTCATCGGAATAGGATCGTCTAACGTTCGCGTCCCGCACGTTCGATCGTCTCCTCTGCGCTTAGAGCTCGGAGTATGAGCTTCTGTGTCCTTGGTCTGGTATGGCTGGTGTGGGTGTGATTGTAACCATGTGCTGCTTAGCTCGCCTTCCAAAGGCTTATTTATGAAAGCGGGAGTTGTGGAACTCAAACGAAGCGGGAAGCAGGACTGTGGAAGGGAGCTGATCCATGAATTAATTCATGGGTTCTATAGGTCGGACGACGGATTGCGTCGGTCGACGAGCGGGCTCGGATCTAGTAGGGCCATAAAGCGCCTATCGCGGTGTCTAGCTAATCGGGATATAGCAGAGGCTGAGCGAGATAAGTAGCGTATATCACCCGACGCGTCCCTCGATCCGCGAGGCTTACGACAGGTACCGACCGTCGGTCCTTCTTCGCTCGTCCCTACAGAACCTGCGGACCGACAACGAGCGAGGATTGGTGGGGATGATCACTCGAGCTACGGAGGCTGATGAGGTCGAAGTCACCAGGCTTCGTACGAAGAAATTCGGATCTGCGTTTGGGTGTGGCAAGGACGATTGGGTTTATGGACTATGGGGAAGATGGACGTCGGATCGCGAATGGTATCAGCGGTATGATTATGGAGTGTGTATGGCGAGCTTGTGATCGCGTTGCTTGGGAGTTGGGTATGGGTAGGTATATATGAGGGCTTGGTTTGGGGGTTGTGTAGGATCCGTGCCTCCCTCTCCTTCACTATTCTTCTTCTTTCTCTGAAAGCTGTTGCTTTTGTTCCTCGATCCTCTTTTCGACTGATCTTCTTCAAGTTCACGACTTACAGCTCATTTTTCGGGTTTCTTGTGGCCACTCCTAACAAAAGCAACGACCCTCCCCTCCCAGTACCTAGGGAGCCATGAGCACCACCACGGAAAACATCGTCCAGGTCGATACAAGCGACGAGGAGACCCCTCTCCTCAAGCCACAAAAGCCAAAGGGTCGCACTCCGCTACCAAAGCTGCAGATCGGCATCGTCCTACTCCTGCAGGTCTGCGAGCCGCTGTGTAGCCAATCTATTTATCCATATATCAACGAGGTATGTCTGGCATCCAATTAGTGGCTATAATAATAGTATAATTTGAGCTCATATTGATTGTCTAGCTTGTGGGCACGCTCGATATTGTCCAAGGAGATAAGAAGAAAGTAGGGTACTATGCGGGATTAATCGTAAGTTTAGAGTCGGAATCCATATGCTCGTGAACTCACCATACCCATCTAACCCCCTGTTTGCAGGAATCGCTGTTCTTTGCTACGGAGGCTCTGACTGTTCTGCAATGGAGTCGAGCGTCAGACAGGATAGGCCGAAAGCCTGTTCTACTTCTAGGTCTCGTCGGAACGATCCTGTCCATCCTTTGCTTTGGACTTTCCAGGTCGTTTTGGACTCTCGTTGTGAGCAGATGTCTATGTGGACTGCTGAACGGTAACATCGGTAAGCTCCAAATATCCCGCATGTAACCCGCAGTATGACTGATCTCTGATCTTTTCATGTAAAAAGGTGTAATGAAAAGCGCTATGGGCGAACTCACGGATCCTACAAACCGAGCGGAAGCTTTCGCGCTTCTTCCTGTCGTCTGGGCGGCCGGAGCAAGCTTTGGGTGAGTGGATGCATTAAACCAGCTTTCGAAGAGTCACAAGTCACTGACTGGAATGATCACCCTGTCGATACCTTGTGCAGCCCACTTCTCGGGGGGTCACTTGCTCGTCCTGCGGACCGGTTCCCGCAGAGTGTGTTTGCAGGGCAGTTCTGGAAAGACTACCCTTACTTCCTCCCGTGTCTTGCAACAGCGAGCTATACGGCGCTTACGTTCGTAGTCACCGCGATATGGCTCAAAGAGGTGCGTCGCCTTCGCCACTCCATAAAGGGTAACTGCTTATATTTCCTTCACCTCTTTCAGAGCATCCCTCAAAAGATCAAACACACCAGAAAGCGCGTTACATCCGACGCGTCCGATATCACAGTGACAGACCGCTCCCCCGCCGACGCGCCGGACGAAGACGACAACGCGCCCCTCCCCCTCCGCTCCGTCCTCACCTTCCCCGTCGTCATCTCCATCCTCAACTACGTCACCCTCGCCTTCCTCAACATCTCCGTCAACGCCCTCCTTCCCCTGTTCTTCCACATGCCCGTGGCGATGGGCGGGCTCGACCTGGACCCCGTTGTGATTGGGTACATCATGAGTCTGTACGGCGCGGGCTCGGGGCTGTTCCAGATCGTGCTCTTCTCTCCTTTGGTGAGAGGTTATGGTGTGCGCAAGACGTTCTTGTTGTCGGTGTCGACGTTTGTGCCCGTGTTTATGACGTTCCCGCTTATGAGCCTTGTCGCGAAGTATTATGGCGTCGGGTGGATCGTCTGGAGTCTTCTTGGGATGGTGCTCGGGCTGCTCTTCCTCATGGATACTGCCTACGGTACGCACTCCACACCCTTCTACTACCAGAGAATAGTTTCTGAGGCATTTTTCCCTTCAGGATGCATCTTTATGTTCGTCACGGCCTCGGCGCCAAATAAGCGCTCGTTGGGCGCTACGAACGGCCTGTCGCAAACAACGGTCTCCGCGGCCCGGGCCATTGGCCCCGCCCTCTCTACGTCGCTATACTCCTTTTCCATCGAGTATAATGTGCTTGGGGGGTACGGTGTATATGCGGTGCTTGCGACCCTGTCGTTGGGTGCGCTTCTTTTGGCCTTTCAGTTGCCGCACAAGTTGTGGGGCGAGGAGGACGCGGATGAAGTGGGGGACTCGGAGGGGGATGATGGGGCTTTGAAGAACTGATATTAGTGTGAGGGAGTGCTGGGATATGTAGGGGCTGAAAATGCAAAATCTGTCTGTAGTGTATATTATCCGATTCTGACTGACTTTGTATGCGGATAGATTGGGGCGCGCTTCCAGCGCGCTTCTTCCGGGCGGCTTGCTACCATTGCCATTCTCAAAAGGATGGGCATGAATTACGATCCCCGAAGGCAACACATTAGAAGGAAATCCGTGTTTACCACCATCAGCTTCCTGAGCATTATTGACGCAGCAGTGCCAGCTTCGGAGGCGCCTAAAGCCCATTAACATTTCTATTCCTCGACATCTAATTGAGTTACCCTGGAGAAGATCCTTCGGTTGGTTACCATCATATCGAGGCGACATATAACATGCTCGGCAACATGACTTACCATAACGCAGGACATAAGGATGATATCGAACTCCTTGCGTGGGCGATGGAATCGCGGGATGAACTCACGTCTAACTTCTCAGTCCTTATAGGTCAACTATGAGGACGCCGACCGGTGAGGCTCGAAGTGTCCGGACTCTGCTACAATCGTTCTCGTTTGAAATACGTTAACGGGGATGCTTGAAGGCGCAGTTCGGGGGAAGACTTCAATGTAGTCTAATATGGGAGCGAATGATAAGAATGACACTTTTTCCCCTCGTGCTGGACAGTCATCTCCGCAGATAGAAGCGTACTCACCGATTTTGGGCCCCTTCCCATCGAGCTCTGATCTACGAAGAAGATGGTGGCGTGCTCTGCTTTGAATCAAGGTGTCGGACACACTGACAAGTATACAAGGGAAATAAAGGGTCCAAGATAAAGTCGAGGGTAAAGGAGTGACGGGGAAGTACGAAGGCTCTAGATACGAACGAGATTGGAAAGCTAATATACAAATGTCCGAGAATGAGGGGCGACGAGGTACTCAGACGGCGTAGTAGCTGCGTCCTGCGCTGGTAGAAGTTGGCGACTGCAAAGGTAAAACATTGCTGCTAGAGAATGTCACACCGGTGTCTGTGGTCTGCTGTGCACGCACGTCCGAGAAGGTGGAGAGATGGCGGGGGTAGTTCGACGTAGGCGAAGACAGACTGCCATCCAGTCGACTGAGCTTCCCTGTCGTGTTACTCCCGCGCTTGCTGCTGTTGGGGTAGAAGGACTGCATCAACGCATTCGCAGGAGACAGCATTCCACGGCTGGCAGTGCTGGTGCGATCTCTCCGCTGCTTGGTATCCAGCCCAGGAGAAGAGACGAGCTCGGGTTCGTATTTCTCCGAGTACTGGCTGCTGGACCCGTAGGACGCTCTCTTCTCCGGAAGGGCGGTGAGGTTCCGAACGTTGCTCGCGCCGTCGTCGTCCGCTGGCTTATGAGGCCAGAAGGGAATGCTCAACTTCCTCGTGGAGCCAGCATACGTTGACGGAACGCCGAAAGTGAGTCTATCGCTCGGGGCCTGTTGATTCCGCAGACGTGAGCGATACATTACGAAGGCGACGATGGCGATGACAACGAGGGTTCCACTAATGCTTCCACCGATAATGGCTGCTTTGAAAACGCCGTCGTTGGAAGAAGTCGTCCCCGGTTTAACTGACCCCTGATGGGAGGCATTGGCTCCTGTGGGCATTGCTGTCGCAGTGACGGTCGTGGTGACTGTCGGACTTGTCGCCAGTGCTGCAGGAACGAGTGCATCGTCATAGCTGAATAAAAGATTAGATTGGAGCATCTCGAGCGAAACGCCTTGGCTCGCTCACCTGTACTCCGCGTAATCAAAATTCAGATAATTTGGGGTCTGTGAGGAGCTGGCCACTGCAATGATGAGCTGGTGAGCGCCATGCTTGAGCCCACTTTCCGTGTTGAATGCGTTCACTTGGTATGCAAAGCGGACTGTGCTATCCTCTCGCGGTGTGTGCACGTATTGACCGTTTTGGGCGGGCTTGCCGTCGAGCGTAAACGTACACTTGGTCGAGTAGTTACTTGGCCCAGATTCTACCAATGTGAAGAACACCGAGATTGAATCGCCTGTGGGGGGGCAAGTTATGTTATTGGGCTTGTCCGTTCATTGAATAAGAACATCAGACGTACCAATGAAGTTGATGACGATGGAACGACTGATCCCTGTACCATACAGTCCTGTCGCAGTCCAAGACGATCCGTGGCACTGTGCTGGGTCCGCCGCTAGACAGAACGCATTGCCAGGGCTGCAAGCCGACTCGTCATTCCAATGACCGTTCTTCGCCGGTAGGAAGGAGATCTCGTAGCCAGGGTTCGAATTATTGTCGTTGTCCTCTATGATACCTTTAGCGCGCCTGCTGAGAACGGAAGCCACCAAACTGAAAAAGAGCGAAAATAGGAGGACTAGCCGTCCCTGAGGCCCAGCCATACTAAAAGTGAGAAAGGGGGAGAAACTAGCCTACATTGCCTCAATATAGAGGTGGTGAAAGCATTTAAAGGCGCAGCGATGCCGACATATCATTTGGATGGACGAAGCCAATCCCCCGGTGGACGATCCCAGGTTGTCAGCTATCCACAGGGCTTCTTCTGGAGCTGGGGCTCTCCAATCTCCACTCGAAAGATCATCATGGTTGTTTGTTGATGACTATCCGTGGCAATTTCCTGTGGTGTTCACGAACCAGAAGCAAAGGCCATGCTTCTACGACCGTCACAGCTTCAGGAAGGTCGTATGAAGACTCGGACCAGTACTTGAGTCCAGGTTTCTGCCAGGGTGGCTTCGCAGCTCGTACGGCGTAGGTTCTATACTGAGGAGCGGGAAAGAGCATCGGTTATGGGTTGTTGAAAGGACGGTCCACGCTGGCAGCCCCGCTTTCGCCGATGTTTTGGCTGATCAAGATTCGAGTCAGATAGACCGGCTGTATGTCGTACTGGTGTGGGCTATCTGTTATCTTCATCGCTCAGCTCTTGTGCTGTGTCGTTCTGAGGGATACTCGTGATGGTGACGGTAGTTGCTGAAGTGACACTGGAAGATCAGCGACCTGTGGTCACTTGTGGCTAAATCAGACGATCAACGAATCAAAGCAAATACTCTACGGAATCAACAACGAGTGCAAAACGAGTGTAACCTTGGAGGCTGGTATCGTGCATGTCGGAACACTCGAGGTCTAGAAAATGTTTTCTGAGAAAATGATGGGACAGACCGTTGAACCCACTGGACACCCTTCTGGGTATACAGTGCGCAACCAGCACTTTCCAAACATGCAGCCTGTTCAAGCAAGCTACTAGGAAGTAGACGAAATTATTCCAGCCAGGGCTAGTACTGATGAGCAAAACTACTGATGACACTGGCGTATACAGCTACTGAGAACGCGCCCACCCCAAAGCTAGGGGGTCTTCATCGATAGGTAAGCTCGCTTTACACATAGAGTACTTCTGCCGTACTCTGTCCGATGTATGGTATACTAGCTGCAAGTCAAGCCCAGAAGCTATCATTTCGGCGCATTGTTCCTCCAGCCCATGGCATACGGTGCCCTTTCCAAAGGCGATATAAAGCTGTTTCAACGGGCCCAGCGAAAAGGGGGAGCGAAATCGTGACTGGAGTAAGTCCAGCACGCCGTCTCTGCTGAAAGACGCACCGCCCTCCACCCTGAGATATTGCAAGAGCGGACACGCGCAGGGCAGTTCTTGGTCTACCCCAGGCTCCTTCGGGATGAGAACAGCGAGAAGGTCATCGTCTAAGAGTATTTCCCCATCGTCGCTGTCATCGTCCTCGCTGCTGTCGAGCTCGAAAATATTCCTGGCGTTGGAAGGGTGAAGACATAGTTGCAGAAGATTTGGAAGCTCGCGGAGGAGTCCCGAAAGATATCCTTTGGGCATGTCGGGGAATATAAATCGCAGGCTGGTTAACTTGCTCCCGAGTTTATATACGAGTGCTGAAAGAGTATGTACCGGACCTTCGCTCATGCGGACACGGAAATCTAGAGAGGATAAAGCTGGCCAGTCACACTTCATCAAGAAGTCGATGATACGAAGGTCCTGGAGGTTCGGGAACGAGAGCGAAGCATGCTTCAGCTCAGGTAAGGCGACCGCTTCTTGGCCCTGGCTCGGCCATTCCCGGAGCTGGGCACAACTGGCGTCGAGCAACTTGAGCTTTGGGCAATGCGCAAGGACATCAAGCAAAACATCGCACATGATCAACTTGAAAACGTCGTTCTTGTTGTATACGCTCTTGGAAGGTTGGAGTTTCAGGGACTCGAGGTTAGACCATGGCAGCGACCCTTTCATAGATTGAAGTGGGTGAAGGAGAGTGAAGGAGGTGGACAAGGACAACACCTTTAGGCGTGGATTGTCCTCGATGTGCATACTATCCAGAATCAGATCGATGCTGTTGTTCCTAAATGCGCTTGTCATGTCGATATTGATTTCTAGTTTCCGCGCACGACGAAATGGGTTCCTTCCCTCTATTTCGAGCAACTCCACGAATTTCAAGAGTTCGGATTCGTGTCCAGAGAGAGAAACGGCGATATCATCCCACGTGGAATATGTGGGAGACGCGATGGCGAATAATCGGCTGAGGTATGGAAGATTGGGGAAGAACGAGCTCCACCCGGTACCGAAGGAGAGGGAAATAGGAGTAGATCCAGAGCGAGCCATCCATTCCTTAACCATAACATCCCTCTGCGTGAAAAGGACGAATCCATCCAGTTCTGAGAGGATTGGGATGTGAAGGGTCGACCAGAGGCGAGGAGTGGATAAAGCAACAGCCCTCCATCGCTGTGATACACGAGTGAGAAGAATCGGCGAATCTTCTGGACAGAACGTCGCGTTGTGGTTGGAGGGGAGGGAATGCAGAAATATCTCGCGGAGAAGTTCGTCCGGGAGGCGCCTAGCGAGTGCCAAAAGAGCACGATGGGCATCGATTGAAAGGCTTCGTTCCTGGAGCTGCTGTCGAATCTCCTCCTCGCTACCCTGGTGCACGAGGAGCTGGTTCTCCAGCTTAGAGACCTGGCTTTGGAGCTCCGCTAAGTACCATTCGATGATTTGGCAGTCACATTCGGAAGGCACGTAGTTGGTGTTCAGCGCAGCGCCAAACGGGGATCTTGTCGCTTCTATTGAGAACAATTACTCAGATATTCATTGCGAAAGAAAGGAATGGGAGATCACCTTACCTAGATTGACGTCCATAGGATCGGGGATTGTCGTTCGATCGTGGTGGTCGCGGTGAAAGAGCTGAACTGATGCCATCACTTCAGCCATGGTATGCCTTTCGTCCACCGCTCACGCAGTTATCGAGATCCTCGATAAGGTGGATATAACTGAGGCATAGTACATAACTTCCGAGTGCGAAGCTCATGAATTGCACCTGACATCAATAGGTGCCGCTGCAGAATGGGCGCTTACTAGAGGCAACGATCGCACTGGGCCTTTTTTTTATAAAACAATTTTAAGTAGTGAGCAATCGTGTCATACAACCTCTGTGTGAGGTGACCTAAGTCTATCTTCTTTGAAAGGGAAGGCGGAAAGATACTGGGCTTTCAAGCTGGTCAAGCCATTCCTGCTTGATGTCGACCGAGTGCACGATGACAATGTCGACAATGTTCGCTAGGTAGGTCATCACGACTTCACGGCAGGTCGTACGGCCATTTTCCGACTCTTCGCAGGTACAATGAATGCGTATGACCTTCACAGAAGTCGGAAGAGGAGAATGGTGCGTGAAGTCAAGAGTATGCCTACAACAAATTAAATGGTTATTGGTCGAATCTTGAACAAATTTAGAGCGTTCGGTACGCACCTTATCCAGTTGCACGAAACAGTAAAGTATACGAAAGGATGTAGTTTCAGTATCAGGGCTCGATACCTTGAGGTCCACTTGCTTAACATCAGACAGTCATGGTCCAGCCGCTCGAGAGAAGGAAATAATTTGACTTGGACATCTTGGAGGTTATCGGGACCGGGCGCTATGCCAATAGAATAGTCGGTCGACTCGTGTCTGCATAGCGTCAGGCTTCGAAGCTTTGGGAGTATGGGGAAGATACGACAGAGGTGGAGGTCATGATGTGGTTTCCAATGCAGGGTGAGAACTTCCATCGTCTCCACATTCGCCTCTAATAGCCGATAAAGTGCCGAGTAAACTGTGAACGCCATCCTGGAGCTGCGACTACAATGGTCCTGCTCCAGGAATGTTAGATCCAAAGGCTCGTTGTCTCCATAGCCATGCAATTCTGGGCCCGAATCCCACTCCTCTGTCGAAACCTGTGTCCCGGCGACGTACTGCACCTCGGATTCCGAGATCGCGAGCGAAGCATACTCCAGTTCATCCTCGCTATCCCATAGCACTGACTCGTCTGTCGCGCTGAAATCCGCTGAGTGGATTTTCGCTTCAATGGTGCGGTAGACCTGATCCATGGTCATCGTATAGGCCCTCTGGTCCCTATCAGAAACCAGTTCTGAGGGGGCGTAAGACCCGTCATCGTCAGACTCTTCAGAGGCAAGGTAGCCCGAGGTCTCTGGGCAAGTGAAGGTCTTGCTGGGTGTTGCTGACCAAGGAAGGGATCGGCCGCGCGCCTTTCGGGTCGTTTACAAGGTCTTTCAATTCGCCCCAGAGTTCCGATATCGTCGAGGGGGAGATCGCTCTGTACTCGAGTTCGGACTCAGAGTCAAAGCTCTCCTCGGTATTGGCGTCGGAGTCCCCATCGTATCCCTGCGAGTCACTACGTTCCCCCTCAATATATTCCCCGTCTTGACCGTAGTCTTGTTCCACGTTTCCTTCATCTTCGTAGAGCCCACATCGGACACCCAGGGTCGTATGTCGTCGCCCGGTCACGGGTGCGACCTCCTCCACAATTTCCAGCTCTGCCGCATCCCCTTCTGACAAGCACCCCTCGTCCTCCTCGGCCGTGGTAACGAGATCGTAGTCCTTCCTGAACACATAACAACCGTCGTCGCTATCGTCTTCGTCGCACCAAATGGGGCCCTCGGGATATGCGGCCTGGAACAGGCACGGTAGATCGACAAACAGATTCACGATTCCCTTCTTCCTCTCCTCCGAGCCCTCTGGAAGAGATGAGTACAGTTCCTCGAGAGCCAAAAGTGCCTTCCAGCCCACAACCTGAGCTGATGTGAACCGATGCCCACGCGAGAGATGCCAAAGTTCCTTGGAGGTCTTGCAAAGTGAGTAGACGGTCGCGCAATCACTGGGTGCGCAGGCATGCTCGACGATCTGAAGTAAGATCTCCGTGGGGAGGTCGAGAAGGGACAGCATCAAGACCGTGCTGCATGCAGGCGATTCAAAAGGCGGCGTCCAGGGGTAAGAGGGAGTAAGTAAGTAGGTCTGATGATTGATCACACCGTACACGAAATGAAACCCCTTTGATTGGCGTTGTGTGCACCCGAGGATGATGGGGTTGAAGCCAAAACCGCGCTCCCCCATTCTTGAACCAGCCAGGGACCTGACGAGTCCTTCACCTCAAATCTCTCCAGAAACTTGATTTCTCACGCAATCCAGGGTACATGCACTCGGCACCAACGTCAGACCCTCAGGTTTATCATTGGTGGGCCGTGGCATCGACCACTTCTTCCGATCTAGAAAGTTTAGTCCAAAAGCTCATACTTAGTATTGAACCTTCCTGGATGGCCGTCGAAACCGATTGGGTGAAGGCGTAGCTATGCAGAGGAGCGGCCTAAGCGTATGGTCGACCTTCTGTGTAAATACCACCCAGTGCGTATGTTTTGTTGATATTTCGTACTACCAAGGTATTAGCGCCCGTGAGTAGAGGCCGCATCAACTCCCCGTCTGGCACCCTTGAGTTCATTGTTCGGAGTATACAGTGTAGAGTCTAGTTTCCCAAGCCGAGGACAAGTCTGCAGGGGAACTGGTAAATGCCATCTACGATCAGACGTAGCTCCTGTGTTGGTGGCAGTCTGAAGAGGGACGGTATTCCGATGATGGTTGTAGAAGGACTATCTGATATGCATGATCCAGTTTGGAAGCTAGAAGTCGTTACTTAACATCAACTAGTATGTATAGTCTCTACCCAAGCTTTATCACTGTCCATACAGCTTCTCCAGGAAATTGTCGAAGGTCATGACTTAAGCGCCCGCTGGTTTGGGCGCCTTCTTCGGGTTGACACGAAGCCGGCTTCTTGCGGCTCCTATTGAGGCCTGCGGCCAGGGGCTAGAGCTAATAGAGACGCGGCTATCGGTGAGCTACGTGATGTTTAAGAAATCCCTGAATCAAACTCACTTCAAAGCCGTCACACATGGTCGAGTGTGACTGTGTCCGGCGTCCGCTCATACCCAAACAGGTGACCCCTTTCATGATCCTCCACCTTCTAAGATATCCAGGATATCATCCTGAACGACTTTCCGCGTGGCGCTGGGCTCTGGACCATCGGCAAGACGGCGCTTTATGTCGGCCAAATCGACCGCGATTCCGGGAGACTTGGACAGGATCTGGACAATGGCTTTTTTGCCACCCATAGCCGCCCAGGTCAAAGCCGTCCGCCCATCGCAATCCGTCCGATTAACGTCAACCCTAGGCTCCGCGCAGAGCCGTTTAACGACGGCTTCTCTGCCCGTCAAAGCCGCCTTCATCAAAGCCGTCTCTCCGACGCAGTCCCCCAAGTTAACGTCGAGCCCCGGGATGGAAAGAAGGAGCTCAACGATATCCGTGTTTCCGTTGAATGATGCCCACATAAAAGTGTTCCGTCGATAGTACTGGTCGGCCAGGGTGACATCGATTCCAGGTGTCGCGCAGAGGAGCCTGACGGTGCGTCCATGGTTCTGGAAGCACGCCCTTATCAAAGGCGTCTCCATACGGTGGTTGGCGATGTTGACTTCGACTCCAGGAGCTGCACACAGCAGCTCGACAATGGCTTCGTTTCCCTCGGATGATGCCCACCACAAAGCCGTCCGCCCAGAGCTGTCGGTCAAGTTGACGTCGATGCCAGTTGTGGCACAAAGCAGACGGACGCAGGCATCAGAGCCATACCTGGATGCACATATCAAAGGGGTCTGTCCTGCTTTGTCCGCGAGATTGACGCCAATGCCGGGTCTTGCGCAGAGGAGCTTGACGATGGATTCCGCGCCTTTAGTGGATGCCAGGATCAACGCAGTTTGCCCCGTTTCGTCTGCCATATTGACGTCGATCCCGGGCGCCTCGCACAGGAGCTTCACGATAGCTTTACTGCTGGAGCACGACGCCTTCATCAGTGCCGTCTGGCCTTGTTTGTCGGCCAAGTTCACGTCGACCCCGGGCGTGTCGCAGATAAGTTTGGCGATAGACTTGTTACTGTCGTCGCAGGACGCCTTCATCAACGCCGTCTGTCCATCTTCGTCGGCCAAATTGGCGTTAATTCCGGGCGTGTCGCAGAGGATCTCCACAGTGGCGCCACGCTTCAGCTCTACTGCAAGTTCGAGAGCGCTTCGCCTTGCTTCAGAGACAAAATTGACGTTGATACCCGGGCGTCCGAGGAGGATCTTGACTCCAGCGCCATAGCCCTTGGTCAGCGCTAGTCCAAGGGCGACTTCCCCGCCTAGATCGAAGTTATCAGTGTCTAAATGTTGAACTGACATATGGAAACATACTCATATAGTGGACTTCGACATGACGGAGAAGTTGGAGACAGTCTTTATTATCTCGATCAATAGTGTAAGCGTCTCTTTTTGCGCCGTCTGTTGGTATGAACAGATATAAGATTACGACGGCGGAAAGTCACAATGATTGGTATTTACGTTCAATATTTGGATCTGCGCCTGCATCCAGCAATGCCTTGACGACGTCCGGTTTGTTGAAGCGACAAGCGGCGTGGATTGCACTCATATCTCCTGCAAAATTGAAGGGTGGTCAGCGAGCCGCATAACTTCAATCAAAATAGAGAGTAACCTTCGAGATCCACGTTTGGGTCGACCCCCCTTGCCACCAAGGTAAGAACCGCTTCCCAGTCATTTGAATTAACAGCACCCTTGAGAGCCAAGTTCAAGTCTCGTTGCCTCTGCTTAATTCTTCGCGCGAGAACCGCTTCAGCGAGATCACGGAGTGGCATAAACAACAGGAGCATCGCCAAAATCTGCCCGAAGCCCCACTCAGCTTCATCTTCCCCCTGAAATCCTGAATTCTGCTTCAAGGTCAACTCGATATCGACGATGAAAACGAGGTTGATGGCCAGCAAGACGACGAGGCCGATGCACGGTGGGAGCATGGCCCACCGCCGCACGATGAAGTTGTGCATGCGTGCAAGCCGGGTGCCAGGGCGGACATAGGGAGCTGGATCCTCGGGTCGTATGGGCTTGGGGGTGGGTAGGTGACGGCAGAAAAAGTAAAGTCCCAGAAATGCGGCGATTGGGAGAAGGAGGTTAATGCCGGGCATGAGGAATATCGCATAGATAACGAAGGAGGTTATCCGTAGGGCCCACGACGCAAAAGGGACGTGTCTGCCAAGGATTGCGACGAGAGCGAATTCCGCCGCACAGTCGTTGGCCTTGCTCAGGCGCCCAAAACCTCGGATGTCGCTCCAAAGCCATAAACCGAGGCCAGCCATGAGGCTTAGATGTAGCGAGCCCAGGAGCAACACGATGCGCTTAACGAGAATGCTAGCACCCAATCGCGCGCCAGTGTCATCGCCTTATGCATTCATTGAGCAATCAATCAAACAGCTTAAGATATGCGCGACTGACTGAGCTTGTCCCCGAAATCTCGCGTTGGGTTCACACGTATGAGTGTGGTCGCTGTCATCGACTCGTTAGATCAGTCCCACTAAATATCTGTAGACATGAATATAACTAATACGCACAGATCACGGAAGCAAGCGACTGCCTTATATGCCGGGCCCACCCAGTCCAACTGGCGTTAACCTGCCGTTGCGAGCCCAGTTGACTCTTGTGCTGAACGTAGAGAAGGAAGTAGATGAAGGCGTTTGTGTTGTTCATCCAGCTCATGCTGAGAACAATACTAGCGTGGTAGCTCGTTAGACCCAACGTCTTGGCTTGAACCATCGAGGAAATGAGGATGGCGAAGGCGAGTACGAGGTTCGTCGTGGCCTGGGTCTCCGCTGCGTCCAGCTCGCCCTGTGTAACTTTTCCGTCCGCGAGTGCCCAAAACGCAGGGATGAAGCACATGAGATTCTGGATGTAGATGGCAGAACGAACGCCCACGCCAGAGATGTCTGGGTTCCCAGGTATGCTACAGTCTTTACTCGACATGGTAGTCTGACGAGGGGCGAACGGGTGGTCGGCAAGGGAGGGAAGCTGGCTAATCAGACACATGAGTATCGCTGTGATATAGAGTGCATGAACACGAGGTAGAGCAGCCTCGAGCATGTCGTGCATCAGCCAGCATCCGAATTAAACGATGCCACTGCAGCAAGGCAAATGATCGCACGCGGTCTGGGCAGGAACGAGGCTACATGAGCAGAGCGTAGAGCGGTGGGTGGTCCTTCGCACCTATCCAACATTCATTTCGCGTTCGCCTTCTTGAATGACCGGTGCTAGGGAGTCAGGATTGTCAGAGCTCCACGCCCACAGGGCGGGAAAGGAGCACATACCTATGATGTTGAGGTTGTCATCAGACGGCAATGTCAAAAGATATCCGGTGTTCCATGGTAGCAGCCTGGCGCTGAAACATAGTCGATTATCTGCACAGTGTTCGGCGACATGGTGGTCAACTCTAAGCACGAATTCGGACGCATTAGGCCGAGGCGCCTCCGAGTCCGATCATGATGCTGATCAGCCAATCAGAGGCTAGGCCTTGCTTTTCCAGGCTGTCATTCGCGCATGTTTCCTTCTCCAACCACGACACCAAGCCTTCTCCTCCCCAGATCAAGGGCACCGGTAAGTCCAGGATGTCTCTTCTTGTACTCTCAAGCTGACTCACCCAGCAGGGATCCCAGACGATGTTTCCGTAACTCCCATTGCCTCCATTGCCCTCTTTCCTCTACGCCTTCGCATCCGTACTCAAAGACCTGTCTTCCACCACCGCCTTTCCCTTCGACAATTATCTTACGCCTCCGATTCCTCCCTATATCCCCGTCTTTAATATCCCTGAGTCCTCAAGTCCGTGTTCGGAGGGGCTGCAGTTCGATATCAAGGATGTCGAGCAGATGCCTTCGCCCCAGAAGCAGCGTCATAGAGGTCTCCGCTTTCCTTATCACAATACACCATGCATCTTATTCTCCCGCCTCTCCTCAACTTTATTCGCCCCCGCACTCTGAGGCCTTTCGGCCAGTATGCTGAAGCCAGGATCGCGCTTAACGGGCCACGACTTTCAACTCGCCGGACGTACCAGCCCACTCCCACTCGAAAGTTCGGGTGGGTCTTCACTCGCTTCTTCGACCGCGAATGGCTCGGCTCAATGGCGCCAACTGGATTCTTCGCCTCCCCTTCCTAGGCGACTACCCCACGTCCCACTGAACCGTCTCAACTCTCTTGCTCTCTGCTCACCTCAGCTCTGCGAATGTCTTCCTTGTCACTTTGGTGTTTCCGCTGTGGACATCTCATGCGTGCGACCGATGTCTCTTCTCGCGCTTCCCGCGCATATGGTTCTCCCCCATTCACACTACTCCACGCGCCTCCGCCATGCACAAAGGTTGAACGAACTCTCCAGGAGTGGCTTACCCTCCACCACTGCTTCATTGAAACCGACGGCGCGAACGAACCCGTCTCTAGCACCCTCCACCGCTGGTCTGCCATCCTCCCAACTTCGATGTTCAACTAGGACACGGGAAAAATCACCAGACGAAGTGGACGGAAAATGGGGTTAGTCGACGAGGAAAGCACACTTCTGCACGGCCGCCCGTGTTGCAGGGACTGACCTCACGTCGCCTCACGTCGCGCGGGGCGGTGGACCTACCTTGAGCGGAGTAGAGGGCAGCTAAGATAGCAGGGCGGTTGATCTGGCGACCATGAGGCGAGAAGCGCCTGTGACGCCTGGCGTTCGGGCTCCTGTTTGAACCGAACATAATTGGGTGGTTGGGAGGACCGATGGGAAGAAATAGTCGTGCTTCGTCGGCTCTTTAAATCAGGTGGAGGCTTGTGAAGATCCCAGGCTACGTTCTACAGAGGGCTACCCCAGCATTGGGTCCTGGAGAATTAGCGCCGTGCGCCAATGTATTGGCGCCCATCTTCCGGGAGTGCGTCTCGGCTCTCGACCCAACAGTCAAGTATCCTCGATGAGGGCCTTGATATAAAATGCTGTCTACGAGCCCATCCTATGGCTATCAGCTCTCCCGATGCCCAAGAGTCTGCACGGTTGCCTCGCGTCGTTTCGAGCCTCCGAGGGCCTGTCCCTGGTTCGTCATCTCTGTTCGAATCGAAGCAGAAGCAGGCTAACCGACGAGTGTTATCTAGAGCAGAAAAGGGGTTCAGTCGCAGTAATGAAGAGCATCATTCTCTACCGTGCGATTCGGCTCGCGAATGTAGGCAGGGAACGCGGCCTTCTGAGAGGGAGATCCATTGCACGGCTAGTTGCCAAGGAACTCAGTGACATGTACAAGGGTATCATCTTCTTTTTCTGCATTTTTAGGTATTAAATCCAAATCTATGGCTTTTTCTTCGCTTGTTGTTCTTTATTATACATGTTCTTGGTGCCACTAATTTAAGCGCCCGTCGAGTGTTGTCATCCATCCAGCGAGATTCCACACTCCATGCCTTTAGGTCTTCGCTCCTGACCTGGCTAGATGCAAGTGCTCTACACAGACTTGCGGGTAGACAGCGCAAGGATGGATCAACGAGGCTATTGAACTGGGGTAGACCATGGGCTGCCTTGGAACTTTTAACAGCTTCCCACAATCGGAGTAGTGAGACGCGTGCACCTGAAGGGTGGCTCATCGGGCACTGGGTGTCACGAAACATGGGTATACTCTTCGTGCGGGACAGCACCTCTCCGTGTAAGACTCGAGTGATAAGCTGGGCTCGAAGTTGTGAACAACGATCCCCGAGTCATTGGTCCATCCGTTGCAGGAAATATTGATACCATGAGAGAACCATGCGGCGGCTCATACCAAATGATTGTCTCAGAAATAGACTAGACGTAGTGTGCAAAGTGACGCAGGCTTTATGGAGTACTGGTCGTGATAGGAAGGACCTATAGTCTATAGAAATGGGTCCACATTACAGTCCGAACTTGATAAGTAATACACCTCGCCTACGGGTCCGAGTCCCTTTGTCCTCCACTAGGTCCGACTCCTTCTGATCCATCCTGGGCCCCGCCGCCTTTCGATTTCACAAACCCTTCCAATATCCGAACACACTTCTCCTGCTCATCCTTTGATGCAGGATGCCCCCAACGAGTTCGGATGCCTCCAGGCGGATGTTCAAGACGCCGCTTGACGTCAGCCACATTGACAATAATTTCGGGAACTGCGCAGAGGTCCTTGATAATAGCTTCTTGCCCTTTGATGGCAGCCCAAAACAAGGCCGTCCCCCCGGTGCTCGGCGCGTTGACGTCGATCCCAGGCGCGGCGAGAAGGAGCTTGACAACAGCTTCGTGGCCGTACGTGGCTGCAAAACTCAAGGGCGTCATCCCATCGTCGTCTGACGCGTTGACGTCGATCCCAGGCGCGGCGAGAAGGAGCTTGACAACAGCTTCGTGGCCGTTCCGAGCTGCAAGGCTCAAGGGTGTCCACCCCCAGGGGGCTAACACGTTGACGTCGATTCCAGGCACGGCGAGAAGGAGCTTGACAACGGCTTCGGTACCTTGGTGCGCCGCAATTATTAATGCTGCGCGCCTGAGTTTGTCTTCCCCGTTGACATTGATCCCAGGCGCCGCGAGAAGGAGCTTGACCCCAATATGATATTCCTTAACCACCATGCAGTTCAGCGCAAGTGTACCATCTAAGTGGATGGAAGCATTAGCGCTGCCATGTCAGACAGTAGACTTGCTAAAGAACAAACCTAGGACCCGATTATCATAGTTTCTGAGGAGCTGGAGGCAGTCTTTATTCTCCCTCTGAATAACTTTTGTATCTCTCTTTGGGCCGGCTGTTACATGAAGATAAGTCTTTGTATAGAAGCCCAGTGTTTGGTACCCACATTCAATATTTGGATCTGAACCTGCATCCAAGAGGGCCCTAACGACGTCCACTCTATCAGAAAAGCACGCGGATCTGATTGCGGTCACTTCTCCTGATAAGTAGGTCTTGCTTAGTCGTGTTTATGTGGTCTCGAATGGAGTGTAGACAAACCTTCAATGACAACATTGGGGTCTGCACCCCTCGCAACAAAGGCAAGGACCGAATCCCAGTCCTGTAAGTTGACAGCATTCTTGAAGCCCAGATTCACTTCTTTTTGCATCCTACGGGTGAGAAGGGCCTCAGCAAGATCACGGAGAGGTATGAACAGCAGAAGGATGGCCAGTATTTGGCCAAAGCCCCACTCGGCTTCGTCGTGCCTTTGGAGGTGTGCATTCTGCTTCAGCGTGAGCTCGATGTCGATGATGAAGACTAGGTTGATGGCCAACAGGAAGACTAAACCGAGAACAGGCGGAAGTACACTCCACCACCGCGCAATGAGTTCCTGGACCCAGCGGAGTGTAGTATCCCAAGGGTGCTCCCAATTGTACATCTGTCTTCTGGGATACGGAGCTGGCTTTATCATAATCGTTGGAGGGGAACCGCGAGCGCAATAGTGGAAGCCGAGAAACACCACAATGGGGAGGAGGAGGTTAAGCCCTGGAACCAGAAACAGACCATAGATGACGAAGGAGGTGATCCGCAGTGCTCCCGACGCAAAGGGGATGTGGCTACCAAGGATTGAGATGAGGGCATGCTCCGCCGCACAGTTGTTCGCTGTGTCCCGCATGTTCCCAAAACCGCGAATGTCGATCCAAAGCCACAGCCCTAGCGCAGCCATGAGGCTCAGATGGAGTGAGCCCAAGGGCAAGACGTAACGCTTGACAAGATTCTTCGCAGCCATGCGTGCGTTTACAATGTCCTCTGGTGCATTTTATGAGCTAGACGCAAGTGTTTCAAAGGTATGTGAACTACCTGTTTGACGCCCATTTCCCACCTCCTCATTGGTGGTAGCACCCGCTCCATCTAGCTGCTTGGGCCTTTCACTTGGGCTTGGTAGCGTGGCTGTTATTGTCACTCAAGAGGTCGGTTTCAGGGTGACGAAGATAGTTTAGGAAGCTTTGACTCACGCATCCCAGTCTCGTTGTCGACGGCCTGCACAGAGGGCCCACCAGACTGCCCGGATTCCTCACCCGAGGTATGGTTCACCTGCCCTGTGTTTGTTCCTAATGTAGACAGCCTCGTCAGCCAGAACCGTTGAAGCTAGATGTACGGTGCGTACCAGGAAGGAAAGAGCACCTAATATGCCTGGCCCAAGCCCTGAAGGTGGGCTCCACAATGTGTCCGGAACCCGAAGTAACTTGACTCCTATGCTGGACGTAGAGCAGGAAGTAGATGAACGCGTTAGTGTTATTCATCCAGGACATATTGAGGACGATGCTGGCGTGGTAGCTCGTCAGTCCCAATGTCGTAGCCTGAACCATTGAGGAGATGAGAATGGCGAATGCAAGGACGAGGTTGGTTGTTGCCTGGGTCTCGGCTGATTCCAGTTCGTTTTCGGTCACTTTTCCATCGATGAGGGCCCAGAAAGCTGGGAAGAAGCAGAGGAGGTTCTGGACGTAGATTGCAATGCGAACGCCAATGCCCGCGATGTCAGGATTCCCCGGGATTATGCAAGAGCCAGCCGACATAGTGATGGAGGGGGATGAAGAGAAGTGGAAAGTCGAAATCGTGCAATCCGGGAACATAGCCAGACATAAGGCAGAGATGACCGAGGAAGGGCTCTGTGTGACTGTCGATATCAGAGAAACCCTAGCGACGTGAAGTAATGACAGGAAAGATAGAAGGTGTGATGAGTCAAAGAACAATGGCCATTATCTCAACCGTCACGGGCCACGGCGATCCGTCTCAAGGTGTTGGTCAGTTTCAGTGTAAATGAGGGTGAGCATCAACGCTCATTTTCGCCCCACGCTGCAGCAGTCAACCTAGATGGACTCCTGCAGATTGAAATGGGGTCTTCGGTGACAGTATATCGGAGCACTCACAATAAGAGTCTGCAGAAACCCTTCTGCCGACTCGGAGATCCGAAGCCTGAAGGTACCCACAGGCACATACACAGGCCGCCCACAAACACAAATTTTGCCTTCTTTGGGTCGCGAATCTGGGCGAGGGTCAAGGATGGACCGTGCATACCTCTCATGGGATACTCTCGAGGAACGATACGGTGAAGAGAAAGGTTGAGTAATTATCAGTTTAAAACTTCGCAAGCCAGTTTACAAGGGCAGGACTACGCAAGCATACGTTGGAGTGTCGGTTCGCCTGCACTACTTTGAAGGGGAGCTGGCTCAGACGCAACCGTTGTAAGGAGGGCACCATTTGCCTACTGTATTTTGAAACTCGTCAGCGTCACCGATAGATCAAGACACGAGACGCACTCACGAGCATCCAGTTCGTAGACTGCAACCCGCGAGCGTGTACAGTTTCGATGGTATGCCATGATGAACCGCCTAGGATATCTGTAGGTTGCCTTTCAAAACCACTCCTGGTCCGCGGCTGCGGCTAGAGGCACAAATGCAGGCTTTAACGACAGGGAGCGGGTGCTGGAATCTATGCAAATCGATTCGTAAGGTGCGCCGCAAAGTATTGGGGCTTTCACGCACCGGATACAATGTCACAGCACCTAGCAATTATCCTCGCGCGTTCTCAAGTTAGCTTCGTTTAGACTGAATGCAGAGCATGACCAGCTATGTAACGTCTGTCAGGATCGTGTCGGAATGAACTAGCCGCATGTTGCCCAATCGTCGTAATTAGATCGCGTTCGGTGCTATGGTCGTGTTCAGACTTTCGGCTATAGCTGGGTGTGATGGAACTTGAAGCTTGGGTACTCAGAGACGATGACAAACTCTTTCCGCTCGGCCATTTGCAGTGCTTATAACTACTTCACCGTGCTGGAGAGCCAGTCGAGATGAGCGAGCGCCAAAAGCATGATAAACAGAAATACTCACCTGCTAGTTACCGCCCCCAGCTAACTGCGTGCCGACAACCATACGGTCCAGCCCAAGTCCAGGATTCCAGCCAGCAAACTGGGTGACACTATGCACTGCTAACTCCGTACCTCGCACGCGTATCCATCTCAGGGTAGAAGCGTCAGTCAAAAAAAGCAAGTTACTGAGTTTTGCTTTCAGATGGCGTCTAGACTCGTGACCAGTGCCGCTCTATGAGGCAAACCTCGATAGAGGGACTGGCGGATTTAATATTTTTTTTGGCAGGAGCGATTTTCGGCGTTTGCCGCCACCCTAAAAAGGAAATGGCACACCCTCTATAAAATGTGATTCCCTCTGCGTAGCCCTCCATCCTTCCCGTTTAATCTTTAGAGACTCTCAGAGTACACTATAGTATGCATGTAACGCTTTGAAGACCGTTTTTTCAATAGAAAGGAACAGAACCCTTTCTCAAGGTACAAGGTCTCGGCTTCGTTGGCCTGCACACCCAGGAAGCCTGTGTTTCATCCATTGGTTGTCTGAGAATGTGTTTCTTGAGCCTGTTGGGGACATAGACACTTTTAAAGGTAATATATTCTCTTTTACCTGTGCATTGCGCTCTGAATGCTCAAATGCAAAGAAAACAGAATTCATGAGCAGGTGCCATTTCCTTTTATGGACGCCGGAAATCGTTCCAGCCAAATTTATAATCAAATCCGCAGGTCCCTCTATCGAGGTCGGCACGCCTCATAGAGCGGCACCGGTCACAGGTCTAGATGGCGTCGTTGACATGGTGGTTGAGCAACGAGGCCGGCGGCGGTTGGCGGCGGGACATGGCCGTAAGAGCATCTGATCACCGAGAGACATTACCGAGATAGGGGCCGACGAGCGCTTGGGGCCCCGCGCTCGACCTTGTTCAACGGATCCCTGCCTGGACAGTGAACTACTCAGCCTAAGTGCCTCAGAAAGGGCTCAGCGTGGCTCACCTGGTGCTGGAAAGGACTCGCCGGTGTCCGAGCCCAACACTGAGCGGCCGCCGTGGGAACGCTTGCCTGAAAGCGGACACCAACATTGGCGCTTGTCCCAGAAACACCACCCTTCTCTCTCTCGAACCGCAACGACTTACATACATAGCTCCGAACGCCCTGGTAGGTCCACTTAGTGGCTCTTCTTATCACTCTGAGCTAACACACCCCGTCAGCCCTACGCTCTCATCTCCATGGCAAAGATCCATGCGACGCTTTGGCACTGTGACCTGAACCTCTCGCCGTTCTCCTTGCCCCTCTACCTCTGCGCCTCAGCGTAATATCAACCAGCTAATCTGCCCACCTCTCCGCCCTTTGGCTCACCCCAGCCAACTTCAACTCCGACACTCACTCGATACCAGTCAGGAAGCTTAGTATGCTCCTCCGCACCCCCAGAGACTGAGACCTTTGGGCTTGGCCTCCACCACGATGAATCACGGCACCTCCCCTCAACATTTAGCGCTAGTGTCGCCCTCAGCCAGGATCAGTTAGCCCTCAGGGCCGAAGATACATTCCTGCTCAGATGAGCCTTACCCGCCCCGCGCTGGATGAAATCTTACTCCTCATACTTGCGAGTGGGGACACTTTCGGTTGAATGGGTTCCTTCTCCATCACTCCGTCGCAAACCCATTATCTTGCTGCGTATTCCAAGGCTGCATCTGCTCCGACGTGCTCACCGCAGATGCAGCTTGCTCTCGATCCCCAAACCTCGAATATCCTTGCTATCCTGCAACACGTCCCAAAGCCCTCCAGGACTACCTCACACCCTCCTCTACATTACTCAGCCACAGTCCACGCGCCCACGGATGCATACCTCCGCCACCACCTCACACTGCGATCTATGAAAAAAACGGGCTAATGGAGTTGGGACGCAGGGGAGATGCACTGAGATGTGCACGGGGAGCGTTGGGTGCGAGGGGATATTGGGGTGTGGTCATACGTTTCCGTTCTGCCTTTGGGTGTCTGTTCAACCAGTCTGTAGAGGACGCCAGCGCGACCGTTCGGTGGCTTATCAAAACTAGCATTTTGCTGGCGTTGCACAGCGTCGAACATCTTGTGGCCATGGGATTGGGCGAGTATTTTAGGGCGCAGGAGGACACAGTGCGGTGGAAGTGAGGCTGGCCGAAGTCTGTAAATCTGGTATGGTCTACGAAGCGGATTTGGTGCGATACTCACCAATACCTTGTCGGCTCCTGGGTCCGATGGGAGAGTAGCATGAGGTGGTAGCTGCAGTCAGGTGGAGGCGTAAAATACGTACCTTGACGCGCGTTTCGTTTTGATCGTTCAGCACCGAGTAATTGGCGCCCGTGTAAGGCGGCTCGGTTCTCAACACGTAGAGCCCTCCACAACTTTCAAACGGACTCTCCAACGGTGCCACCATGTCCTCTCCATCGTGGCTGACAACCTGCGATAGGCGCGTTCGTAAAAGAGATACTCGAGACTCTGGAAACAGACAACTTTTGGAGGGTGAAGTAGGATCCGATTGGGCGTCGGAGGTCGCGAAACATGTGTGTATATTTTATGTGCGGGTCGATGCCTCTGAGCCCAAGGGTTGGGGGTAGTTCAGCTGACCTCGAAGCTACGGACAAGAACGCGCGCGCCTTGATCAGAAATTTGGTACAGAGTGGTATGTATACAAGGACAGCTCGAGCATTCGAAAAGAATTGTTGTATCAAAATCGATATCAGATTGACATGGTGTCCGGGGCCCTGAGGGATACGGTACTGGAGGGTACTGATCAGGCGAAGGTACAGAGCCTTGTGCGCGCAGTAACTAGCTCGAACTTGACTAATAGTCCATAGTATGATACAAATTCCTACAGATTATCCCTTCGTTCTTGAATTCCATCAGGTATCGCTGACGCATCCTCGGGCGCGCTGCTACATTCCGATTTAAAACGCATTTCCAATATCCGAATACACTTGCCCTGCGCATCCTTCGATGCAGGAGAATACCACTGCCAACCGTTAGGAGGGTGTTCAAGATGTCGCCTAAGGTCAGCCAGATTGCCAGTTATACCGGGAGCGGCAGCGAGGTCATTGACAAGACCTTTGTTGCCTTTAAAAGCAGCCCAAATTAAGGCCGTCCACCCATTGGTGTCCTCCGCACCAACGTTGATCCCAGGCGTGGCGAGGAGGAGGTTGAGAATAGATCTGTAACCATTCATAGCCACAAATATCAAGGGCGTCCACCCATCCGTGTCTGGGATGTTGACGTCGATTCCAGGGACGGCGAGAAGGAGCTCGGCAGCACCTATGTGGCCGTAGCTGGCTGCGAATATTAAGGCTGTCCATCCATCGGAATCTGCCACATTGACGTCGATTCCAGGCGTGGCGAGAAGGAGATTGAGAACAGGTTCGTGACCGTACATGGTCGCATGCATCAAGGGTGTCCACCTGCTGGTGTCTAGCGCGTTGACATCAATCCCTGGCGCGGCGAGGAGGTGCTTCAGAGCAGCTTCGCAACCGTTTGCAGCTGCAAAGCTCAAGGCTACCCGCCCATTAATATCGCGCATGCTGACGTCAATTCCGGGTGCGGAGAGAAGAAGCTTGAGGACAGCGTCATTACCATTGCTGGCCGCATACATCAAGGACGTTTGCGCGCTGGTATTTGCCGCATTGACGTTAATCCCAGGGGCGGCGAGGACGTGCCTGAGAACCGCTTCATAACCGTTCCAGGCCGCATACATCAAGGCTGTCCACCCGTCAATGTCTGGTGTGTTGATGTCGATCCCAGGAGTCGCGAGAAGGAGGTTGAGAACAGCTTCGTGACCGTTCCAGGTCGCATATGTCAAGGGTGTCCGCCCATCGGTGTCTGGCGCGTTGACGTCTATTCCAGTCGCAGCGAGGAGGAGTTTGAAAACAGTTTCGTGCCTTGTCTCGGCCGCAAAACTCAAGGGTGTCCTCCCTTGAACGTCTGCTGTATTGACGTTGATCCCAGGCGCAGCAAGAAGGAGCTCGACAACAGCTTTGTGACCTCTGCCAGCCGCTAAACTCAAGGGCGTTTGCCCGCCGGCGTTTGATTCATTGACGTCGATTCCAGGCACGGTGAGGAGGAGCCTGACAACAGCTTCGTGACCGTTCCAGGTCGCATATGTCAAGGGTGTCCGCCCGCTGGTGTCTGGCGCGTTGACGTCTATTCCAGTCGCAGCGAGGAGGAGTTTGAAAACAGTTTCGTGCTTTGTCTCGGCCGCAAAACTCAAGGGTGTCCTCCCTTGGACGTCTGCTGTATTGACATTGATCCCAGGTACAGCGAGAAGGAGCTTGACAATGGCTTCGTGGCCGTACCTCGCCGCCAAGCTCAAGGGTGTCCTCCCGTCAATATCTGGCAGGTTGACGTCGATACCAGGTGAGGCGAGAAGGAGCTTGACAATAGCTTTGTGACCCTTCTGTGATGCAGATGTCAAGAGTGACCTCCCGTAAAATTTGGTGTCTGGCGCGTTGACGTCGATCCCTGGCGCAGCGAAAAGGAGCTTCAAGATAACGGTTTCAAATTCCTGCACCTTGGTGACTGCCGTGGCAGGAGAGGCTACCTCGTCGGTGTTCCCGGCATGGACTTTGATTTTGGAGAAAACCTCAAGAAAACTCTTGAAAACGGGGGTTTTCAATCTATGCATTGGGCAGGCCACAGCACATACCTCTTTCTCGTCAGGCTTGATTTTCATAAAGCCGAGAAGGACCTTGATTGCAGCTCCATATCCATTTTTCGCTGCCTGAACCAGCGCTTTTACCGGATCTACAGGGAAATATGAGTTTTGCATATTTGATATTGTGCTACATGACAGCCCACCTAGAGTCCCCATCTCGACTTGATTGAGAAGCCGAAGACTATCCTTATTATCCCTGTCAATTGTATAGGGGTCCCTCCTCTGACCGCCTGTATATATGAGTGAGTGCGCGCATAAGACACACTCGTTGGAGCCTACCTTCGATGTTTGGATCTGCCCCTGCTTCTAATAGTATTCTAATGATGTCCAAATCTTCACGGGTGCAAGCCATGTGCATTGTGGATATCTCCTCTATATCTGTCAATCAGGAACAGGCTAAGGTCAGTCACCTGCCAGGTCCACAGAGCTCAATTGACATACCTTCAAGTTTGGCATTCGGGTTTGCTCCTCTTGCAAGCCAGGTAATAACCATGCTCTGGTTCCCTGCATTGATAGCACCCCCAAGGCCCATATCCAAGTCTTTTTGTCGCTTCTTCGTTCTGCGAGCAAGAATCGTCTCGGTGAGATCACGGAGGGGCATGAACAACAAAAGCATCGCCAGGATCTGACCAAACCCCCACACGGCTTCTTCTCTATCCTGGAGACCGTCGTTTTGCTTGAGTGCGAGCTCAATATCAATGATAAACACGAGGTTGACAGCCAACAAGAATACCAGACCGATAAATGGCGGAAGCATGCTCCAGCGCCGAGCGATGGAGTTGCAGACACGGCGGCGAATCGAGAGGCGGAGCCAAGCGTAGTGAAAGGGGGAGCCGACTGACACCTCTCCCGGAGCCAAGACCTTCGGAATGGGTAGAACACGCCAGAAGGAGTAGAGGCCGAGGAATAGTGCGATTGGGAGGAGGAGGTTGATTCCAGGAGTAAGGAATATGGCGTAGACGAACAACGAGGCGATCCGCAGCGCCTCAGAGGCAAACGGTACATGGCTCCCCAGGATGGCGACGAGCGCGTGCTTGGCCGCACACTCGTTGGAAGCATCCTGCCCCTCTCCGAACGCCCGAATGTCACTCCAGAGCCAAAGCCCTAAGCCAGCCATGAGGGTGAGATGGAGCGATCCCAGAAGCAACACGAAGCGTTTGACAAGGATCTTAGCACCCCTCCGCGAGTCGTTATCGCCGTCTGCAAATATGATGAGCAACATTCACGAACATGCCAGGTATGAAGTACAAGAATCACCTATCTGAGCGTCGTAGACAGATGATGCCACGCCATCGTTAGATTTTCCTCCCTCTGGGTCCGTGCTATCGTGTCCTGGCCTTCCTCGATTCGTACCTGTCGTGGAAAGGTTAGTTCTCTAACAGTTAAAGCGTTACGGGCACGGGACTCACCAGGTATAACCGAAACAGCCAAGCCTCTGATATCCCGGGCCCACGCACTCCAGGTGGGTGGAACCCGACGCGGATTGCTCCCCTGGCTCTTGTACTGAACGTAAAGCAAAAAGTAGATGAACGCATTCGTGTTGTTCATCCAACTCATGTTGAGAACAATACTGGCGTGATAGTTCGTCAATCCCAGCGTTTGAGCCTGAACGATGGAGGATATGAGAATCGCGAACGCGAGAACGAGGTTCGTCGTGGCCTGTGTTTCCGCGGCTTCCAATTCGCCCCGAGTAACCTTTCCGTCCGCGAGCGCCCAGAATGCGGGGATGAAGCACAGGAGATTCTGGATGTAGATCGCGATGCGGACGCCGACACCCGCGATGTCTGGATTGCCCGGGAGTTTGCAAGAGCCACTAGACATGGAGATGGAGGGGGATGCAAAGGAGCGGCAAGCTGGTGTCGCTGCAATCCAAGTACATCGCAGGACATGAGGCAGAGATGATCAAGAGCGGGCTCTGTGTGACATCGGCATCGGACGGATGCTGAAAATGAGAAGGCATGGCAGGCAGATCGAAGCCGTGTGATGACCAAAGAACAATGGGCATACTCGAGCACTCACAAAAACCAGTTCTTCCGAGGTTCGAACGCCCACACCCGTACCCACAGGGGCACACACCGGTCGCCCACCAACACAAACTTTGCCTCGATTAGGCAGAGAATCGAAGTGTTGATTCTACGCGGTTTAATTCGTAAAGCGCGTCGAAATGCGTTGGGCTGCTACTCACCGGAAATAACACGACTATGTCAACCTCACTCCCCGCTGATTTCGAGTTCGTTGGACGCGTGCGGGTTTTTGCGAATGAGATATGGAGCCTGGTGAAACCACCGAACGTCTCTAACAAACGAGCACACCCCTCGCCCAGCCTGATAGAGTCTTCCGGGATCGTGTCGGAACGAATGAATATCACGTCGCCCAGCCGTAGTTTCTCTCGCAAAGGTCAGTCGTGCAGTGTTGACGATTCAAGGACACTCTCTCGCCGCCCTGCCTTCTGCAGTGCTTCCTCCATCCTCCACGATGACCAGTCGAAAAGAAGAAAAAAATGACCATGCTGAGCTGGTGAGCCAACATAAGGTGAGCCAGCACAAATGGAATGAAAATCCGAGATACTCACCCTTGAGATATCGTCTATTTCTCCCCCACAGGCTCCAATAACAGCCTCAGCCAAATGCAAGCCGACGAACAACTGTGAATCGACCGGCGAAACAGGAGACATAACCGCTACAGTCGTGAGTTCATCTCAGCGTACCGTGTCACATTCAGACAGCTCGATGTCGACGACATGGTGGTCGAGTTCAAGCAACTGCCGCACCAAGCGCCTTTGATCGCCGGATCGCATAGCCACGATATGGGCAAACTTTGGGCAAACTCTCTTGCCTTCAAGTTCGAGAGAATCTCCCCTGAGTTCCTGAGTTTACCTGGCCAACTTCGTTGCAGCTCAGTGTGTTTAAGGAATAGCTCAAAATGATTTGACTTAGTCGGGCGCAAGCGAAGGATCCGGTGTTTGGCGTGAAGCGCCCAGACCACCGCCACCTTCTTCCGTTGGCTTATAGCCTTGGCAAGTGCATATGTATCTTTCGTACTGAATCTAAGTCCAGGCGTCACCTACACGCCGCAGTTGTACCACGCTCTATGACAATGGACCTCTTGCCGCGCGACGCAGCGGATTTTTACACCCCTCTGAAAAAGCGAGCATCCAAAACACTCCAGCACACACACAGAGGCAAGTTACAAACGTGTTACAGAGAGGGCGCAGCTACGTAGTATACTCACTGATAAGGCTGCCAACCTAAAGCAAATGGATCATCATCAAGCGGCAAGTTCGCTTTACACAGCGAGTATCCGGGGCCTCCTGTAACCTCTAGTTCCGGATTCACAAGCTGCAGGTCAAGCCCAGCTTCTACCAGATCAGCACATTCCTTCCTTAACCTGTCGTGCGCCGCTCCCTTTCGGAAGGTGGTGTAGAGCTGCTTGAACGGTCCTGACGGCGAGGTTGAGCGCATACGAAGTAGGCCCAAGATGCCTTCCGTGCTAAAAGACGTGCCACCTTCCAATCTGAGATACTGCAGGCAAGGGCACACGTATGGCCGAGCCTGTTTGGCTCCTTTGGGAGTGAGAACCGCCAGAAGCTCGTCGTCCAATACTGGTTCGAACGAGGAGAAAACCGAGAGAAGCCCGTCGCCAAAATGTTCTTCAAATCCCCCGCTATCGCTTCCGCCGTCCTCCTCTTCGTCCGAGAGTTGGATTTCGTGTTCGGCGCTCGCTTCGTGGTGTAGATGCAGCTGCAAGAGGTTAGGGAGCTCGAATATAAGCTTGCCAAGATAACCTTTAGGCATGTTGGGGAATGTGAACTGCAAAGTGGTTAATCGGGGCCCATATCTATCGGTGAGTGCTGAGAGAACGTTGACGGGGCCTTCGATTTCCTCGACGCAGAGGTGGAGGGAGGATAACACAGGCCAGTCACACTTTGCGAGGAAGTCGACAACGTGTAGGTTCTTCCAAGCGGCGAGAGAGAGGGAGACGTGCTTCAGCTTTGGCAAAGTGACGGCTTCTCGACCCGGGATCGGCAGTTCCTGAAACTGAGAGCATCTCGCCTCGAGTAATTTGAGGTTTGGACAGAGCGCCAGGACATCAAGGAGAACATCGCAGATGATAGACCTGACAAGACCATTTTCGTTGTGATCACGACGGTGGGGTTGGATCCTCAACGATTCGAGATTCGACCATGGATGTGGGCCTTTCATAGTGTTGGGCAGGGTTGCCAAGCTGAAGGAGGTGGATAGAGTCAGATCCTTCAGATGCATGTTATCCTCCAGATGCAACGCTGACAGAATGCCGTCACATTCGAGGCGCGTAAGAAGCCTGGCATTGGGAATGGCCGCCAGGTCAATATAGAGCTCCAGCTTCGGTACACGGCGAAACGGGTTCCTTCTTTTTTTTTCGAGCGACTGGATAAGCTTTTTGAAGATTGAATGTCGCCGTCCACGTAGAGTGATCGACATATTCTCCAATCTGGTCAACGCCGGAGAGAGAACGGAAAGCAGAAGACCGATGTCCGGTATGGTAGGGAGGAGCGCGACGGGCAGAGTGCCAAAGGAGAGCGAAAGGGGAACTGATCCTGAGCGTGCCATCCATTCCTTGATCGTGGACATTCTGTTGGAGGAGTAGTCAAGCAATCTTGAGAGGAGCGGGATATGGAGGGTCGACCAGAGGCGAGGCGTGGAGAACGCAACATCGCGCCATCGATTTGATACGTGAGTAAGTAGGACGGGTGAGTCGGCCGGGGAAAATGTAGCGTTGTGGTTAGGCGGGAGGCAATTGAGGAATACTTCCCGGAGGATATCGTCCGGGAGACGTCTGGCAGGTGACAAAAGCGCACAATGGGCAGCGATGAACAGTTTCAGTTCTTCAAGTTCAAGATCAGGCCCAATATCTCCTTCGGTGGCCTCGCGTACTATCCGTGCTTGATCCTCCAGCCTAGAAAGACCGATTCTGAGTGTTTCAAGATAGCCTTCGATGTTTCGACATTCTTCTTCAGAAGGCACGTAGTTGGTATTCAGCACGGATTCAAACGGGGATCTAGTCCCTTGTATCAGGGATAAGTCGTCGAGTTTCGTGAAAGCCAATAGATATTACTCTACCTTGCTTGTCGTCGATAGCTTGGATTCGGAATACCGACCTGGTGATGGTCATGGTTCAAGAAAGATCTTTCAATGATCCCATGATTCCCATCTAGCTTGCCATCACCCGCGCGTGTCTCTCTCCAACCACGACGTCCTCCAACCACTACGTCAAACGAGTTTAACTGGCCCTGGTGAGTTTTGCTAGATGTTTTCTGTCGTCTTTTCCCTCAAGCTGACCCTTTAACTGTCAGACATCCGCCTTCTCTGCCATGCCTGAGCTCCCTCCGCGCCCGCTCAGCTGATCAGAAACTCCCGTCACGGGTCGTATTCTCTCCTCTACGCCTTCGCCTGCGCAGTCTTCCCATCCTTTCAGTACCGCTGCTCCGCTCGTCAACCTCAAGATTCCCAACTGCCTTGATTCAAACTGCCCACATGCCGTCGCGTCCAACAGCACCTCTCGTACCCCTTCCTCCGCTTCCCCAACCGCGATCACTGTTGTATCGTTCCCTATTGTTCCCCACAACACCTCATCCCCCTCGCGCTCTGGAGCCTTTAGACGACACCGAAGACCCGATCTCGCTCAGCCTACACCTCGCCTCATTGACACTTTCCTGCTCTAGAGTTTGGGAAATCCCGTCCTCGACCGACTTACCTTAATGGCACCAAGTCACTTCTCCGCCTCCTCCTCTACAAGATCCGGATGTCCCGAGCAATCCTCCCTCTTTAAGCCACCGACTTGTTACCCCTTCGCGCTCAGCGCGAGTGCTCCACCCCATTTCTCTACCTCACCTCCGCCGCCCTGCACAACCTCTCGATTAAATTCTCCGATGGTTTCCCCTTGCCGTCTCTATCCACCACCTGTCCCTTGCCGTCGACAACGCGCATGGACCCGTCCCTGCCCTTTATCACCAACCCACCATGATTCATTTGGGGAACTATCGAAGCTTAACAGGAGACGGAGGAGACGACTTGCCGGATACAGGGGAACAGCAGCAACGGACGTCTTGAGGGGGATACGAGAGCCTGGGCTGTCGCGTTCGCACCGCGCCTGCATGGAGGAGAGCACACGCTAGCGCAACCGTCAGTCCTGTAGTGCCAAGAACGGCCTTGCATAGGGCTGGAATACTCGCGATCGTCAGATTTAGCGAGTACCTTTTGAAGTATCGAAGAAGCTCGAGGGTGGTTGGGATCGCGAGGTGGCGTATCAAGCAACCACGAGAAGCGCGCTGAGGACAAGGCTGCCCACTCCTTGAACTGAAAGCATGCGAGCGGTTGGCGGCATTGATGGTGAAGGAATGGTGGGCGGAGGTACTGCGGCATTGTGGGATCAGGGCTGGAGGATTTCTTTAGCGCCCGGGTCCCGGGAGTGCGCCCTGCACCACAGACGTCGGACGTTATCCGTATAAGTGGGTTTATGCAAGAGATACGTACGAGAGCGCCGCAGATTATCTACCCCTTCAGGGTCCTTGTTTCGACATCTGCTGGGACCCTTATCGTGCAAATTGCTGATGCTGATTTAGGCGCCCGTCGAGCGTGGTCATTCTTGCGCCGAGATTCCACATACCAGACCTTGGGCTCTTCGCACCTATCAAAGCAGCCTAGATGTTGCTATATCTGTGGGCTCATGAGACTGTTAAATGGTGGCTGGCTGTGGCGGTACAGTACCCGGTACCTTGGGATGGTCGGGTTTTCAAAGGGAGACTTTGGACACCGGCAACCGGAGGGCGCATATATTGGGTATTCGATGGATGCGAGGTATGTGCGACTGCATATTCTTTGGGCTAGTCGGCGCCTCAAGGCATGAGGCTTGAAGGATGTCAAGCTGATCTCGGCGGAGTTGTCAACAACAACTGATAAGGCGTTCCATATGTCTCGGTCTAGACACAGATCTCAGAACGAAATAGAAGTTAACTCGAAGCATGTACGTCTATCAAAGCAAGGTTGATAGAGCGCCCAGAGTGATGCAGGTGGTAAACACATGGAGAGTATATACTCGAACTTGACTTCCCTAGTCCATGAAGACAAATTGCCTACAAACCGCCCCTTTGCTCTCCATCAGGTGTTTCCTCCTGTGTGCTGCCGCGTTTCAATTCAACGAACTCTTCCAATACCCGTATACACTCGCCCTGCTCATCCTTCGATGCAGGATCCTTCCACATCTCGCCTTCAGGTGGATGTTCAAGCCGGCGCTTAATGTCAGCCACATCGACGATAATTTCGGGAACTGCGCAGAGGTCCTTGACAATGGTCTCGTTGCCTCTGAAGGACGCCCAGGTCAAGGCTGTCCACCCGTTGGTGTCTGGTGCATTGACATCGATCCCAGGCGCGGCAAGAAGGTGTTTGAGAATTACTTCGTGGCCTTTGGCTGCCGCAACATGCAAGGGTGTCCTCCCATCGGTATCTGCCGCATTGACCTCGATTCCAGGCTTAGCGAGAAGGAGCATGACCCCGGCACCATATCCCTTAACCGTCATGCCACTCAGCGCAGATGCCCCATCTAAGTGGATAGAAGCATTAGCACTATCATGTGAGACTTAACAAAGAACACACCGAGGAACCCATTCTCATAGTTCATCAGGAGCTGGAGGCAGTCTTTATTCTCCCTCCTAATAGTGTTCGTGTCTCTCCTTGGGCCGGCTATTGAATGAAGATAAGCCTTTGTATAAAATCCCCCTGTTTGTCACCTACGGTCAATATTTGGATCTGCACCTGCATCTAACAGGGCCCTAACGACGCCCAGTGCTGTATCAGAAAAGCATGCCTCTCGGATTGCGGTTGTTTCTCCTAATATTGTGGTCTCATGCTTAGCCGTAATAATGTGGTCTTGAATGGAGTGTACACACCTCGCATGTCAGTATTGGGATCTGCCCCTCTCGCAACAAAGGCAAGGACTGCATCCCATTGCTTTTGTTTGACGGCGCTCTCGAGACGCAGGTTCAAAGCCTTTTGCATCCTACGGGCGAGAAGGGCCTCGGCGATATCACGGAGTGGCATGAGGAGCGGAATTATTGCTAGTGTTTGCCCAAACCCCCACGGGAATTCGTCCTGCTCTCGGAGACTTGCATTCCGTCTCAGTGTGAGCTCGATGTCGATGATGAAGACCAGGTTGATAGACAACAGGAAGGCCAAACCGAGAATGGATGGAAACGCACTCCACAACCGCGCGATAAACTTCTGCAAGCGGCGGATGAGGCGCCCCCCTCGAAAGTAGCGCATGAAGTTCGGAGGTTCACCGTGTGGGATATAGTGGAAGCTGATGACCCCCACAATGGCGGGTAGGAGGTTAATCCCTGGAGCCAAAAATAGGCTGTAGACAAATAGGGAGGCAATCCGCAGCCCCGTCGACTTGAAGGGGACAGGGCTACCAAGGATCGAGAGGTGGGCATGCTCCGCCGCGCAGGTGTTCGCCTTGGATATTTTCTGCGTGTTGCCAAAGTTGAAAGCGCGGACGTCGCTCCAAAGATACAATCCGAGCCCGGCCATCAGGGTCAGATGGAGTGAGCCCAAGGCCAAGAAATGGCGGTTGAGGACAGACTTAGCAGCAGTGTGTGGGTTGCCCATGTCCCAAGTCTCGGCACCTACAGCCTCCACAGAGGACCTGCGAGACCGCCCGGATTCTCCACTCGAGATATGATATCCTTGCCCCCGGTTCATCCATGATGTAGGCGGCCTCGTCAGATGGAACCTGAGCCAGGGAAGGGGCGAATATCTGATATAATTAATAATATGCCTCGTCCATGCGCTGAAGGTGGGCTCCACGAGGCGTCCGGAACCCAACGGCGACTGGCTCTTGTGTTGGACGTATAATAGGAAGTAAATGGCGGCATTCGTGTTATTCATCCACGACATGTCGAGGATGATGGTGGCATGGTAGTTCGTCAAGCCCTGCGTCCATGACTGAATAACGGAGGCGACGATAATGGCGAATGCAAGGATGAGGTTTGTTATTGTCTGGTTCTCCGCATAGTCCAGTTCGAGCCTGGATACCGTTCCATCGAAGAGCGCCCAGAAAGCAGGGGGAAAGCACAAAAGGTTTTGGGCGTAGATAGCCAATCGGACACCCAATCCAACGACGTCTGCGTTCGGCGGAATGCACGCGGAAGTAGACATAGTGGGGAGGTTATGAGAAGGGCGGGTGGAGGGGGTGGGTGGAGGGATGGTTTCGAAAGCGAGACGGGCACAGCCAGTAGATCATCCAAGTTATGCTACACAAACATGAGGTCTGGTGCATGTCACACATCAGGCAGGCTGCAGCAGCGCTGTGAAAGGGTAAATGACCATGTTGGAAGCGCAACGTGATTCCGAATTGTGGCTTGAATGGCCTATGAAACAGGATATACTTATATGAGACATCCGAAATGGTGAGGCACGGGCACGAGTTAATAACGGGAACGGACAGGCAGACCAGAGGGAGACGATAATAGGGAAAGGAGTGGCAACGTTGCAGTCCAAGCCAATTGCTGCTAACCGGAGATTTCCCCGGATGGCTGAACAAGAGAGCGCAGACATACTTGTGCACTCCCCCTCCCACCCAGAGCAAGTCTAAAACGAGGTTAATTAGGGGGTTGAGCGAGGGGTTGAGCGAGGGGATGTACCAACTAGATCCATGTTTCTGGGTCCAGGATGCCTTTCACCTTTCTCCGCGACCGGCGATGAAACTCGGGTACGGGCGCCTAAAATACGTCTCAGTATTGGCTCCCCTCGAGCACCTGCACACGCTTGCACTTACCGCAAAAATGGAGGGGTAAACGTAAGGCGTCGTTTTCTATGCCCAAGATTTTCTGCGCCCACAGTCTGAGGGCGAATCGTCATCAGCGCGCGTTCGAGTCGATAAGTAACCGCTTTAACCAAACGTTCATAGACTTCACGGACCACCCAATCTGACCATCCTGAAACAGCATGCACTTTTCCAAGAACGGCGGTGGTTCGAACGTTTCGTGCATGGCTTCCGAGCTGATCCATCCTACGAGCCACTTGGAATTCCGTCAAAAGGGTTCGGCTGACTTACGATCGATATGAGTGACACTGACAGTCTCGACAATATACACTGGCACCAGGTTCTCTGTCCACATGTCGTCAGGATGCCCCTCCCTGCCTTTTAAGTCGTGAACTCACCTAGAGGGGCGGGATTTTATGGTTTCGTCGCCTATCCCACTCACTCAATAGGCCTCAGAATTGTCGGCGTTGTCCTTGTTGTCGACTGTCATGGTGGTCATGAGGTTGTCGAACCGAAAACATGATTCAGACGTCACATCTAAGATAGGGGCAAAAGTTCCCATTTAGCTGGCCTCATCGCTGCTCTCCTCGTCCACATCGGTAGGCCCAAGATATACCTTAAGCTGGATCGAGTGTTCTGGCTGCTCAATCGAGTGCGATAGCCCACCAAAAGAGGGTCACATTGGCCCGGGGGATACCTCCTACAGAGGACGTTGAAGGTCTGCACACCTCGTGGATGTGAGGAGTGCGGGTAAATTCATTGAAGCCGAGAATATAGGTGTCAGCCTGAGGACTAGCATGACATGCTAAAATGAAATCCACGCTCCAACGTGCCATCGCATGTGCGCACAGAGCAATTTAAGCGCCCGTGCCCAGGCCCGTGTTTCATCGCCTCATGTCAGTCCTCTTCAAGTTAGGCTGCGTTTCTGGGACCTCAGTCGATCTGGATACATACAATGCGCATGATATGGTTTAGAGAAAGTACATTCTTCGCGTGGTTTCGAGTTCAGGGTCACTTTGACCCCGCTAGTCTTGCCTCAAACCATCTGTCACTTCATCCATCTGGATGCCTGGAAGGAAGGAGGGCACGCCCTTTTGGGTCGCAGGCGAGATCGAGAACTCATTATAGTAGCACATACATCCAAATTTTGGCTCATGAATCAGAGCGTTAATAGATACAGGTGGAGATACAGGAGGAGATAAAATGCGGGCGCTGGCGTTGAGAGTATGACCGACACTGGCATGGTGAAGTGAGATTCGTCGTGCTTGGCTCTGCCTGACATACACTCACCGTCTCCCGACCATCATTGTTCTCGCGTCCAAGTGATTCCTGAGGCGGAATCGCCCCGGCATGTCGCGTCGCTGGCTCATAGAGGGGTAGGCTGATGTGAGTGGAGAAGCCAGGTCAGTCTTTGCGAGATGGAACAGAGGACACTCACTCGACCGAGATCGTCTCTGAGAAGCTCGCATCGCTTTGGGCGCAGGGATGACAGCCATAGTAACGGACTCCGGAACGCAAGTGTTTCAACGGGGCTACGGGCTATGGTTCCTCTTCTGATTTCGCCTCACGCTCCACGATTGGTGCCAGTGGGAGTGCCCGACACTCCCCCTGGATATTCACTTGGTGTTGTACGGGGCGTCGTCGTCCGTCGTACAGGCTGTGGCGTCGAAGGTCGCGTTAAGCGCCCGTCGTGAAGCCAGTGTTAATCCTCCTTCGACCGTGGATTCTCTGTCGATCTGTGGGTCGTCAGACTCTGATTGAATGTGCTTCACGAATGCCCCCTTTTGGTTTGACTAGAATGGTGTGTCGACTGTCGAGCCGGTGTAGAGCTTTCTCGCATACGTCTCGACCACTTCAGCTGCAGGCGCAGTCATCGGTGGCTGCGAGAGAGATCAGGCTAGATTCAAGGTTCCGGTGTGTATGATACTTCTATAATACCTCGGACGGTATTAACCTCGTATTTGGGCCCTTGAAACTATGTAGATCCTTGTGGCGAAATGACAGGGCCTGGGGAAGTCCAAGGGGGATATGAGCGAACCTTCAGCATATCAGGGTAGAATAGTCTCACCTAGCGTTCGTATATCCCACTATCGCTCCTCCCACATCAATTATCGAGTCAAAAAATGGCGAAGAGAAAGAGGGTGCGCGTCGAAAGTTTATTTTGAGAGCGATGAGCTGGGGTCTTCAGGTATTGGCAGTGGGTGGAGAGAAGGCGATCAGGGTCTATACTGATCAATATGCATACATACAGTGTCTGGTAGCAGAGCACTCACCTTTCTATCAATTCCCACCCGTCCTGGTACAGTGACTCAGCCTTGACAGACATTTGAGGAGGAACCGGCTTGGAACCGACGGCAATCGTCTCTACAACCACCTTCGCGCGTTATCGGGCCTTGCCACCGCTGTTGATGACAGATGACAGTGAGTGAGGGCGCACACAGTGCACACATATCCACTCACCAGGGCGCAGAATCGGCGAAGTCGTCCTCGCTGCCGACAGTCATCGTGGTTGGAAGCAAGCAGTGAGGTCGCCCAATCAACTGGTGAACATCACCAAGATAGGGGCAAACCTTCCCGTTTAGCTGGCCTCGTCGTCGTCCCCGGCTACGTCGACATGTGCGCACAGTCAATTTCCTGCACATTGCACTGAGGCCTGAGCCTTTAGCTGAGCTCGCAGCGGTCTGCAACCAACGGGAGGGTGTAGGCCCTAGGGTTCCGTTCACCAACGCCGTGCGAACCCTGTCCGAAAGCGGAGACCGGGGAATTAGACGCTTGCCGTCACTCGCGCCTGTCGCTCTTCAAGCTTCAACGTTCAACCACGACCCGCTATATCCCCTCCAAGTACAACCTGTGGTAAGTCCTTCTCGGCGTCTCTTCATATTTTTTCAAGCTGACCCCCACCATTAGATTCGCGCCTTCTCAGCCATGCCAGTGATCCAGGCCACGCCTCTAAGCCCGCTTCAGTAGTTGGTTGAGCTCTCGTCGCTCTTTTTCCTCTACGCCTCCGCCTTGCCTCCGCCTCCGTGCTCAACGCCCTGCCCTGCATCAACCGCCTTTCCCTCCTGCAACTATTATATTCCTCCGATCACCCCCCAGTCCAGACGGCGCTCGAAGACAAGATATCCGACGTGAGGAAGCACCGTACACCACAAGCTCGCTTTCGCCCCCAACAGCGCGTCTGGGAGACTTGCCTCCGACACTGATATCATGATGCATCGTTTTCCACCGACTCCCTTCAACTTTCAACACCACCGCGCTCTTGGGCTTGTCGACTACGCCGACGACAAAGTTGCGCTCACTGGCGAGCGGCTTTCAGACTTCAGTTCGGCTTAAGGCTCACCGGCATCCCACCAGCCATGTTGAGAAGGTCCTCCCCTCGCTACCTTTGCTCGTCCTTGACCACCTTACCTCAAAGGCCAATCAACGGCACCACTTCAAGCTTCAGTCACCGCCTCCTCCTCGACAACGACCCCAACATCCCGATCAGTCTCAACCCTCCTCCTGATCCCTACTCCTCTCAACCCTCCTCCTGATCCCTACTCCTCTCAACTCTGCAAACAGAGTCCCTGCATCTGTCAACCTGGTGCTGACATCGTCGCTGTCTCCTCCCCCCTTCAACGATTTCTCTCCTCGGCTGTCCTCGCGCTAATCCCGCATACCGGTTCTTATCCAAGCCCACTCCTCCAACGCGCCTTCGCCGCCCTTTACGACGTTTCGAATGGGTTCTCCGACCGATAACATAGCCCCAACCCCTCCACTGCAGCTGAAAGCGCGCACGAAGACACCCCCGCTCCTCTACCACCCCACCACCATGGCCCGTGTAGGAAACCAGCGAAGCCGAAAGCGAAGGGGGTTGGTCACCAGTGGACTCGGAAGTGCACGAAAACGGGGGAAGTAAATGGCGGAACACATGGAGAATGCACCAGGGGTGCGAAGAGGGTACGAGACGCCGTGAAATTGTACCGCGCTGATGGGGCGGTAGGTACAAGCCAGCGCGACCGCCCACCCCATGAGGCTGGCCTTGCTTAGCACCGACAGCTTGCAGTCGTCGGATAGGGAGTACCCTGGAGCATCGGAGAAAACAAGAGTCGAGGGTGGGAAGGACGATGGAACGCAAGGCTGTCATGGGGCGAGCACTGAGAGGGAGCGCACAACGTTCCTTCTTTTGAACGTCTATGGACGGGTGGTGGGACCGATGGGCGAGGGGTGGTGAGTCACGACTCTGCGTAGATTCGCTGAATGGTTTACGTATCGCAACGCGTATTCTGTGGAGCTCTAGTAGCATCGGGACGTTAGCACCGGAGAATGCATAGGCGCCCGCGCGCCGGAGAGCGTCTTGGCTCTCGATGCAACACTCGAGTATTCTCGCTAGGTGTAGACTACACTCCTATTTGTGATCCTATCTCAGGGCTAACTCTCGCTAGGTGTAGACTACACTCCTATTTGTGATCCTATCTCAGGGCTAACAATTCTCTAGATCCCTCGGGGACTGCAAGTGCACTCGTGAACATAGCTTCGCGTTGTTTCGAGAGTTCATGCTTCAAGGTAGGACAAGCTATCTCGCTTCGGGTCCAACTAGACACAATTAAGCTGACCACGAGAGTTTGATTTAGGGCAAGCAAAGGGAATGGAGAGACAGACATCTCTATTGTGGGATTGGGCTGGCGAGGATTGGCGGTGGACGCAGCCTTCTGAGCGAAAGCACATTGCGCACATGGCTGGTATTTGTATATCTGTGAGACATGTACGTGTATCTTTTCCGTGTTGTGCATCTAAAAGTATAGAATATGCGGCCTTTTCTCCGATTATTGCTCCTTATTATGAGTGTTCGTGATGCTGGTAATATAAGCGCCCGTCGAGCTTTGACATTCAATCAAGGAGATTCCGCATTCAATGCCTTTGGGTCTTCGCACCAGAACTGCACGCCCGAGAGACTATACCAGGCTTTGGGATAGTCCAGCAGACGGGGTGGATCAGCAAACTGCTAAGCTGGGATAGGCCGTGGGATGCCTGGAGAATCGAAGTATTGAGATGCCTGCACCTGGAGGATGGCTCATCGAGCACCGGCTATCACGAAGCATGTGTATATTCTCAGAGCGGGATAGTACTTCTACGTGTAAGGCTCGAGGGAAAATAAGTGGAGCTCAAAGTTGTAAAACAACGATTTCCGAGTCATTGGTCCGTGTGTTACATGAAGTGGTAATAAAATAGGCACAGAACGAAACGCAAGGCAGCTCAGAACGTGCGGGTGTATAAGATGGAGTCGACGCGGTGTTCAGAGTGACGCGGGCTTTGGAAAATCCTGGTCATATGTAATACAAAGGTATAGAGATAGTCCAGAAGAATGCCTCTTGCCTAGAAGTCGTCCCTTCATCCTCCACCAGGGCTTTCCGATCCCTCCTGGGCCCCGCCACCTTTCGATTCCAAAAACTCTTCCAACATCCGCACACACTTCTCCTGCTTATCCTTCGACGCAGGAAGCTTCCAATACCAGGCTGCAGGTGGATGTTCAATATGATGTTTGACATCCGCCACATCGAAGAGAATCTCGGGAACTGCGCAGAGGTCCTGGACAATAGCTTCTCTGCCTTTGAAAGCTGCCCAAGTCAAGGCCGTCCACCCATTGGTGTCCGCCGCATTGACTTCGATCCCAGGCGCGGCGAGAAGGAGCTTGACAACAGCTTCCTTGCCATGCATTGCTGCAACTATCAAGGGCATCCGCCCATCGGTTGCTGCCGCGTTAACGTCGATTCCAGGCGCGGCGAGAAGGAGCTTGACAACAACTTCGTGGCCGCCGTAAGCCGCAAAATACAAGGGTGTCCTCCCTTTGGTGACTGGCGCGTTACAGTTGACGTTGATCCCAGGCATGGCGAGAAGGAGCTTGACAACAGCTTTGTGGCCGTTCTCAGCCGCAAGATGCAAGGGTGTCCGCCCATAGGTGTCTGGCGCGTTGACGTCGATCCCAGGCACGGCGAGAAGGTCCTCGACAACAGCTTCATGGCTGTTCCTCGCCGCAAAACTCAAGGGTGTCCTGCCATCGGTGTTTGGCGCGTTGACGTTGATCCCAGGCGCGGCGAGAAGGAGCTTGACAAGAGCTTCATAGCCTTTCTCTGCTGCAGAGATCAAGGGCCACCTGGTAGTGTCCCAATGGTGCAACAATAAAGGCTGCCCACCGTCTACCCCTGGGTGCACTATTGCCATTAAGGGTCCGGGATACACCCATGGTGCACCACCCATGTCAACCCTGGTGCACCACTGTGACGGGGAGATCAGGCTCTGCGTCATCGCCATGGCACGTGAAATCCAGCTCCAGGGGCATTTTGGGATCGATGACCGACGGCGCATGCGCCATCACAGCCCGCCTCTCTGACCCAAAAGGGCCACTTCTTACTAGCTGCTTGATGTGGCAAATAGCTCCTGTCCCTGGCTCTTCTAATGGGATAGCCGAGAAGATTGCCAGCCCCGATATGTTTCGCAGATGGATGGATCGGGTCCGGCGAAACCCGGGCGCCCTGACGCTCGTTTCCCTCAGGCGCTCCCCAGCGCTCGCTCGCGTCTGTGCGCTGCTGGGCCCCTCGGGGCCTCAGTGATAGCTGCCAATCCTACAGGTTATTCTCACATGTCTATCACACGCGTACGGAGGCTTTAATCAGTATGTTATGCTTCACGATGTAGGTCGGCGCCCGGGATAGATACACCATTACGCTTGACGATGCACCAGATGAATTCACGATCTCCAGGGCCAGAATAAATGTTGTACTGTGTACAGGGTAATAAATAGCAGGAATTGCAGCCCAGGAATAAGCCCAGCCACTCTGTGCATGACATAGCGATAGACTACGACCCATGATAGGGCGGACGCCCATGCCCAGGGTGCCAAAAGGATGTGCATCCCAGGGGACCCTAAAGCTAGACATGTACACGCACTCACAGCCTCTACTCGCCTCCTGCTTTCCAATAGTGTGATACACCCGAATGCACCTGCATCCGCACGTGTACGCAGTCACTGCCTCAGTTCGCCTCCCGCCTGCGAATAGCGCGTTGCACTCAAATGCACCTCCAATCCGCGGTACTCGGGAGATGGAATGCTGCCTGCGCCACTATTCAGCCCTGGGACACGTTGCCTGTACCTCCGGTCAAAACGGCCGGGCTCGATTGTCGTCTCCTACATGCGCGCCTGGTTCAAGCATGTTAAGACGGGCGCTTAACAATCTCCAGCGTTCGACGTCCAGACACGCGCATATTGCCGTAGCATTCCCTGGTGCCTGGTTCAGTATTTATACACGTATATATTGCCATGGCACCTGTTCGGCTTTCACTGGCCAATGATGCAATGCACCAGACCCGTGCACCCAAGCCCGCTAGCGAATAGCCATTAGCGAATAGCGCGATGCACCTCGCCCATGCACCCGAACCCACGGTAGCCGGAGTTGTACCGTAATGCTGCTGCGTCGATATATGCAGCCCCAGCTATCGCATAGCGATGGCACGGCACTCCAAACTTCGGCGTCTATCACCTAGGCGCTTATGTCGATTGTGCGACGCACGCTCATGCATCAAACGCCTTAGCATTCTATTAGCAAATATTGCGATGCACCTTTCTCATGCACCCGCCCCCGGTAGCCGGGCCGTTGTATTATCTGTGATCGCGTACACCTTGGGCGCCCAATCGACCTCCAGCAATTAAACCAGGCGGCATCCTCCCATACCACCGAGCTTCTGGGCCCATGCGTACTTGTAGCATACCGGGGTGGCTTCCTTTCTTCCGCGTAGTAGCCCAGAATACGGGCTCGGGTTTACGGGAGGATCCCCCTTGGGGAACGGGCGCTTAACTCCACAGTACAAGAAATCTCTTCGAAAGGTCTAAGCGGACAACGACCCACTTCATGCGCGTGTAAATATAAAGATACTTTAGACGCACCATCAAGATACACCCAGATGCACCCAGATGCACCCAAATGCACTCGACGCACCCAAATGCACTTGAGCCGTGGCCAGAGCTTTCGCCTGGCAGTTACGAGTCCGTTTCCGGCGATCGCGATTCACAACTTGCAGGCCATTTGAGAACTCAATCCACTTTTATCAGCCGAGGCCCGAATACCTGTACCTACGAAAATGTACCTACGAATGAGACACAACTCGCACACTGCACACAAACCCCACAAAGTTAACTGTGACTATATTCAATTTCTACTATACATTGTAAGTGATTAATGATCCTGACTACCGATGACATATTGAGGCATCATCGACTGCAACGTAGACCCCCATCTCGTCATGTACCCTAGCCCTAGCCCGGCCAATGACGAGAACACCAATGAGCCTCATGCAACAACCATGTTCTCATTGTTCTGAATGTTATATTAGTGACCTAAGGATATTATGTTAGATGGCCCGACACTGAAAGCCAAACCACTCACGCCCAGCTTGTTCACGGTCTTGACAAACTCATCCTCAACACTATCAAAGATGGTACCTCCACCGGCCTGAAAGTACGCAACACCCAAGCAACACCATCCTTGGATACCATCGTACGAATGGCAATGTATGTATCCATCTCCTCGTTGGCGAAATCAAAGTGACCGACAGCTCCAGTGTACACCCCGCACTTCTCCGGGTTTACCTGGCAAAGTTGTCTGTACGCATTGAACGGAGCGGTGGGGCGTGCGAGCCTCTGCGAGGGCACCGCCTGAATGATGTATTCAGCAACGATGCGCTTGTGAGCATCGTCACAAAACCCTCATACCCCGGCTTCCCAACATTGGAAACTCCCTCATTACAGAGGTAATAGGAGGCTGGAGTGGTTAGGGCCCGAATCCTTGCATGCTCACGCAATGACCACGGCCTCCCCCGCGTCCATGACGCACTCCTTGCACGCATCTTCCCCGCGCAAAGCTCCCACTCGTTCCCATGCTATCTTTTCATTCAACGTGTTCCCTCCCAAACAGCCCCATTCAAACATGTCGAGGACTCTCGCGATCATCTTTTTGTCTTGTCATACAGCCATGAAAGAGCAGGTCATCAGTGGGAGGCAGCTGAAAGCCGACGCAGACCGAGCGAGCGAGGCTACGCTCGCCTTCAGGTGATGCTGGTTGTAGGCCTTGCGCCAGTCAAATGGGCTCGGCCCGGCACCCTCAGGTAACACTGCGTGCATGGATCCGTATTTCCACCGCAAATAGAGTGGAAATAGCATGGAAATACCCAATATATTTCCATGATATTTCCGGATGAAGTAGTCTGGCAAAATCATAACATTATTTTTACCATATTTCGCCCTCGAAATAGCAAGGAAATACTGAATATGATTTTCTTGTTTACTCAACTTTACTGTATCCGAAGTGCAGAACAGATTGCGTATTTACATGGATATTTCTGGCTTGAAATATGCTGGAAATACGAGATCACTATTTTTAGTCTACTTCTTATGGAAATAGTATAAAAATACTTCGAGTATTTACTCACCATTTCTACAGTATTTCTTCTTGAAATAGTGTGCTAGGCACGCAGTGTAATGCTGGTTGAGGTGCTGGAGGTGGGTCGAGCCTCGCAGGCACACATCTCATTCAACAAACGAAAATGGCGCCCACCCGACTTCAATAATTCAATCAGCATCGCGTGCATGGCGCAATTTGGGTGCAATGAACCCATGACACACCCAGCTCCGACGAGATCACCGCCGACATCAGGGAGACCCGGTCACCACTACCACCAGCGCCCCAAAGTTAGTGCCCTGTCATATGACATCAGGGTGGCGACAGATTCACAGTCAATCGCCCCACCCCACAGACATCCTACTCTGGGAGGCACGGTGCAGGGCTTCGCGACGCGCCCCACGGATTTGCGCGACTCTCGACGGCGCTGATAGCGGGCGGGAAGGGGCTGCAAGGATCTGGAACTGTCAAGATGCCGGCTCCGCGAGGCTCATCGACGCACGACGTCGAGGAGAAGAGGGGCTACCGGCTGTCGACGTGAGTGCTTTGAATGAACGATATCCAAACAGTTTACTTACGATTTCTCAGGTTTATCTACTGACGGCAATGCCTGGCTGGGAAGAGGCTCAGCTGCAGGTCGCAAGCGACGCACGACTCTCACATCGCACTATATGAAACGGTCAGGTAAGCGTTGAGTATTGTAGTGCTCTACTCACCTGAAGTATAATGTACCCCGAATCTCGTCGTGCGGGAGGCTCAGCTAGTAGTTAGATTCGGCGGTGACGGACGCAATAAGGGACTTTGCCAGCCGCCTCGCCTGGACACCGCGGTCTGGTACGTGAACGCGAGGTTCGTGGCATCGCTGTTCTGCGGATGCGAGACGGCCTTGAGCGTCTGGTGGATGTGTTCGTAGATGATGAGCGTATCCACGAGCATGAAGCCGGCCTCGGGGGTGTGCAGCACGTCCTTCAGCTCCGTCTTCGTCTTGGGCACGAAGTGCTGGATGCAGTCTTAGGTGACGAACCCTCATTGAAGCAAAGTAGATGTGTACGGAGCAAGGGGAGGTCGTAGAGCTTGTCTGAACTGCTCAGCATCGCCGGACGCGAGAAGAATATGGTGGATGTTGGCATGCGGTCCCCAGCGTCGTTGGACACGAGGGAGAGATGGTGGAGGGAGCTATGAGGCCTCCGGCATCGTTGGACGTGAGGGGGATGTGGCGGGGACGTTGGGATGTGTTGAACGGGATACAGAGTTTCTGGCGTCCAAGGAACCTTCGCGATTGAGCACAGTAAGTTCATTGCCTGGAGTCGTCACAAATGTATGCATCCATTGTCGCAAAGCGAGTATGTTGGCTGCTGTGCGAGCTGCTGCCGTCGGTCCGACCCCTAGGGGTGGAGGTGTGCCTCGTGGTCAGGCGGAACATCGTCGTTGAGGTCCAGGGCTAGGCTAACGTACGGCCTGTAAACAGGGGTAAGTCTAATTTCCCGTGCTACAACAGGCGACTGACCATTGTGATCCCAGCCCTCACCACTAACGAGACCACAGTCTGCCCGCCCCCGTCCTCCTCCTTCCCTTCCATCGCTGACATTGTCCATCAAGGTCGGTACTCGAGCTCCTCGAGCACGACAAGCTCATGGGCTGACCGTAGGTTTCTATCGTCCCGAAGTGAGGAGGTGACTAATAACTATACGAGTCGGTCGAATCAGAATGATGAATCACGGGCTACAGCTATCTCGACTGGCTCGGTGTCGTGCAAGTTCAGCACAGGAAAACGTCAGCGTTGTTGAACACGAGGATGGACGCGCCGGGGAGATGTGTGATGCTTCTGTGTTTTGGACTTGAGGTGGGGCAGATTGGGGTGAGAGGTGGCAGGTGCAGATCGATGCTATGGACGAAGTCCCAGTGTTGTTGGGCGCGTGGCTGGAGGAGCTGAAATGATGTCGGGAGCTTCAGCGTTGTTTGACGCACGACAGGAGCAGCTGGTGTTGATGTGATGATGTGGGGGGTAGGTTGGCGACGACGACGAGTATCACAGAATCGAGGATGTGGGCAGTGGGCGAGGGTGGGATGGGTAGGCGGCCGACAACATGGACGGTCGATTGACAACAACGACAGGTATAACGGCGTCGGCGATGGTGTCGCTGGTTGTGTTGACGCTGAGTCGCTGACGCCGAGCCTCGAGGTATGATGACGTCGACGAGGTGGGCAGTGGGCGAGGTGGTGTTGGTAGGTGACGACGTCGATTGCGATGATGATGATGAGAGGCTTTAGAAACCTCATTTGCCTTCATTCACCGGGCGCCCCGCGCGCGTATGTTGGAACGCAGGTGATGGGGGACGGGCGATACCGAGCTAGCGTCAGACGGCGCGGACTGGTGGAGGTGGTGGTCAAGAATGCAGACCGGTGGGTTGTGCGCCATGACGTGAGCAATGTATCTCTGTTGATAACGGGATGTGCTTGAGGAGGCCGTGATGGTGGTTGGGCCGGCGTTGCCGAACGCATGGGAGACCTTGGGCTCATCCTCCCCCTCCCCGTCGGAAACGCGGTCCTGTATTCAGCTGCAGGGGGCGGTTGGTCTAGCAAAGCCCAGCTAAGCGCCCGAGTACCGTCAAGGACCGACGAGCTCCTTGAGGGGCGAGAACGTCGCGAACTGCCTAATGACCACATCTATTAAAAGCGTATTAAAAGCATAAGAATAAGAATGACACTTGATTTCCTGACGAAAACAATGAAGCTTACCTGAGGGATGACTGACGTACTGCGGGTCGAAAACAGGCGGGGCAAAGATCGAGGCCGAGATGCTAGACAATGTTCAGGTCAGTGAATGTATGCAACAATGTCGAATGCAACGTACTAGTGCTTGTGCCCCTCGTCGTATGGATCAACGGCGTATCCAAGTTGCACTCTAACCACGACGACGTACTCATCGCGATGGGGTAGGCAATACACTCGTCGATACGAGCATAATACTTGTTCAGCCCAACATCCCTCCCAACCTCAACGGGCTCGCTTCATCAACCGACTCCGCACATGCCCCAAACGTGCATTCGACAACAGCGCCTCCAATGACGAATGGGGTGAAGCAGCAGCAGAAAGCTCCGGCAGAGGAGGACGAGGAGGGAGAAACGGTGGGCGAAGATACAGTGAGGCCGGTGCGCAGGGTGCGTGGCGGTCGGGGCGCTTGCTGACTTTGCTTTTGCGTAGGACGGCGGTACGAATAGATAAGGTCTGTCAACGAAGGTGAGTTCTTTTCCTTCATGGTACGAGGATGATGGCGACTGACCGTGGTGTATTTGCAAAGTCTCTACCATCAGCGCCTCCTTTCACCTCCGCTGCCGCCGTCTCGGGTCGTCGTCATGTTGGAAGGTCATCGAGGTGAGCACGATGTGGTCGTTGGACAGCAGGTAGGCCGTCACCTCTATTGTCGTCGTCGTGGAGCGAGCTCCTGCGGGCGAGGCAATGTCTTTGGGCGGGGTGTGACAGTCAGTGCAACTCGGCTGCTCAGAGTTGCATGCTATTATGCTAAATGGTTGCCCGTCCGGATATGGGAAGCCGAGTGATGGCCGGCTCACGTGTGGCCCACGCGAGCCCACGCGAGCCCCACGCGCTGGTGCATTACAATTCTGGGTTCAACAGCAATTCATGATCAATCTTTCCTTCCTTCCCACCACCACCTGCACCGGCGACGTTCAGTGTTTGGCTCGCTGGCAAACCGGCCTTGTTCGCCCAGCCTGCATACGGGACCCCACGTGCGGCTGCGTGTGGCCATTCACATGGCCGGCGTCCGGTGAGGTCCCTCCTCTTGCTCATCCTTGACTCATCCCCCTGCCAGAATTCCGTGAGAGACCTGTGCGCCCACAGCTCCTCACTCTCACAGCCTTCCGCCAGCGCCACGGTCCACGTCCCTCTTCTCATCACCTCCCCAACGCAGGAAACCCGGCCTTCGTGATGCCACCCCGTCTCCCGTGGTCCTCCGACACCAAGCGCTGCCGCCAAGCCTGAATGTACCTATGGAACGAACAACCTCGGCGCTGGCACGAAAGTCATAGTCGACTTCCCCTCCTCCGACCTCGCTCGAGCTTCCAGCATTTGGGCAGTACGGTCATCTAAGGACACACGGGGCGGACGCGACGGGAAAGGAAACAGCAGCTGTGTGGTACAAGGGCTTGGAGGATGGCGTCGAGATGCTGTTCTCGACCTGGCGCATGTAAAGGGACCTCGATCATCGAGGATGAATTGGCTGTCATACCCGAGCAGATGAAGACGAACAGGGAGAAGGCCAACGCCCTGGAGAACCCCGTCGAGACCGCCCGTGAAATCAAGATACCAGGTGTCAAGATTCAGGACATGGCGGCGAAGCTCATCGACACCTCACAGTCGCCTGGGTCCCCATGCTCTCGTCGAGGGCGGCACCGGGCTTACCGCACGTTCCTCTCGCGCTGCTCAATCGCACGAACCTCCACCTCCTCCTGCCACGGCTCGGCATCGCGTGTCAGACGTCGAGGGTTTGGCTGGCATGACGCGCATTGTTCACCTGGAACTAGGGGCTGTTCAGTTCTTTTATGTTTATCCTATTGTTCTACATTACAATGAATAGATTTCTGTCGTTCAATGTACTTGCTCGTGGTAACCCCGTCTCGACCTCAGAAGTAATAACCAACTTGATCAGCGGCCGATGGGCATCTTACGATGACCCAACCCACGAAGTAAGTGAGAGCCCAAACAGCAACCAAATTGATGGGTCGCCAGACGTCTTAGGGCGACCCAGCTGCCTCCTGCCCGATGCCCGTATCCGCCAAACAGTGTCCAAACTGATGGGTCGCCAGGCGTCTTATGGCGGCCCCAGCTGCCCAGCGCCCGATGCCTGAGGCAACCAAACAACGGCCAAAGCGATGGGTCGACAGACGTCTTGCGGGGGGATGGGCGGTGAGTCCTGTTTGATCGCATCCACGCATCACGGAATTGGATCACAAACGTCTTACCGGGATCAACACCACAGAACGAATCCGTAAACGGACTCGTAACTTGACGCACCCGGATGCACCCAAATGCACCCAAATGCACCCGAATGGGTATGTATACTCAAACGCTCTCTGGTAGGTCCAAGCGCAAGCTTGCGCTACCCATTACAATCTAGAACATAGAAAAGTATAATATATTGTATAAATATCCATACGTTAACCGATCTCGACATGCATAGGCGAGCCAGACTCCTCCTCCGCCGCCTCCACCTCCCCGTGCGCCTTTGTCTTCGCCTCTTCCTCCGCGTCCGCCTTTGCCTCTGCTCTCTTCCTCTCATAGAATAGCCCGGGCTCCTTTATCTCGGCGGCGGCGATGGCAATCTGAGCGTCAACCCCTTTCCACGCGTGTTCAAATCGTCTTCGGAGGGTAAGACATATCGATCCCTGCCTCTTCGCGTATGCCATTAAGCCTTCGTCGTAGTCTTGAGGAACCTGCTGGAATGTTTGCTTAGCGGTGGCGAGGTCATACCATTTTTTCTCCTTCCACCCGAAAAACCGAATTGTCCGGTTCATCTCCTCCCTAACGATCTGTATTTCCTCCTTGTATCGACAAGCCCTCGCTCTGGACTTCGCCCACTCAACCTTCATGGCTTTGAAATTGTGAGCTTCGCGGTGTCATGGATACACGCCGCCGTACGTACCTTCTGCCTCATACTCCGTGTGATTGTCGTGTGCGGCCGAAGCATGGCGCCAGATCCATGATGATACCCGTCTTGTTGCACCTGTCTTATCGTGGGGGTGCCGTGCGCTTTCTGGTTCGTCGAGCTCGGGTCTGACCATCCCTTTGATATCTGCATCCTCAAGAGGAAGGTAGAACTCCTCGAGCCCAACCTTGCCCAACATACGTCCCAGGGAGAGAATGGCAACACGGGCTGCGCGGTACTCTTCCTTCGCCACCGAGATCTGACCTTCGATGGTCCCGAGTAAGTTCAACGCCTTCGTATTGGGGCCTTGTCCGCGAAGCCATCGTTTCTTCAGATCGTGGACTGTGATCCGCCGTTGAAGACACCGTCGTAGCGAAGTGAGTGCTTCTTGCGCTTGCGCGGCGCGTAGGTCGAATTCGATCTGGGTCAGTCGCGTGTCCACAGGCGCCTGCCGACCGATCTGGGATGGCAGCCATAGCGCGAGTTCATAGGGGGGTACGGTTTTGGCGCCTGTGGCCTTTTGCCGGAGAAGGACTGTCGCAGGAACGTATCGTTGGAGAACTTGATACCATGCGTCGATACGGTGAATGAGCATGTTGGACCTCAGCTGAACGCGAGTGAGTTCTCGGTCCTTGGAGTGGGTCCACGTGCGTTTCATCTCAACTTTGAGGGCGCGTCTAAAACCCAAAGATGAAGATAAAAATAGACTGAAGTAGTAGAGACTCACTGGTCGGACTCAAGGTCAATTCCTCATGATATTAACACGCTAGGGGAGACGTCTGGGCTGAGGGATACATCCTTTCCTGCCGCCAATTCTGCCGCTTCCTCGTCAGCGAGTTGTTTCCTCACGGCGGCTTGCGTCGGGGTAGAGACCGTCATTTCGAACGGGTTTGGTTCGTTAATTGGATCTCGCTCCCAAGCCACCATTCTCTCTGTCCACACATCAACCTTGGCACGGTCCAGAGTGTCTTCCAGTTCTTGATGAGCGATGGCGTTCTCCGCCGCCTTCGACAGCGCGTTGTCCATCTTCTTCTTGAGTGAGCACCCTTCCAAATGTATGAGTATTACGTGAATACGTCAATAGAAGAGTAACTCACCCAAATCCACGATCTTGCGCCAGTTGTAGTCGCCAAAGTTATAATCCAGCGTGTCGCGTCGGGACCCTGGACCCATCTCCCGCGTGCTGGGCGCAAGCGGGTTTGCCTCACCCCACCCGCGCTCCGGAGCCTCACCATCTCCAAGCCCTGCTCCTGGAGTGAACATAAAAGCGAACTTGGTTTGACACGCGGCAATGTGCGTGGGAAGATGGAACTTCGGGACGAGAAAGCGGGTCTTGGTTTCCTTGGCGAGAAGCGGGGAATTCGTCCCGATCTTTTGGAGGCGTTCGATAAGGTGTTTCGACCACTGACAAGCTATATCATACGAAATAAAAAACGTTCTTAACGCACCGAGGGCAAGGATGACGATGCTCCAATGGAGAATATAATCCATGTTGCAGTATCTGATGAGTCTTTCAGAGCCACATATAGACCATCGAAATGATTGAACTCACCGCTCTCCTTTCTGTAGATCACACACAGCCGATGGGTGCTTCATGTTGTGGCGGGCGCACTCCACGGTCGCCACTCCCGATGCAGAGTAGCCTTGACCTGGCATAACTGATAAACTGCTAAGTTTATAAGTCGTTGAAGCCACTGCAAGTGGGAGATAGTTCGATATATTAGTTAAGTTAGATAAAGAGAAATACAGCATGACGCACCTGCAAGTGGGAGATAGTTCGATAAGGGAACTACCCACTTGCAGTGTAGACTATATACTGTGTGGAACAATAGACGATCCATATCGGGAGAACAATAAAGTACGTACGAATATGGAACAATAGAAGTGAGAACAATGCTGTGTGATATATGTGAAATGATGGAATGAATGAACAATGTGATCGTGGATATATATAGAACAAAGAAGCATTAGAACAATAGAAAAGTTTGAAAGAGGCAGTGCCTATGTGAAGATGAAGAGAACAATGGGCGAGCCATGGAGACATGTGCATTGTACTTCAACACACCCCCTCAATGCAATGTCACAGAAGATTACTCAAGACCAAGAGCGAGACGGTGACGCTGTACAGCGGGTTTGGGGAGTGGTTTGGTGAAGATGTCGGCGATCATGTCGTTGGTAGGAAGGAAGTGAACCTTGATTTCGCCGCGCTTAATAACCTCTCGTATCCAATGCATCTTGATGTCGATGTGCTTCATTCTGCTGTGGTGTTCGGGGTTTCGAAGCACCTTGAGAGCAGATTGGTTATCGACCATCAGTCGTGAAGGACCTGTGACTGTAGTCCCAAGTTCCCGAAGGAATGACCGCATCCAAATGACTTCACGTCCTGCCGAGGAGGCAGCAACGTATTCGGCCTCTGTCGACGAGTCCGCGACGGTTGCCTGCTTCTTGGCAGACCAGCTAACAGCGCCTGTGCCCATCTTGATAAGGAATCCAGAGGTGGATCGACGAGTGTCAAGGCATCCAGCATGATCCGCATCGGTATATGCCTGGAAGAGTTCTGAGGACAGAGACTCGCCTTCATTGCGATAAGTGAGTCGTAAGTCCATCGTTCCCTTCAGATAGCGGAACAGATGCTTGACGGCCTTCCAATGGATTGGACCAGGGTTCGAGTTGAACTGGGCGAGCTTGGCGACGGAGTAGGCGATGTCTGGGCGAGTTCCGATGGCAAGGTACATGAGAGCTCCGACTGCGTTTATGTATGGGACAGTCTTCATCTCACGTTGCTCCTGCTTGGAGAGATCGTACTTGGCAAGACTAGTGCCGCTGCCTGGATCCATAGGAGTTGCGACTGGTGTGCAGTTTTCCATGCGGAATCGTTTAAGGATATCGAGGATGTACTGGCGTTGGGAGAGGTGGAGCGTGCGGTTTTCGCGATCGTAATCGACCTTGATACCGAGGAGGTAGGTGGTTGGGCCAAGGTCCTTGAGAGTGAAGACCTTGGCGAGTGATTCCTTGAGCCATTTGACCTTGTCCTGACTCTTGGAGATGATGGTGATGTCATCGACGAATACTGGTAGAGTGATTCGGATACCATCGGCTTCCCATACGTAGAAGCTGGGATCTGTTTTGATCTGGGTGAATCCCAATCGTTCGAGTTCCGCTGCTAGCTTCTGGTACCACAGTCGTCCGCTCTGTTTCAGGCCATAGATACCCTTCTTGAGGCGGCAGACCCATTTCGCTCTGTTGGGGCCTCTGATTTCAAAACCCTCAGGTTGAGTCATGTAGACCTCGTACTTGTCTTCGATCTCGCCGTTGAGGTATGCGTTGGAGACATCGATGGACTCGATGTATTCCCCGTTCATGGCTGCTTTAGCAAGAGCGGTACGAAGGGCAGTGAGATGAGCAGTAGGAGAGAAGATTTGGTCGTAGTCGACACCAGGTTGTTGGGAGTAGCCTTTAGCGACGAGGCGTGCCTTGTAGCGGTCGATGGTGCCATCGGACTTGCGCTTGATAAGGAATACCCATCGAGAGCCAATTGCCTTCCTATCGTCTGGTAGCTTGACGATTTCCCAAGTGCCGTTGGTGATGAGTGCGTCCATCTCCGTTTGACATGCAGCAGCCCAGAACTCATGGTCTGGTCGAGACATGGCTTCTTTCCAGCTGCGTGGGGAATCTTCTGGCCGTGTAGCAGCTCCGAAAGCATGTTCCATCTTGTCAGTGGCCATCATGAGAACCATTTCCACAGCTTCATCAGCGGGGATGTATTCTCCTATGTCGTAGACGTCCATGAGGGCTTGCATGATAGGAGTGGCGAATAGAGCTCTTTCAAGGTCGACGTTGTCGTTGTCCCCGTTGTCTTCGTCTTCAAAGTCCTGCGCTGTGAGAGGTGGCGGATTAAATGGATTTTCATCATCCTTGTCACCCCCTTGATCCGCTGGCGGTTCACCCCCTTGATGTCGTGCAACTGGTTTGGTCGTTCGCCTCGTACCCCCAGTTAGTTTGAAGTAATCAGGGACTGCTTTCTGGCGGACAGGGCGCGAGCCTTGTGCCACCATTGGCTGGGTAATAGGTTTCCGAGGGACAGGAGCAGGTGCAGAAGGAGGAGGAGCAGGAAACGTGGGAGCAGGGATAGGACGTTCAGGCGATGTAGGAGGAGTAGACTTTTGTGGCTCAGCTTTAGGTGTAGGCGAGGTAGGTGAAGTCGGGTGGAACTGTGGTCGAGACGCTGTTTGCTTGCCGAGAGCTTTCAGGTCCATGGTTTGGGAAGGTGTATGTGGTGGTGCCTGTTGGGCACCGCTGTTGTCCTCGTCATCATCGTCCTCATCATCCTCATCATCCTCATCGTCCTCATCGTCCTCATCGTCCTCATCGTCCTCGTCGTCCTCGTCAGATGAGTCCTCGTCTGATGGAGGTGCTCGTGGAGGTGCAGGAGGTGCAGGAGGTGCAGGAGGTGCAGGAGGTGCAGGAGGTGCAGGAGGTGCAGGAGGTGCAGGAGGTGCGAGAGGCGCAGGAGGTGCAGGAGGCGGTGTGTCGTCGTCCTCATCCTCGAGGTCAGGCCAGATATCCCCAAGGCCAATGGGTGTGTGTGCCGGTGCCGGCGTAGTGGTCGAGAGACCGGGGAACGTGTTCTCATCGAAGATGATGTCGCGTGAGATGTGTGCCTTCTTCGTGATAGGATTGTAGCACCTCCATCCTTTGTAGCCTGTTTCAAAGCCAATGAAGATGCAAGGCTCCGTGTGAGATTGGAGGTTCTTGCGATCCTTCCGAGCGATGTTAACGAAAGCTCGGCAGCCGAAGACTCGATAGATGGACAAGTCAGGTTTCTGCTTGTGCCAGACCTCGTAGGATGTGGTTTTGGAGAGTGCTGATGAGGGTGTGGCGTTCAAAACGTCGGTGAGATACAACACAGCCTGTGCCCAGAAGGATGCAGGGAGCTTTGCTTGGTTAAGCATGGCAATGACACCTTCAGCGAGAGTGCGGTTGAGGCGTTCAGCCACACCGTTCTGCTGGGGTGTCGCCTTGACTGTGTGTTGGCGTGTGATGCCGCGATCTGTGCACCATTTTGCGAAGTCGTTCCCAATATATTCACCCCCTTTATCATCTCGAAGCTCCTTGACCTTTAACCCGTGTACTCGTTCGCACTCAGCGACAAACTCCTGGAACTTCTGGAATACCTCTGACTTGCGCTTTAGAACGTATACTCGTTTGAAGCGGGAATAGTCGTCGATGAAGGTGACCCAGTACTCGAAACCAGATAGTGTTCGTGGTAGTGGTCCGTGGACGTCTGAGTGGATTTGATCGAGAAGTCCATTGGCGCGATGCTGAGAGAGAGTAGGGAAGGGGTCTCGGTGTTGTTTCCCTGCGATGCAGTCATTGCAGAAGTCCTTCATCGTAGTACTGTCCTTGACGAGTATCCCTGTGCCTAGCTCCTGTCGAAGGAGTGTGTCTAGACGATCCTTGCCTATGTGGCCAAGTCGCTGGTGGAGCAGCTCCTTGTCTACCTTCGTCGTGAAGAACGCTGCTGATTGTGTGTTTATCAGCGTGGTTCCGTCGAGAGTGCCAGTGGTTCCGCGAATGGTAGCCGTTAGGATTAGCTGACCCTTCTTGAAGAACTCTAGTGTGGAGTCTTCGATTACGATCCGGACTCCGCAGTGACGAACGACATATAGAAGAGAGAAGAGGTTGGATTGCAAATCAGGGACATATAGTACATTCTCGAACACGACAGTCTGCCCAGTCCTCCCATTGATCCTTGGTGTAAAGTACACAGTACCCATCCCGATCGCCCATACAATTTCGTGATTAGCGAGCTTGATGGGGACCTTCACCCTGACCATGTTACGGATCCACTCGCGATGGGGCGTCATATGTGAGGAAGCTCCTGAGTCTGTGTTCCATGATGAGTCAGTGGGTGTAGAGGGGATCTGACGGGTGAGAGGACTTGCGATGTGGGCGACCTGTGCCATGAGGGCCTTCTCCTGCGGTGTGGCAGGAGACTGGGAAGCGACTTCAGCGACCTGGGCCTTTCCGTTCTGGAAACGACACTCCTCGTTGGTGTGCGAGTTGCTGCGGTGGTACTTGCACTTGTAGGTCTTCTTGGGCTTGGATGCAGCCTGAAGAGCCGTGGAAGAGGTACCATCAGCGAGGGAGGTGTTCCGAGTGAGGGAGTCGGCCTTGCGAAGGTGGTCGAGAATGACGGAGGGATCAGCGTCGACACTGGTGGCAGAGATGTGGTTGAGGGTATGGCGAAGGAGTTCATCTTCCTTTCCAAGACCGATGACGATCATGGCGAGGGAGATGTCGTGAGCGAGGTAGGCAGCGGTGTAGCCTTCGACCAACTCTGCTTCCTTCTTGAGGACGTTGACCTTGACAGTCCTGTCTCCCTCCTTGTAGCTGAGGGGAGCGGACTCCGCATCTTTGAGGGTAACGCCGACTGGGAGTAGAGACGTGAGACGTGCACCAAGTGCAACAGCTCGGGAGCCGAAGTCTTGGTAGGACTCGTTCTCAAAGCCAGAAGACCTCATGCGAAGGGAGATGAGCTCTTGGAGGATGGTGATGCGAGAGCTGGAGTCCTTGGGCTCGTACTGCTCAAGGAGTCGTTTCCAGGTGCCCGGAAGATCGAGGATGCTGATACCCATGAGGACGGTCTCAGTCTGGGAGGCATTGAGCGTTGAGCGGATGTAGCCAACAAGCTTGGAGCAGCGCCCTCGGAAGCTTGTGACGAGACGAGAGTCAGAGCCAGGTGAAGGCTCTTTCTCGGTGCCCATGAGGATGTCGTAGGCATCGTACTCGAGTGCCTTGTTGACACAGATGCGCTTCCATTCCTGGACGGTGTAGACGTTGAGGGAAACGAGCGAGGTGGAGGTTTCGGATGAGGACATGGTGGAGATCGATCGACGATGTGTGAGGGAGAGGGAAGAAGGGGAACTTCTGGGTGAAAATCACCACAGTAGTGAGGGAATGCTAAGAGGAGTATAACTCCGAGATAGCGGAAGCGAGATCAAACACGCGGCTGGGCGTGTGATGTGGAGCTGGAGCAAGGCGTCGATGAACGACACGAAGCTGTGATGGAGCGAGGTGTGACCGAGTGAAGAGTGACGAGTGGGCAGTGATAGCGTATAGAACGCGGTGTCTGATAACGTGTGGTGTCGTGTATCAGAGGAGCCCGGGGCTCATAACTTGATAAACTGCTAAGTTTATAAGTCGTTGAAGCCACTGCAAGTGGGAGATAGTTCGATATATTAGTTAAGTTAGATAAAGAGAAATACAGCATGACGCACCTGCAAGTGGGAGATAGTTCGATAAGGGAACTACCCACTTGCAGTGTAGACTATATACTGTGTGGAACAATAGACGATCCATATCGGGAGAACAATAAAGTACGTACGAATATGGAACAATAGAAGTGAGAACAATGCTGTGTGATATATGTGAAATGATGGAATGAATGAACAATGTGATCGTGGATATATATAGAACAAAGAAGCATTAGAACAATAGAAAAGTTTGAAAGAGGCAGCGCCTATGTGAAGATGAAGAGAACAATGGGCGAGCCATGGAGACATGTGCATTGTACTTCAACAATAACATCTGCTAAATTGACAGCATCGTGCCGGGAGCAAGTGCTCTTCGGCTCAACCTCGTCCTCATGTTTCTTCAAGAAGTCCAAGAATTTACCATGCCTCACGAAGTAAGAGAATCCCCTGCTAAGGCCGGGGTCCGCTTTCTCGCTGGAAACATCCTTACGCTTGAGGCGGAAACATGCGTCAAGGGCGAGGTTCAGAGCGTGAATATGTCTTTTGATGCATCAGAATGAGGACTTTGAAGTGAATAGACCTACGTACCTCGTCTCCTCAGGCTCGTCCTCCCAGCCTTCTGCCATATTGATGCCAGGGTGCGGGCAAGGAGGGCATAACAACGCACATTCCCCATCATTCGTCTCTGCGGCGCTTCGAAGTGGATCGTGTCCACGCTGGTTCCGTTTTAGAAGCTTCAAATGGCGCCACTGGTGAACCATTCGAAGGAAACTCGGGTATCGATCCTGAAAAGAGATCCCAGTCTGAGATAGCATAGCTAAAGGGAGGAGGACATACCTTGGATGATCCAATCCCAGTGTTGTCCGTAAGCCGCGAAATTGTGTTGTATAGCTCGTAAGGCGACACCTTGGACTCATACTGGAGGATTTCAAACTGTTCAAGGACACGGAATGTTGCCGCCGACTTCGGGTTGACTGTCGTCGCCAGATAGAGTCGACGTTCGAGAAGCTGCTCAACCTGGCTTCTAGTAGAGCTTCCACACCTGCAATAGTCGACACCTAACGTGTGAACTCCCTCCATGTCGATGATGACGAAGTCATCCCCCCACGCCGTGTCTGGATTCGGGCATACCTCACCCAACCTATGTCCCAATTGAATTCGCACCCCGAGGGACTTCAGAGGTATCCTCGCGAAGAAATGGCCATTCCATTTCTACCAAGATCACAAGTGTTAGCATAGGAATAGATTGCTTAAGATCAAGAGACGTACCTGCACTCTATGCAGGGGTAAGTGCCTGTGAGCAGTCTTGATGCAGTCTCGACACATTAGCCCGGTGTTGTCGCATCCCAAACATCGGTACACCGCTCCCTCCCCCTCGACTAGGCAGCTCTTACACGAACTTGGGGGATCTCTACCTCTTCCCTCAAGCGTGATGAGACAACGGAGGTAGAAATCGATATGCTTAACCCATTCGTGCAGGGCTTTGTCCTATCGAGCTATCAGTTATGCGACCAGACCTAAAGGCTGCGTGGCACGTACCCCTTGACCAGTAGGCCGTTTCTTTGCTGTTATTGTCTCCTCAGATACCTCAGGATCGTCTGTAGGCGGGGGAAGATCCCTGTCGAGGAAACTGTCCATGTAAGCCTTATCCCACCCGTTGTACTCAGTCGTGCTAGTCCACGCTGATAGAATCTCTTCTGTGGTCCGTGAATCGTTTACAGCGACATCAGGTGCGTGCAATCCCGAGCGTGTGGCCTGTGTCTCTACTCTGAACCCGCCAGTAGCAAGTGCCTTGAACTTCTGCGTCTGAAGGGCTCGGGAGGTCGATCCGGACGAGTTGTCGACGGGGAGGGTTGCAGACACTGTCGATGGTGTATAGACTGACATTTTGATTCTCTTGGAGGCCTTTCGGGGTACCCCTCCCCCGGTAGACTTGGGCATGATGGGTGTAATAGGTAGAAATAGGTAGCGAGGGAAAACGTGCTCAGGCGGTGATGATGCCTGATTCTGATTAGCTACGCTTCCTTTCCAGTACCACCACCACGATGGGTCGACGTGCCAAATACCTCACCCTTTGCGACAGACGGGAAGCGCACAGGAAGCAAAAACAGGCGCTCAAACTTCGACCAAGGTAAGTCCTAGACCAATTTCTATAGAGGCCTATCCAGGTGTACTGAGAGCACCTCATTTACAGCGCCTCGCTTGCCCGGAAGGCAGAGAACAGGCGATATTACTTGAAGCACAAGCCCGCCCCCATTCTTCCAAGCGATATCAAACGCCATTCAGTTTCTCCGATCTCGTGGTCAGCATGGAGCTCCGTGTTCGTACGCTTTTGTCAGGGGGAGGATATGTTGATTGTCGAAGAACTCGAACTCGATACGAGCGACCTCGAAGCGCTTATTGGCTTGCCACCGTATCCCGCCCACGTCACACGCCCGGACACCTTCGAAGACATATGGGGGCCAACCGCCGCTGCTCTCCATGGTTATCTCACCTCAAAGTACACTTCGCACGTTGAGAGGCGGATGATAAATGTCAGGGATGGCTCGGAGACCGATGCGAGGGAGGAATCGTGGTCAGTCTATCGTGCGCTCTTGAATGAACGGCAGTTGTGGTTGTCTCGGCTTAGCACAGAGCGTATGCTTGACTACACCCCTACAGACAGGATACTTTATCTCAACTTACTTTGGAATGCCCGCCTTATCGTTTATGCAGCCGAAGATATAGCATCACTAGCTGAGTCGCGAACTCACCTTCTACGTGCATGGGCCGACAGACTCTGGCACTTATCTCACTAAATAATATATTGTCGTTGTCGTGGAGCAGGTTCTAGTCAGGTTGAATGACAATGGTTACATGCAGAATTGGAGAATAATTAAGCAGAGCCATTAGCGCTGGATGCATCACCAGCCCCGTTCACCTCCAACCATTGATGGAACACGAAGTCAACACACTTGCCCCACGCTCTCAGCCTCCGAGCCTCTCGGCGAGTATGCTCATCCCGTACCAACTTCCAGAGGGAGTTGCAAACCCACTGTGGGTAATTCAGGGAGGACTCTCACTTAGACAACAACGCAGAATAGCTCACCGCTCGCTCTTGATACAACAGTTGAGTACGACGGCGCTGGGATATTCTGCCAGGGATAGGGGTCCAGCTCTCGAACCAGTAGGTGTAGAAGTCCTCGAGCCACACGTGGTGTCGATGACAACGTACGGCTTCCTCGAAGTCCTCGCTGTTTTCGGCCAGGATCAGCCTTTGCAGGCTCTCACGTCGCCAACCACCACGCTACGCGAATCCATCAGCAATACGCCCCGGATCAATGAGGTGTGGGGCAGACCTCCGGCATCAGATACAAGGAAAGTTTAAAGACTGCCCGCTCTTCGTTCGAAAGGTGGGGTTGGGGAACGCGAACGGTGAGACCTTGTACCGCTGTACGAGCTCAATAATATACTTTATATAATCTCACGCCTCGTGCAGGTTCACAGCCCTATCAAGGTGATTTCGCCCTAGCCAAAGCTTACCTCGACAACAGGCGTTGTTCTAACCGAGCAGAATCAGCGGTGCACGCGGAATCTCTCTGACCTAGTCTGGACCTCCGCTGGTGCGTCTACAATTGGAGCTGACATAGAAGGCATGCGGCTGTGACCAATGCGACGTGGGGCTGCGCGCGCTGGTCCTTAGGCCTGGGGATCGAAGTACAGTGCGTGTCCTGTACCCTGCGAGAACAATAGTTTTGCAATTGAACATTGGCGTGGGGGTACAGGGCTATAGAAACAACACTGCGTGGGTGGTGCGCTATTTCAGGAGAAAATAATGTGGAAATACTGTGGAAATACTCGAAGTATTTCTACATTATTTCTATAAGAAGTAGCCTGTAAATATGGATTTCATATTTCTAACCTATTTCAAGCCAGAAATATTGATGTATATACACAATCCACTTCCCAATTTGAGCCCAGAAAACCAACAAATCATATTCAGTATTTACTTACTATTCTCGGTGCGAAATATGGTAAGAATAACGTTATGATTTCTCCAGACTACTTCATCCGGAAATATGGTGGAAATATATTGGCTATTTCCATAATATTTCTACCATATTTTTGGTGGAAATATGTGACCATGCACGCAGTGCAATCATGCTGATCAGGCAAGGGAAAGGATACCCCACGCGCTCCAAGTGCATGTTCAGACCGTTTGAGCCTAGTGGCTCCTTAATGTATCCTACCTGGGCAATTTACATCGGAGATCGTACCGCGAAGCCTAACTTGGATACTGCTGTTGCCTCGAAATCACGGATCGGCGCAGCAGAGGACGGATATTGCTCCTTTAAGTCAGCCAGAGTCACCGTTTCTTTGAGTCCTCGGACCCGGCTGAGAAAACGCGTAGCGCGTGTTGAAAATCACGCCGCCCAAGTCGCGCAATGAACAAGTCGTCAAGATATTGGATGGAGGTGAAGTAGAATATTCAATATACAAGGGGGCTATACTACACGTCCAGTCCGACAAGAAGGGTCAATACAGACTATAGCGCGCAAACAGCAACACGCCAGCCATCTAGAGAGTGGGGGGGAGGAACACAGGACCGAGACTAAAGCTCTAAGGACGGCGGTTTCGGAGGCCGGGTGCTGTCGTGGTCCTGTGAGACGTTCCGAACACGATAGGGATGAGACGGTCGGTGGATATGGTGGTTGGGCGGCTGAGGTAGAGGTTGACGTTGACGATGAAGTAGAGGATGGTGCGCAGCCGCGAATGGAGGAACCGGATTTGTTCAATGTGAATGTTCCAACTCACAATCCGCGGCCGACCAACACGCCTCCGACGGAGAGCGACAGTCCTAACGAGATGTACGATGCTCTATAACGATAACGTCAGCATACGGCGTAGATGCCAAGTTCAAGACCCACCGAAAGTTGAAGACAACACGCACCTCCCGGTACTCCAGGACGAAGGCCTGAGGATCGGCGCCGTTGGGAGCCGGGGGCACGCCGTGAATGCGACCCCAGCGTAAAACGAAGCCAGCCCAAAAGACGCCCTCGTCTCCCCGTACGAGCCGCAGCTGGAGGAGTTGAATTGCCCCAGTGAGCAAGTCACGAATCTGCGCCATCGTCAACAGGCCGCGTCGATTGATCGGCATGTTGTCGGTGATGTGATCTGCGCGACCACGTTAGCGCCGGCGGCAGACACGCGAGGGCGGGCGGGCGCGGTGGAGGGGAGGGGCGGCGCGACTTACCTGGTGAAAGGGGCGGTTGGGAATGGCTGGGACCGGGAAAGCGGGTAGAAAAGGACTTGAGTCGTTGTGCTGGCCGTAGAATCTTATATAGATGAGCGGAAGAAGTCGCCCTTGTAGCCAGATTCAGATCTGTCCAAATCGGGACGATCCCGATTTGGACTGAGATCTATGACCAATCGCAGCACGATAAACCGTCCTACTGACGGATAATCGAACATAGATAACGCTTTCCTACACCCATCCATAGGTCGATAGCCGGTATGAGACTCGTTCTCGGTGCCCAGATAGTATATAAAGACATATGTAAAATAAAAATTATAGATCTAACGAAAATACCAGGACGTCGTAAAAGCGCGACTTCCGTCTCAAGTCTGCTATGCGAACCGGGTTGCAAGTCGTGTACTTTACTTGCCCCTTCACTCATAATACTTCCAAGTCTTGAAAATAGTTATTCATTTTAATTCTCATACTCCTGTGATACTCTACTTATGTTTTTCATGGCCCCTTGTCCCGAAACGCCGCTTAAGACGCCTATTTTCCTCGCAAGGAGCGAGACGGCTCCTACGGTCAGCGGAGTCGAGAGCCAATCGTATTTCCCACCCAAAGGTACCCATAGGTACAACTAAATAGCTTTGAAGTAACCTAGAAGAGACTGTGCGTGCAAATTATCCCGCTTCAATACCCTATGCATCGATCAACTTCAACGATAAATCCTTCATCTTTGCGAGCCTTCATTCTGCCCAAATTGTCATTCAACCCTAACGAATATACTAATATATCTATTCTATATACCCCAAAGCTGTCCCCGACGCTAGAGAGATGTGCTGCATGGAGTGCCTACGATTTTGACTGGGACCTCGACGGCGTTCGACGCTAAGTCCCCCACCGGCAAATGCCGAATGCCATCACGGCTCCTGAAACTCCACACGCGGCCCTGAGCGCTTAGCCAGCAATAGTCCGAATTCTCTGCAGCTGTGCGGCTGCATATAGGTACCATTGGCCCTTGGAAGCCAGGCGCATAGCCCGAACATATAATTCACTGTCCCCGGGGACGGCTCAGGTGTGACACGCCCATGGCGGGAACTTGGACCTCAGACGTGGTAAGCGCCCACGAGTTCTGCGAAGTCTAAGTATAATCTCCCTTGAAAATTGTGACTCCGCTATTCACGCAGCTCAAATAATTCGAATCAAGGCACATATATTGAAAACTGAGGGGGGGTTGGGATATATACATGGAGACAGAAGCACAATATACAAAGTACAAAGTAGAACATCAAACGCGGACAAGATTGAATACAGACGGCCAAACACACACGCTGAGAGCCATGACGAAATGAAAAGGGTAGGAGAGGGAAGGGGTGAGTGTGGCAAGAGCCGGGCCGCCACGCGGCACCCTAGACATAGCATGCGAATCCCCTCGCGTAGGCGTCTTCGTAGGCTGCGAAGGCGGCCTGGATGGTGCGGTGACGATTGAAGCTAGCCGAGGCGACTCCGGTGACGTACGGCGACGTGTTATGCCTGTCAACATAACATGGTTAGACTAAGCGAAGTCGACCATTAGACAGACAAATACTAACCAACCGCCGAAGACTCCAACGCGGATGCCTTTGGAAACGCAGTAGTAACGATCTTCTGATCGCGGAAGTCAGTTAAAGAAGCTCAATATGACAGAGATGCTTACCGCCAGGGGACGCAAAAAGAGCATCGTCAGGCTCAGGGGCGGGGGTGTTGGGACCGAGGGAGTGGAATCCTGGAATAACTGTAGACACAGGAGGAAGGCCGAGAACCTGAGTTTGAGTGACGACGGCCAGGGTAACCGCGGCAGGGGTGATAAGAGCTGGATTGCCAAGGGCCGGGTTGGTACCGAGGGTGGGGTTGGCGGGAGTCAGAGTTACGACGGGGGCGGTGGCAGGAGCAGCAGTGGCAGGGACAGGGACGACGGTCGCGCCCGCGGGAGTAACGACGGTGGTGGAGGTGGCGGCGGCAGGTGCAGAGACAGAGGCCGTAGACGCGGGAGTAATGACAGTGTTGGATGCGGTGGCGACGGCGGGAGCAGGGACAACGGTCGCAGCCGCGGGGGTAACAGCAGTGGAAGGGGGACTCAGAAGTCCAGCAGACGCAGCTAGATGCAAGCCTAGGGCCAAAGTCCGGTCAGTGTTGGACGTGGGCTCTCCGGCGCCAGAAGTCCTACCGGCGGAAGAAGCGTGAGCGGCGGAAGCCCCTGTGGCTAGAACCTGGTGAGCATGAGGCCGCCGATTCTGAACTACCTTACACGTACTGGTGGTGAGAAGCGGGGGGAGCTCTCCATCCTCGTCGGAGTCGCTGACGAAGACATCGTTGTCGTCGTCGTCGGCGTCGCCAGAGCCCAAGTTGGGGACTATGACAAACCCTGTGCCGTCACAGACAGCACAGGTCTCAGCATCTATCCGAGAGGTTAATCGAACCAGATATTCATGGCAGACAGCAAAGAAACATACGGTACGAGGTGTTGTCCTTGTCAGCTCTGTTGAGGGTTGAGCGTCCTGCGCACGCAAAAGGGCCAATCAGTGTTGCGGTCGGGGGGTAAGTGATATCAAACGAAAACATACGGAGGTCAATTGCACGAACCACGAATCCCACTAAATCTTTCATGCGCAAGGAGAGGTGAATGCCACGAAGAGCAGTACCCTCCTCATTCATGTTAGACCTACTGGGCATTGATCTGGGTGTAGTTGGTTGTTAGGTGGATGAGAATACGCGAATAGAACACTGGCGGACTGGCGTTCTAAAGGAGGACTTTATAGATATCCGCACCTTGTTTGCCGCCTGTTTGGATTCAAATTCCGATAGAGCGGCCACGCACTGTAGAGCCCCGTGGACAGGGAAGAATCCATCGGAGGCGAAGTACTAGATCGAGGCGCGAGGTGTGAGTACGGACGAGAAGATCGAAGTTCGAAGCTGGCTGCTGAGTTACTGAGTTTGGTTGGCATCTAATCTTATCAAGCTCTTATTCGGTATCTGTAAAAGTACAAAATGATCGCAACTGGAATATTCAACGTTCAACATTCACATCTAGTCCTGTATCGCGCAGTACTGGCATACACCACACACTCCTATCCTCATCGACATGGCTCCTCCAGGCTGGGCGTCGGACGCCCAAACGAATTTCCTCACAAATCTCATCCCCCAGTACAAGAAATGTCAAGTCAATCGCCACTACCTACCATTCTGGACACTGCTTTACTCTCAATATCTGGACGAATACCCTCTAGTCGAAGTGTTATTTCCTGGTCTCACCGTCGATCAACTCGACGAGGAGCAGATGAAGATATACACGCCTGCTCTCCAAAAGCTTCAATCGGTATGTGTTTATTTATTCTCACACGCGTCTACGCGACTCAGCGATTTAACGGTGTCTTAGCGCCTGCGGGAGTGGTTTAGGTGGAGGTGCAATGCTCGCAGTAGGAAGGTCCCCATCGCAGTACCTGCCAAGGTTCTTAAGTCTATCTACGCTCCTCGAACCCGTGGTCCGAAGGCCTACGAGGCCTTTGCGAAGCTCTATCCCGACGAGGTTCGGGCAGCCAAGGAGGTGCGTTGCGAAGAGGATGGCGCCGTGGGGAGGTATAAACTACAGAGCTGGCACAGCGTGTGTCAGAACCTGTATAACAATGCCACTGAGGAGCAACTGAAGGCCGTTGACGATTTTGTCGAGGCAAATAGCTCCGATAAAAGGATTGAAGATGAATCGGAGAGCAAAGACCCCCAGCGGTAAGTCATCTCCGCAGCTGCACCACTCGCTGATGGCTCAGAGGACTCTAAACTAGGTATATTAATCTTCTCCCGGCGATCCTTAAGTCTGTCGTCGAGCCTCCTGTTCGAAAGGCCGGTCTCATGGCCCTCATCACACTCGTTGGTCCAGTGCCAGAGTCACAAGGGAAGATATCCGCCTGGACGTACTAGCTCAACCGCCCCTCTGGGTTCCTACTCACCTATATTAGGCTTCAATTTGGCGATAAAGAGGATACCCCTTTGTTCTCATCCTCGTGGGTCGATCATGACCGAGTCTTTGTTGAGGCAGTCGCTCGTTTCGCAAAACGCCATGTTTTCGGTGAGTCAATTTAATCCTTGCCTATGTCCAAGTGCTCATCATAATTAGCATCGGAGATCGGGTCTGAGAAATCCACCGAAAGTGAGGGTGATTTGGCCAAAGCTTCTTCTCCAAAAGGCACGTACACGTCTTTTTCCTCCTGTGCATTGGGGTTCAGCTAAGCTCTGATATCTATCAGTCGATGAGATCGCTACGCCTTCGGCTCAGCCTTCTACGCAGACTATATCTGGCACTGGTACGACAGGTACCACTAGTCCATCGGTATCCCAAGAGAAGCCCGTCTCCAAACAGAGCCCAACCGCGGCATCACCTGAGCAAGAAGGTTCTGACCCCAACCACAACGCCGATGCGGGGTCTACCTGGGGTACCCCCTCTCGGAGAGGCCCTCCTCTCCGTTTGGCTACTCCAGATGTAGGCCTCCGTCGAGCTGGTCCTCATTACCACTTCACCACTTCGCCCACTGGCGTTTCCTGTGAGTACCATTGCACCGATTTCGAAAGAGCAACTGATAAGATTCGCAGCATGGAAAGACTCCCTGGACTTCGACTTCGGAAGGCCGTCCAATGGCCACAGAGATCTGTTAAACTCGCCTAAATCGGGGTATTCCGCCTTCTTGAACGACAGGAACGGCCACGAGGAGGGATATGGGCCTCGCTTCCAGAAGTATCCGTTTGTCAATACTGATACAGCGTCTCGTCCATCCTACAGGCTCGCACAATCTGCCGGGCTCGCCTCTGACATAGCTGGGCAGAACAACGACTTCACCGATAGTCCATTCAACCGCCTTGATCAGTCCTCCCTTACGCCCGACTTCGATTTCGACATGACCGATCAGACCTCTAGCACGTCCTCCCTTTACAACTTTGACCAGATCTCGAACTCCGCCTCCCGCGATTCTCGCTTCACTGACACTTCCTCGCGATCGAACCAAACACATCCGACTTCTTCAACCAGCTCGACTTGGTCGGACATCGCCCCTAGCGTCTCGGCGGGATATCGCACGTGGGATTCGTACGCCCTCTTAGGCTCGCGGAGTGGACAGTCCACTTTCGGTCTCAACCCCCCACCCCCACCCCAGCATCATGCGGGCCTTGGTGGGCGTGAGGGGATCGGCGCACCTATTCAACCAGCGACGACCCAACAGTCTTTGACTCCTCCATCAACCCACGGTAGGACTGACACTTTACCAGGCAGCGGCACTCCACACACGACCCCCCCACCTCCTACTCAACCTAACGTCCCCGCCAGCACCGTCCCCGCTCCACCTCCCGCTCAGCCGAATGTCGTCCCTGCCAGCACCGTCCCCCCTCCAGCCAGCACCGTCCCCGCTCCACGTCCCGCTCAGCCGAATGTCGTCCCCGCCAGCACCGTCCCCCTCGACCTCTCGATCAACCGAAAGTCCCCGCCAGCACCGTCCCCCCTCGACCTCTCGATCAACCGAAAGTCCCCGCCAGCACCGTCCCCCCTCCACCTCTCGATCAACCGAAAGTCCCCGCCAGCACCGTCCCCCCTCGACCTCTCGATCAACCGAAAGTCCGAAAGTCCCCGCCAGCACCGTCCCCCCTCCACCTCTCGATCCACCGAAAGTCCCCGCCAGCACAGTCCCCCCTCCACCTCATGACCAACCGAACCCCTCCCCTGCTGCTACCGCTCCTCGGCGATCGGGAAGAGGTCAAGTACCCTCGAGGAAGCACGAGGTTCTGCAGAAGATCGGCACAAACACCGCGAAACCCTCCACGATATCCGAGAAGGGTTCCAGCTCAGAATCTCTTCCTCCCCCAGACTGGTACTTGACCGCATTCAAAAACTTGAAGAACGCTGGCCTCGGCGAGGAGTGGTGCGCGACGGTAGATAAGTGGGGGCAGCTCGAACAGACTCTCGGATATGGGAGGGTGGCTAAGGTGCGTAGCGGCTACCGTTATCCTTTCTAACTGAGCTTACCCTGCGCAGGGTTCACTTCCTGTCAAACAACGACCGGAAGAATGGTCACAATGGACTAGTAAGGGATCCCATGGCGCCCGAAACCACAACCATGCACCTTTCATCGACGACCCAGCAGATATCGGCATCGCAATCACGAAGTGGTGGTCGTCGATCCAGCCGGCGTTTCGCAAGTCAGAAAGTGAGCTCCCGAAACCGGTCTACGACGATCCATCTATTACGTCGGACGTATGGGCGCCGATCCGAAGATCAGGTGCGAACGGTTTGCTGTCTCTGATGATGCTCATGATGTGGTGGGGATGTGCGGCAAAGGATGGTCCCGGACCGTTCAGGGAGGACTCTCGGGGCGCATGGAAGGGGGCGGTCACCGACGTCAGCAAGACCTTGGACGTGCTCATTTACACTGCACCTTACAAGGGTTCAAAGCGCGGGTCTGAGGAAAACGAAGCTCCAGAGGAACCCCCACGAAAGAGGTATGTCGTCTTTCGCAGGCCGCTACTTGGATATGCTAATGTTTCTTTGTCAGGGCTCGGACTTGAACTCTCCCCTCAACTCCCACACATTTCTGCGACTCACGACTGCTCGACTAGCCCCTCAATTTGGCCACTCTCACCTCTTACCCCTCCATCATCTCCCTGTGCCCACACACGTACGCACGTTCTCAGCTCAATGTTCCGCCTTCCGTCAGTGTTTCTTTCTTGGGATCTTCCCGCTTTTGATACGTACCCGCCGTATTTATGTTTCGAACCTCTTGATGTCCATTTCGATTCGCGTCTGTCTCTCTTGTCCTACATGTCAAGTTCCTTTCCCCCGTTCACTTACTTTCTTACCTTGCCTGTCGCTGTTCCTTCCATGTTCTCTCTCCTGCGTGCCCCTCGGTCTTGACGATCGTTCCATACCTTGCATCGTGCCTCTCGGACTTATCTTGGACTTCAGAACGTGCCCAAAGTAATAGATTACCATTAGATAGGTTTGACTTTGGACATAGGACCCCCGCTCAATGTACATTCATTTCTTGTGATTATCCAAGGTTCGCGGGCATAGGGAGAAGAATTTAAGGGATCAGTGTTTTCAGTGGAAGGGTAAGAAACATCGGTGACAGGAGAAGTACGAGTGCATTTGTGGTGCATCGAGGGTGGTGCATTGAACCTATAGAAAATTGGACTTGGCAGAGATGTTGTATCGTTGGTGCATTGGATCCATTGGACGGCGCTTGTAAGCCGATGTTGACGGTGCTGCGGCGGCCGGGGAAGCAGAGGGGTATCGATGGTGCATCTGGAGCTATGGACTTGGAGGAAATTGGATGGGGGGATGGTGCATCGGGGGTGTATCAGACACTGAACCGACGTTGACGCTGCGGCGGTGACAGGAGAAGCAGGGGTGTATCACGGGTGCATTGAGGGTGATCCGAGCCTTTGGACTTAGAGGAAAGTTGGACTTGGAGGGTTTCGTCATTGAGGATGGTGCATCGGGGGTGTATCGGACACTGAACCTATCAAACTGTTAAGTTTGGATAAGTTCTGACCACGTCTGTGAGTGGGAAGAGTTCGATTAGGCTTGTAATAGCTATATGATATACATGATACGCACCTGTGAGTGGGAAGAGTTCGATGGGGACTCAACCGCTCACAGTGTGGACTATATACTGTATGAGAACAATGATCGATCTATTTACGGAACAATAGAGTCAGAGAACAATGATCGATCTATCTATAGAACAATAAAGTGACAACCATCAATAGAATGATAGATGGAATGATTGATAGAATAGAATGATGAAAGAATGACAGATAGAATGATGAAATGAAAGAAGCGTCGAAAAGCTATGTATCAAATGATGATGAAGGTAACATGAGCATTGCCTTCTAACAGAACCGACGTTGACGCTGCGGCGGTGACAGGAGAAGCAGGGGTGTATCACGGGTGCATTGAGGGTGATCCGAGCCTTTGGACTTAGAGGAAAGTTGGACTTGGAGGGTTTCGTCGTTGAGGATGGTGCATCGGGGGTGTATCGGACACTGAACCGACGTTGACGCTGCGGCGGTGACAGGAGAAGCAGGGGTGTATCACTGGTGCATTGAGGGTGATCCGAGCCTTTGGACTTAGAGGAAATTGGACTTGGAGGGTTTCGTCGTTGAGTTTTGGTTCTCTCAGGGAAAACTCTGTACTAGGCCTCTGGCTTTCAACTTGAAATGATCTTTCATGTCGGCAGGAAGGCAAAATACCGTCTTTCGAGGATAGCGCGCGCTGGGGAGCAATAGCATCGCAATGGGTGAAAAGGCCAAAACGAAGGCCCTGTCATATATCAGGAGGACCAAACTGTATCTATAAGAGTGGGGCGGGCTATTTAAGAGCTAGAGACCGCGGAAAGGGAGAAGTGACCAAGCCCGAAAACGAAACGGAACAGAAAAAAAAAAGAAGAAACGGACCGGGTTCGAACCCTAGAGCAACCGCAAACCCCGGCCGCAAAGGAGATCCACACTATCCTGCAATTATTGGTGGCACATGTGTATTATAGATAATATACGCGTATATGGCGGAAGGAAATGCCGTCAGATTGGGATGGGCTAGTCCTCCAGGGCCTGGTATTGAGTTGGGGTCTGTCGGCTACGTTATGCGGGGCTACAGTGACCTACGGTGGTAAAGCAATAGGAGAAATCCAGAGCTACGGAGGATCCAGGCTACGGAGGATCCAGGGTACCCCCGACCCTGCCCCCATCCCAGAATATTACCGGTGGTGTATGCGCTGGTGCAACATATTTTGCGATCAGGCTGGTGTATAGCCTGGTGCAATGAGTTTCCCGTCTGGTGGTGTATAGGCTGGTGCAAAGCGTGTCATTTTCAGACGCGTTGCGCTATCTAATCTTATCCCGTAGTAGATTGTGGCTATTCCACGATCCCCAAAACAGGACATCTAGATCGAGACCATCTAGATCGCCTGTCCGTTTGGGCAACCTTCCCTGTCGAGAGATATAGCCCCATTGGGATGCATCCGAAAGGAAGGAGAGAAGCGTCTAAAGGGCGGGAGGGCGGGAGTCACGTTAAATTTTTGCCCTAGGGGACCGCGTGGAAGGCTGGGATATCCTATGCACCCGTCATGCACCAGTCGAATACACCATCCTCCCTTTCCTTCAGCGTGCGCCACAGGCGTCAAAAGTGCACCAGCCCAACAACATCAGTCGAAGGGGAAGGTGCATCATTTCGACACCATCGGCTGCAAGGGCGTCCACCCGTACTTGTTTGGTGCGTTGACGTCGATTCCAGGCGCGGCGAGAAGGAGCTTGACAACAGCTTCATGGCCGTTCTGAGCCGCAAAACGCAAGGGCGTCCACCCGTCGTTGTCTGGTGCGTTGACGTTGATCCCAGGCGCGGTGAGAAGGAGCTCGAGAATAGCTACGCGCCCATTCTTTGCTGCAAAGCTCAAGGGTGTCATCCCCTTGGTGCTTGGCGCGTTGACGTGGATTCCAGGCGCGGCGAGAAGGAGCTTGACAACAGCCTCGCGGCCGTACTCAGCCGCAAAAGACAAGGGTGTCCTCCCACTGGCGTCTGGAGCGTTGATGTTGATCCCAGGTGCGGCAAGAAGGAGCTTGACAACAGCTTCATGGCCGTTCTGAGCCGCAAAACGCAAGGGTGTCCACCCATCGGTGTTTGGCGCGTTGACGTTGATTCCACGTGCGGCGAGGAGGAACTTGACAACTGCTTCGTAGCCGTGCTCAGCCGCAAGACTCAAGGGTGTCTGCCTTCCGATGCTTGGCGTGTTGACCTCGATCCCAGGTGCAGCGAGAAGGAGCTTGACAACAGCTTCATGGCCATCCCTGGCCGCAAAGGTCAAGGGTGTCATCCCACTGGTGTCGGGCGCGTTGACGTCGATCCCAGGCGCGGTAAGAAGGAACTTGATGATGGCTTCAAATTTCTGGGCCTTGTTGAGGGCGGAAAATAAAGCTGTTCTCCCGTTGTTTCTTGCGTTGACATTGAGGCCCGAAAGCGCCTCAAAGAGATTCTTCAAGGTTAAAGGTAATTTGCAATCCTACCTTAGACTAAACCCGTGTATAATATTAGAGAAAAGCATGTACCTGACGGTCTTCAGGATTGATTTCTAGAGATGGAAGAAGAAGCTTGACTGCGGCTCCATAGCCATTTTCTGCTGCTTGAACGAGAGCCTGGACCCCATCTACATCAGAGAATCAGATTGCCAGTACATAGCTGAGAGTATGTTAATTTTCAAACCTAATGACCCCCTCTCCACTTTATTGAGGAGCCGAAGACAATTTGCATTATCACTGGCGACCATATACGTGTCTCTCCTACACCCATCTATCTAGACGATAAGTGCATGCACAAGTTACACTCGTTGGAGCATACCTTTTGTATTTGGATCCGCCCCTGCTTCTAATAGGCTTCTGATGAGGTCCAAATCTTCGAGATTGCAAGCCATATGCATTGCGGATATATCCCCTATATGCATTGATTAGTCACTGCCAACCGGCTAAAGTCAACCATGGATCGACATACCCTCAAATTTTGCATTTGGATTTGCTCCCCTTGCAATCCAGGTTCGTACCATGCTCCGGTCCTTTGCATTGATAGCACCCCCGAGACCCATATCCAAATCCTTCTGTCGCTGCTTCATCCTGCGAGCGAGAATCGTTTCGGCGAGATCGCGGAGAGGCATGAACAACAAGAGCATCGCCAGAATCTGACCGAATCCCCACTCGGCTTCGTTCCCCCCCTTAGTGATAGGCAGGGGTTGAGAAACCCGCGCGGGTTACGGGGTTGAACCCGGCTTGGGTGGGGTGCGGGTTGGCCTTTCCCAACCCGTGCCCTTCAAAACGAGCCCAAGAACGTCCAAAACGGACGAGATCTGGGCAAGATAGGATAGAAATGAGTACTACTATTCATTTCCATCCTATCTAGCCCATTTCTTATCCGATCTGGATGTTTTTGGGCTCGTTTTAACCGGGTTGACCCGCGGGTTACGGCTAGGGTTAGGGCGCGGGTCGGGTGCGGGTCAGGGCATTTCCACCCGGGGTTAACCCGTGGTGATCACTACCCCCCCTGGAGGCCCGCATTTTGCTTCAGCGCAAGCTCAATATCGATGATGAAGACGACATTGATGGCTAACAGGAAGAGTAGACCGATACATGGTGGAAGGATGGCCCAACGCTGCACGATGGTGTTGGATGCACGGCGAATCCAAAACCAGAACCTCGAACGGTGAATATAGGAGTCGGGTGTCTCTCCAGAGCCTGCGACCTTTGGAATCGGGACAACTTGGTGAAGATGATAAAACCCAAGGAAGACCACAATCGGAAGGAGGAGGTTGACTCCGGGGACGAGAAATATCGCGTAGATAGCCAACGAGACAATGCGGAGTGCCTCCGAGGCGAACGGGACATGTTTTCCCAAGATCGCGAGCAGCGCGTGCTTCGCCGCACAGTCGTTCGCAGCATCCTGCCCTTCTCCGAACGTCCGAATGTTGCTCCAGAGCCACAGCCCGAGACCGGCCATGAGACTGAGGTGTAACGAGCCCAAGAGCAGTACGAAGCGCTTGACGAGAAGCTTCGCGCCCACCCGTGCATAGTCGTCATGGCCCTGCAGACCTTCTGCATCCGTCCGATGAGTATTCACATTGCTTCAGGAAGAAAAGTCCCGTCTCACCTGTCTGAGTTCGCTCGGCACCACTCCGAATCGAGGTAGCGTCTGCGCCTTTCATCTGACCGAGTTCTGCATTTGAGCCAGCACTCGTCTGATTTGAGCTTGCAGTTCCTGTCGCGAAGCGGTTTAGATTCTTCAACTGAAAGATGAAAAACATCGGTACTCACCGCGGTGAACGACAGAGACAACCAATTCCCGAACATGTTGAGCCCACGCACGCCAGGTAGGGGAAACCCGCCCCAGAACGCCTGCTTGACTCTTATGTTGAATGTAGAGAAGAAAATAGATGAACGCGTTGGTATTGTTGAGCCAGGACATATTGAGGACGATGCTGGCGTGGTAGTTCGTTAAACCGAGTGTCTGAGCCTGGACGATGGAGGAGATGAGGATTGCAAAAGCGAGGACGAGGTTCGTCGTGGCCTGATTCTCGGCGGCGTCCAATTCGCCCTGCGAAACCTTCCCGTCGAGCAGCGCCCAAATAGCCGGGAAAAAGCATAGGAGGGTTTGGACGTAGATCGCGATACGAACGCCGACGCCAGCGATGTCTGGATTTCCAGGGATGCAATCGTCCGTCGACATAGTGGACGGACAAATGGTAAGAGTGAAGTGAAGAATGGGAAAACGAGGCGCAGACGGATCTCTCTGTGATATACCAGCCAACATGAGGCGACTAACCCTCGTGCATATCATACTTACATCGGCATGAATACCCGTGAACCGATTGGGAAGCGAAATGAAAATGCGGAACGTGACAGGAGGGCACGACGTTAATAGAGTAGATAGACATACAGACGTGCATTCGGGGTGTTCAACTATAGGTAGGCAAAGCAGATAGCCCGCCGACAGCTAGAAAGGGGTTTGCGTTAGCATTGAGTTAACTTGGGACTCAGCAGAGACGGTGGGGTCCCAATCCAAACACGGTCACATTGGGCGCCTAATTAGCAGCACGCCACGTTTCGGCCTGTCGCAACGCCGCACGGGGCCCTCGAGGCTCGAGCAACAGGTGTGGCAGCTCCACAGACATTGCAGAACCCGTGTAGAAGCCACATAACGCTCCAGGGGACGGGAAAACGGTGCAGCTGAAGGAAAGAAACGAGGGAAACCGTGCAAGAACACTCACCAAGGGATACCATGACGACTTCATAGCTAGACGCCGCCGAAACCCCACGACTCCTGGTAATTACACGCCTTCGAAGCTGGACATGGGCCGCAGTGGATGGTGAGGCCGGCCGAAGATGAAGATGACGTCGACGCGCCGATGCAATTTGAGTGGGTTCCATGAAAGAGTTGGCGAAATAGACGATTTCTGCGGAGCGGGCGAGAAGCTATTCAATCGAGCCGACTCTTACTGGCCAAGTCAAGGTAAGCAAGCGCAGAAGGTGAGATAGGAAAAAGAGAAACTCACCTCTCAGTCATCGCTATATCGCATGCTCAAGCACGCTGACGGATTGCCATACCCAACAAAGAAATCCCTTCTGGAGCGTTGACCATACCTAGCGTGGACTATCAGAAGAGAAAATGGGTCACCAAGACTTAGGATTCATCTGACGTCGACGTCGATGTCGAAACTCGAGAGCAACATCGTGGTTCATGGTAAAGACGCGTCTGAGCCCAACGAAGAGTGCCGGCCGTGGGACGCCACACCGACAGCGTCGCTTGACGAAACACCGCGACCTTCTCTCTTTCAAACCATAACTACGTTGTATCTGCCCTGGTAAGTCCACCTTGGGGGCTCTCCCTGACTCACTGAACTAACACGAGCCGTCAGTGTTGGGCTCTTACCTCCATGCCAGAGATTCGGGTGACGCTTTGGCGCCTGCTACGATGATCGACATCTCACCGTTCTCCATGCCCCTCCACCTCTACGCCTTAGCACCGCCCTCGACGAGCTCATCTACCTCGCCGCTCCGCCCTCTGACCAATCTCTCACCGCTCCGGTGTCCTCGTACCGCTCGCCAACGTTAACTCCGGGCCCACTGCTCAATAGTCAGGGAAGATGGTCCTCAGCACATCCACGGCGCGACTAGGAGTACCTTTGTCGGAACTTTTCGCCCGGCGGTTTTAACGCCAGCTGAGTTGGACGGCTGTCAAAGTGGGTCTTAATCCAGTAATAGCTGGCCGTCCGGGGCCGCAGACCGCTTCAACGGGTTCCAGCGCCGTCCGGCTTTCTCAATATGTTAAAACACCCGCCCGGAGCCGAGCCAAACGTGCCAGCAGTGTTGTAACTGTGTTTTAGCATCACCTCTCTCGTTTCGTCTCCACAAACACCATCACAGGCAGCCCAACGCCCCCTTTGTACTATATCCTTCTCTACACCTACTGTACCTTGTTAATACTCCCCAACTGCCATGCCTAAGGCCCAAATTAACGCCCAGGATCAAGATGATGGGGTTGAATGCCCCGACTGCAGGAAGACGTTCAAGGATATCGCTCAGCACACTCGGTCATGTCAAAAGAAGCTAGATGAGCGCCGAGAGGAGGAAAAGCTCATGAAAGAACTTGAGGCCGGGCTGAGCACAGAGCCTGACAAAAGTACGCTCTCCGTTCCTCAGCATTCCCTCTCACTTTCTAACATTCCCTATCAGGACCTGATCGCCCAGCCAAGGTCAAGGCATGGGAGAAGCGTCCGACACGCGCAGGAGCTTCAAGTCAAACTCCAGTAGCTACCCAAGGAGGATCTCGGAGTGCAGGTTCTGGTGCTAGACGTACAGGAGGCGTCCCACGAGGTTTGTGTCCTCTCGAAAACCTTGCGTATCTCCCATAAACTAACCCAATGATTGCAGCCCAGCATGGAGCCGTGGGCGCTGGCCCCGCTGGGTCACCGGCACCCTCAACGCCCACCCCCAGGTCAACTTCCAGTGCCGGCTCGGGGACTGCAACCCCGATAGCTGAGCCTCGTGCCCCCCAAGCCGACGATATCCGCACCGAGTACCACCCTAATTCGGGAAAGCCTCGGCGCCTTGACGCATTTGAAGAATACCGCCGCCAGCGCCGATCAACACCTATCAGCCCAGAGAAAAAGCACGATCCCTGGTATCCGTTCAAGTCTCGCGCCGACTTCGAGTTCTCGGAGCTGGCGTTGAAGTGCTGCCTAAACCAGAACCAAATCACTTCTTTCCTCAACATATTTCAGCGATGCATGGATGGTGAAGACACTCTTCACTTCAGAGACTACACCGATCTTTCTCGTACTTGGGATGAGGCTTCGCATTTATTGACTCCGGTATGTTGTCTTCAGTATTGTAACCTAGAGTACATGAGGCGCTTGTCTTCGTTATCGCTGTCAGACTCAGATACAGATTGATAATTCCAATTACTTTGGTCTTAGATGCAACCTCACACTGTTGAAGCCGAGTACAAGGGCGAGACGATGGAACATGAATTCTATTGCCGGTCTCTTTGGGACTGGGCGCTTGATCTTGTCCAAGACCCAACTCTGGCGCCTTTCTTTGAGTGGGATGCCCAGAAACTATTCCGATTTGATTCTGAGAAGGAAGAATGGGTTCGTTTTATCAATGAGCCGTGGACTGCTGATCGCTTCTACGACGTTCAGGTATGCCCATGCCAGTGTTACCAGTTTCTTGCACCGTAGACTTACCTCTTTTCGCAGTCAACTCTACCTACCCACACCTTTGCAGATGGCACAAAAGTTGACGGGAAGCCTTTAGGATTTACTCTCTATGCTGATAAGACTGAGATGTCCACGTTTGGAGGGAAAAAAGCTCACCCTGTTTACGCCAACATAGTCAATTTACCAGTATTCATCCGAAATGGGGGAGAAGAGAAACTTGGGGGTGGACGCATTGTGGGATGGCTACCAGTCGTAAGTTGATTTCAATTAACGAGGATTCTCCCATCTTTGAGAATCAGGATCTTATGGCGCCTTTCCTAGATTGAAGAGGCTGACAAACAGAAGGACACATCGGACACAGCATTTGCGGATTATAAACGGATTGTATGGCATGGATGCCTTGGAAAGCTACTAGAAAGCATATTGAAGCATGGGAAGGACGGTTGCTGGGTCAAGTGTGGAGATGGTATTGAGCGGTGGCTATTCCCGTTCATTCTCATTCTGTCCGCCGACTATGAGG